>BQMF02000130.1:600000-938806 GCA_027922465.2 Turritopsis dohrnii | reverse complement strand
AACCTTTGAATAAGTACTTGTTCTGTTTATTGTTAAAGGTATCCTGAACTCATTGATTTAACTGGGACATAGGGAGTTATAACCTTTAGTGAAGCACGCAGTTAGCATATTGTCACTTTTTAATTAAATATTTCATTTCTAACCGACTCTTAGTTTTATTTGTGAGAAGGAGGTAAACCCTTGTATGTGTGACGTCAATTGAATTCAGGATACCTTCAAACAAACGCTTCTTATGTTTTGTTACCAGTACTGAAAATACATGTATATTTACATGAACTTTACTTTTCTTGTCATAATTCTACCCAAATGTTTTCACTGCGCATGCGCGAAATTGAGATTTATTATATGGCCACTTCATAACACCTGAAATAGTATATGATGAAAACCTTGATGTGTTTTGCCTAATTATGGCTCATTTACCTCATACTAACATATTTCTACTGCGCATGCGCGATTTTTGGTTTATTAAATGGCCACCTGATAGCCCTTGAAAAGTTACCTGGTGAAGACCTTCATGTGTTTGGCCTAATTATGGCTCATTCCAAACTTAAAGGTGTTTACTACATTTGTCGTAGGTTTACAACATTTAACGTTACTACATTTGACGGAGATTTTTACTACATTTGACGGTGTAGCACCAAGGAGCTAAGATATTTAACGAACTACCTGTATCAGCTAGAGCATCAGAAACAACAATAAAGCAATATTTTAAGGAATGGCATATTTGAGCGTAGGTCTTACGGAAGCCTAAAAATGTTATAATTTAATTTAATCTAATTTGATTTAATTTAATTTGATTTGCTTTTGCAAATTGTCAAGTGCACATTTCACAGTTTTTAGTTGAACAGCTTAAATTGTGTGCTAATTGCAAGTTCTAAATTTGTAGGTTCATAGGAAGGCTATATTTTGTAATCTCTACTGCTATTTCCATCGATATTTCATCGTAAGTTTTGGCACGTTAGTTTTGTCGTAGGCTTTCATTGCATGTGTCATTGCTTATTTTTCATTGGCTTCTGCAATTTTTTCATGCTTCCATTGCTACTGCGATTTGAATTTAAGAATAATACTTCTTCTTTATACTAATTTTAACTTCTTAATGTATATATTATATCAAACAATTTTAATTTTATTTTCATTTAGCAATTTTGAATTTTACAGGATGCATATTGATAGCAGTAATTAGGTTTGTTAAAATGTATATACCTGTATAAAAATCACGTAATATAATAATAGTAATAACAAGGATTATATGAAGAAAAAAGTTTCGGGTACAGACTATGAAACTATGAAAATTAGAAAATCTGTTAAGATTACACTGAAATAACAGCAATATAACTAGATGTGGTGACACATCACGTTGTAAATGCAATTAAAGAAAACACGATGATTATTGCCAATTAATACAGTAACTTTGAAAACTCAGAGAGGAAGATTCTGCGAAACAGTATTGTTTTTTATACAAAACTAATTTCATGTAGTCACCACTGAAGAGTCGAAGAAAATATGTTGATGTAAATGTATTTTATATACTTATAAGAAAGTAGAATGGTAAAAATAAAACTGAGCAGAATAAAAAATCTCCTTTAATCGTAGTCTAAAAACTGCCATTTTGTGTGGAGCAGTAGGCATTCAAGGGTCCAAACGTTCAATGTTTTAACACGCTTTCGTTGTAAACCTTAAATTAAAGATGCATAAATATTTCTCAGCATGCAGGTATTCCTGGCAAGGTTCCCATGGGGATAGTGTTGCTTTTGTTGTTTTGATCACTTATCATAATAATTATGTTTTTTATAAGATTTTGGACGTTTGTTCCAGGCGTTAGGAGAACATAAGACAACGCAAATAACACAAAAGCCGCATATGGTGAAACAAAAGATCTAAACTCACCTTTAATAACATGTGAATCGTGTATATTCTTTTATTGTTATTATTTTTGCTGTTTGTAATTTTGTAAATTTTTGTAATTTTTACGGTTTACAGTTAAGAGAGACGAATGATAAGGAAGAATCAAAGATGGCAAATGAGAATAAACACAAGTTATACAAGACTCGTTGGTTAGTGCTGTCAGCTTACTGTTTACATTGCATCTGTGTCGCTCCAACTTCTACATGTTTTGCTGCAGTATCTAATATTCTTCAATATTATTTTGATGTGAAACCCATCAACATACACATGCTTATGGGTGTATTTGGGGTATCGCCCATTCTGTTTACTTTACCTGCAGCTTATATCTTACATAAATACGAACTCTCTGTCGCTCTGAAAGTGTCAGGGAGTCTTAACCTGGCTGGTGCAATTATTCGATTTTTCTCAAACAATGAAGATTATGGATATCATTTACTTTTCCTGGGGAGTATTTTAAGCGCACTTTCGCTCACAACGTTCGAGTTTCTTGCTCCTAAATTGGCACAAAACTGGTTCGCCGAAGATGAAAGAGGGACTGCAATCGGTATTGGTGTTGCATTTGATTTGCTTTCTGCAGGGATTGGTTTTATTCTTGGGACCCAATTTATTGAAAATAGCCAAGACAAGGAGAATATCAAATCTAATCTACGGACCTTAAATACTGTACTACTGGTAGCAGCAAGTGTTTCATTTGTTGCTTTGATGTTTGTGAAAAGTAAACCTAAAACACCCCCATCTTCATATGAACAGGATGTATTAGAAATTCAGAGAGCTACACAGAAATGCGTTGATAATGAAGATGGAACACAAGAAAGAACTTCACCGCTTGATCAAGAAGAAAACGTGCAAGTTATTGAAGGCAGAGATAGGAAAGTGCCGATTATAGCGCAAAACTGTGACGTCATCATCCGATTAGCAAAACTATGACGTCATCAGAAATCATATGATTTCGGGAATTTCCCTACTATAGCTAATATATATCATATAAGATCTTTGTTTTCATAACGCGATATGAGTTACGAAACGTGCTATTTTGGATTACAGTAGGTAGTTTCTATTATTATAACCACAAATTACTCATAAATGTAAACAATTAAATATCTCATAAAAAAATGTAGTAAAAAGCAGTTTGTAGCAGTTTAAACTTTATAATATAAATAAGCTAACAATACATATAACACACAGATCATCGATGCAGTCAAAAAGATCTTCAAAGTCAATATCCATAGGTATCGTTATTTGTTTTTTGTTTTTTTTTTTTTTTTTTACCTCTTTGTTATCTTATACATATCTATAATGTCCTCTGGCATATGTAGCAATACCATCTTTTGCAATAATTCTTTTGTCATCATCCGCATTGAGAGCGAGTTTTTGTTTGTTTTTATAGTGTGAACATCATGCTTAATCGATTGAAAGGTCATCTGTTCTCTGTAAACATTCTTACCATCGAACAAGCATCTCTTGTAATCATCAAACCCCATGGTCTTCTTTACTACACACTTCTTGACTCCCTTGCACTTCTTGTCTTCTTTTCCATCCAGCTGTTTATATGCATATGTCTTCGCTCTTAGAGCAACAAACTCTGTCATTATCTTACCACCCAACTCATCTTTCATTAGACCATGACTTTCTTATTCAAACCTATGGTAAAGGTCTGTTATCTTTCTCATCATACGCTGAAGTGTCGAATCTCAAAGCTACATCATCGGCAATATCTTTGTAGAAGTCGTCGGTTTTGATGTGATAGACAAAGCTGTCTGTATCCATATAGCAGAGCTTTAGATTGTCACCATATTTTGGTTTCATGTAATCATAGTGAAACTCGTACATAATCGTCTTTGACAAATCAAGAACTGTAGGTCCCAGATAGATCGGCTTGTTCAACACGAGTTTGATCTTTTGCATTTCAGCAGCCATCAAATGTTCACTGAAACAGATACTACCCTTGAAATTAGGTTTCATCACCAGCTTCTCATATTGTTCTTTCTTGGTAGCCAAGCGTATGTCTTTATGTTTACGTTGATTCTCCATAGTTTTACCAAAGACTGAATTGTTCATGAGCTTGAAAAAGTCCTTTTCAAAGTCATTCTTTGATTTGTACGCAAATTGGTGTTGAAATCGATGTACGGCTTCAACCATGCGCTTTGTCTAAATCTCAGTACTCTATGAACCTTCTCAAGAACAAGACCATGCTTCAGCGCTTGATCAAGTGCACGGATATGAATAATATAGTTCTTCTTGTCTGAAAGACATGGAGTTAGCTTTTCTACACCATTGATCTTCTTTCGCTCAGGCATAAACGGAAGATCGTTATGTGAATCATGAAGCTCCTGAGGATAGTTCACATCAACTTCAAGAAGATAACCATATTTACCGTCTTTCTCAGCCAACTTTGAAATGAAATCGGTGGTAAATTTATTAGCATCTACCCACTTGAAATTCCTGTCGGTAGCTTCTGAATCATAGCCCATCCATATAGATTATTTGCATCAAGATATTGGAGATAGCTACTTTCTTCAGTCTTCTTATATTTAGCATCCATATACTTGTTATTAGCTTTAGCATGTCTATGAACAGCCTGACAGAGACCTCCTCTAATACCTTGCTCTACGAACAGAAACATATCCATATCTGACAACAGATCCAGCTCAACCTCTGTCTTTTTCAAACAGGCTTGCCAAGCTAGTCCTGGAGCAGTGTAAAAATGTGCAGGATCCAGTTTATAGTTTGTTATACATGTTTCCCTAAAAGTCTCAAAAACATCAGCAAGCAATAGAACGTCTGTCTTGAGGTAGAGATCATGATACGCACCCATATTTTTATTTTTCATGTGTTTCCACACCTTCTGTGCATGTGTATAATCAGCATCACTGATACCTTTCATGTTCAACTTGCTGTAAAAAGCATCTTTTGGTGGGAGCTTAGTTTCGTTAAACTTATCAAAAGAATCAATGTATTCATAAGGATAAACTCCTTTTCTTCTCAATAGTTTGAATTGCTCATCACCCTTGAAGAATTTTCGAAGGTTTTTACACTGATCGTCGATAGATTGTTTACCAAGTTATCCAGACTACTAGCCATGAAACGCACGCTATCGATGAATCTCAACTGTATCTTTTGAACCCTAGTCACCCCATTTTTATCAATGTATTCACCAACCTTAACATCCAATGAGAAAGAGATATATTTTTCTTTGTTTTCAGCGATGACGGCAATCCCTTCATCTCCATACTGTTTGGCTAGTTCTTTGATAAATAGATGAGCATCATATCCGCTCAGATTGTGAAAGACGATCGGGATGTATTTAGGCACTTTGTAACGGAGATTACAAGACTGATGTGCAGCTCCACGAAATTTACCAGTAAAATGACAGTGATCCCTAACCTTAATATTATCTTTTTCAAATTCTTTCATACATATGTGACATTTATCTGAATCGGTAAATCCCTGTTCCTCTTCATATGTGAGGTCTCGCATTCTTTTAGGAAACATATTGTATAGCCTTTTCACTTCACCTACCGCATGATCCACAAACGTAAAACACAGTCTTCACCTCGATAAAGCGTTAGAGGGTCTGAAACTTCACCATGAGCAAATTTGCTATAACAACAGAAGCCTGTGGGGATATGTATACCAACCTTTTTAGTGGATGATCCAATAACGCTACGCGGTTCTTTACAAACCTCTTTTGACAAAGCTTCGAAATCAGCATACATTATGAAAGGAGCTTTGAGCTGGTACTGACCGTCATGAAACTTAACGGTGCTACCCTCCTTTGGCATCTCATCTTCGCGACATCATTATTTTTACAATATTCAAAGTGTTCATCTCGTGTTTTCTCACTTGAGAATCCATTGAGACAATTCAAACAATAATGCTCCTTATGTTCATGATTCGAGTTGACCTTACTCAAGACACCGCTCAAGTTCTTTACAGCTATATAATGTCTCTTTTCCTCTTCACATAGTAAAAACAAAACAACCGTTTCTTTGCGATCAAGATGCTTCGACTTACGACACATATAGATACCTTCTTTCTCGTCTTTTGTTAAAACATGCACAGCGATATCAGGGTTCCTCCTCTCAAACAAATCTATTTTATTTAGCGCCATTGGAAACGATAAACCCTCCCAATTATATTTATCAACTGTTTCTTGAGATTCATTATCCTTTGCGATTTTCTTAATCTCATTTGAGAGCTGCGATAACAGCCCATTTGAAGCACTCTTCATCATCTTCGTTTTTAGGATTGATTATCGATACTTACCACTGAAATTCTTAGGTAGCGGTAAGTAAGAGCTGCCTCTCGTTAATTTTAGCTTGTGAAAGTCTACATCAATATTTAAAATTTTATCGATAACAAAGCCGGATTGAGGTAACGCAGGGTTTTCAACCTGTTCGATTATCTTATTGAACATCTTATTAATAACATCAGATATATCGCTTTCATTGTGAATTGTTTCCATATTGCTATTGAACGCCTTATCACATAGATTGTCGCTTCAGGATTGGATAATCTCCTTTCTCCATTTGATCCACACAGTTGCTTGAATTTTTATTGATTTTTTGTTTTTGAGTTCTCTCATAATCAGATCACTTAAAATGGGTCGAACCTTTTCGAGAAACGAATCAACGTCCTTTTTTCCATCTGAGTTTATCTTGAACCTTTTGTAAGAACCCTCAAACGCCATTTCAATGGGGACAAACGCTTTGGTTCCACCAATTTTTCATCTTTTTTTCATCATCTTCTCTCTTATAGAGATTGAGAATCTTCTTCTTCATCTCTCTGAAAGCGCTACTCACTTTCTCACGAATAGGTTTAGGTGTGTGATTTACTAACCACTCCTTCATCATCAACTTGCTTTTCACAGGTCGATTTTCCATTTCTTGCTCAAACAAATCCATATCTTGTTGGGTAGGAATAAATGGAACAGGTCTTGGTGGTGGAACAGGTCGGTTAAACCTAGTAGGTCTTGGTAGTGGAACAGGTCGGACAGGTGGTTTGCTAATAATTCGATCAACTCAGCTTTTCTGAGTTTTGAGTAGCCATGTAGACCGCGTTCTCTCGCGATAGCTTTTAATTCAACAACAGTATTTCGTGAAGTCATGTTGTGATATACAAATTGTTTAGCTTCTTTAAGGTAGTTTAGAAATTTCCAATTTTTCAGACTATATAGTTAACATTTGTTACTCGATTTTAAGTAACAAAAAACAGCCTCTACAAGGTTGAACGAGCCAATTTTTTTTGTTTCCGAACCATCTTTTTCTGCTCATTATTATGCTCTCGATATCTGAGATATTTTTCTTCGTTGTTATTTATCCAGTTTGAATAGCGTGTATAAAATGCTTGTTTCGTATCAGGATCGAGAGTATAAGATGGATCCTTATCATTTTTTCAAGTACCTCAACATTTTAGCTTTATTCATTTGCTTAACATATTTTATTTTTCGTGATGCACATAATTTATCAATATCATAAGTCATTGATTGGTAATCTGATTCTGTTTTGTCGGTCATGTTTATTCTTTATATAAAGATAATAAAAACTTTTAAGCCACTTTTCTCGTGTCATTTTTTTAAAATGAGCTAAAATAAAACGTTGTTTATAAATAAAAATGTCAGACACTAAACTTCAAGAGATTTATTATCAACCTCAAAACTTATGGAAAGGACAAAAGGCTGTTCGCAATCTAAGAGGATTTGGTTCAAACCGAAGGTAATTAAGAAGTGGCTATCAAAACAAGCTTTGTGGCAAGTACATTTACCAGCACCGAAACATGTTGAACGTCCACATTATGAGGTAACTAAACCGAATGAGATTCATCAATTTGATATATTGTATATGCCTAGTGATATGCTATATGGTAATAAATACAAGTACATCTTTGTCTGGTATCGATGTTGCTTCACGTTACAAAGTGCCCGACCTTTGAAGACTAAGAAGCCAAAGAGGTTGCCGCTATGATGAAGATCTATAAGGTTGGACCCTTAAACTATCCAAAAGTATTTCAATGTGATAACGGTTCAGAATTCAAAGCGATGTGACAAAGCTGTTGGAGAAGAATAATGTTGAAATTAAAAGAGCAACTACTAAATATAAGCATACCCATACAGCTTTTGTTGAGGCATTGAACAAGATACTTGCTGAAAATTTATTCAAAATACAAGATGCTCAAGAACTGAAATGATTCGGAAAAGGTATCATCTACGTGGGTCAAATATTTGTATAAACTTGTGGATAGATTAAACGATACGAAGACTCAGATGATCGGTATGAAACCGAAAGATGCTATCAAATGAAAGAGGTGCCTCTCGCTAAACGAGAGAGCTATCCACCTGAAGAAAATTACCTCAAGATGGTTTGTATAGATATCTATTGCAACCGGGTGAAGAGCACGATGACCATCGAAAAAGAGCAACAGATAGATATGGTCAAAGAAGACATATAGATTGAGTGAGGTAATAGAGCAACCTGGTAACCGTGTAATGTATTACCTTCAAGATGGACCTGAACGAGCTTTTGTGAAAGAAGAGCTGATATTAATACCTGAAGATACAGAGCTACCTCCTGATTATGTGCAAGGTTGGTGAATCGTACAAAAGTATCTTTACTAGAAACAAGTAAAGATGAGTCGACGAGATTTTATCTAGCGCCATATAATGTCATAATCAAAGAATTGTCTTTCTGAATTCTTTTGAGATTGTTTGAGACCTTTCGGTCTGACAAAGGCCTCTCTAGAGCTCCAACCATAATCATTTAATTCAATGAAAAGTCTTTCAGGCAACCACACCTTATATATTTTCCTGCTCCGTCTTTCAACTCTGCATACATAGCTTTTGTAGAAAAAAATTTAACATGATAAATCACGTTTTCAGGTAGCTCTCGCCACTTTATGATCTCTGCCATTTGTTCCTTGTTTTGCTTTTGATTGTTTGTTCAATGTATCAACTGTTGGGAATTCCATTGTCTATATACTTGTGATCATATCTCTTTATATCACTTTTTTCAAATTTAGGAACACACAACACATCCTAGTAACCATTTTCGTTTATGGATTTTTTCAAGTTTTGAGTTCTACCATCAAACTTTTTTGAAATTGATTTTGGCTTCGTCTCCATCTTTCTATCTGTAGAACTGAGTCCTTCTAAAGCTTTGTAATATGTTCCCTGCAAAACCTGGAATTCTTTGTAATTGATCCTTCCATCAGTCAGCGCCTGACTTATGTTAGTTTCGAAGACAGAAATTGAGGATGTAACAATATCATATAATTTTATCACTTTTTCTACTTTCTTTTGATATCTTTTGATGACAGCTGTGGTAAGTCCGGTACAGATAGAGCCGGCTAAGGCTACACCACCTAATCCTGCAGAAATAGGTATTCCGATAATAGTAGCCCCTGTTGCAATTGAACCGATGCCAGAGCCAATGGTTATAGCGCTTGAGCTAGCATTTAGTAGCATCGATCGTTCTATCGCCTTGTTGTATCTCTTGAGCTTGATGCTAAACTTGTTCTTAAGTTTTATCAACTCTTCAAACTCAGAATTTATTACGCTTGCGTTAAACTTTTCCTGCTCATTCAAATCCTCAGGAGCAGTGGGTAGTTTTGGATAAATTTTAAAATTCATATTTAGAGGTTTGTTATAACATAATTAATAATAAATTATCCTCTAAATAAATAAATAAAATGGCAGACATTGACTTAGATCCTTTTGGAGAACATGGTATGACGACAGATGAAACAACCGATGAGACGTTTCCTCTCATACCGACCGGTGACCGTACGGGTGCACAGATACATACATCAGGTGAACGAGAAACATCATTTGGTGGTCTGAATACTAGAGTTTTGAAAGAACTAGTTGAAGGGCTGTATGATAGATTATCCGAAAAATTCCAGCCAAAACCTGAGACGTTATATACCGATCAGTTTGAAATTAGAGATGGTGAATTATACTACAAAGACAGTAGCAAACCATTGACAAACAATGGAAGACTAAGGGCTACCGGTACTATAGCTGACATATTGGGTAAGAACAGATTACGTAGTTTAGGGTATGATATACCTAAGAGCAAATTTTCAGCCAGACAGGCAGCTGTACTTAATAAAATAGCAGAAGAGCTTCCTTCGACATCTAAAATCACAACAGCAACCGATGTAGAGTTGGAAGATATGTCTGGTGATGTGGTGAACAGTACGGAAGATTTAATTTCAACGCTTAGACAACAATCGGTCGATCATGAAACAACTCAGACCGGATCTATTTGAATATCCTGTACGTGAGCTGTTAGGATTGGATAAAGCGCTGAGAAACATACGAGGAGGTCTTCAGGAAGAGGTTGCGAAAAAGGTTCGAATAGAACAGCATATCGATAAGGAAAAAACAAGTTGGAAGAAATGGAAAATGATGCAACATACACGGACGAACAACGAAAAGAGGTTGAAAAGAGAATGGAGGGATTACGTGAAGAGTTGGAAGCTAGGAAAGAGAACATTAATATTCTCAAAGGCAAACTAAACAGTCAAGTTACGAGCATCAAAGAAACCATTGCTAAAGTCCTCGACAAAGATACCACATTAGGTGAAAGGATACGAACATTATTCCGCGAACAAGGTATAACAATCGTTAGCATTCTGACAGCGTTTGGTATGGCTATCGGTGTCCTTGTGGAAGCTTTGTTACCGGGAGGATCAGCAGCTGGAAGCTCTTCACAAAATCCTGACAAAGGTGGTGATAAAAAGGACGATGCGAAGGAATGGATAAAAATAAACTCAAAGCGTTAGCATCACTTCTAGGTAGATTGGCGTCTAAAGCGGCAGAGGCTTTACCGGAATAATTGGGTCTATCGTATCGTGGATACTCACTAGAGCAAAAGAAGTTGTAGGTTGGTTGAGTCAAAATTTATGGGCTCTGATTGTAGGGGTTGGATGGATGATCTATACGTACCTCGTGACTAGACGGTAACCATCTGAGTGTGTATATATGTTACACGTATCGTGTAACATAATTTTTGTACTCAAATTGAATATACATTTTATCTTTCAAAATACCATACAATTCCACCAATACCGAGCATACTCAGAGCTATAAAAGCCAATTCTCTTTCATGTTGATCATGACTCGGTGTATAAAAGTCGCTCAATACAGGCTCTCGTGGTAGCGGTTCAAGATGATTACTAAATACTCTATTGTACTCTCTCATTGCATCATTTAGTTCTACGAATTTTGTCTCAGCCTTCTTTTCGAGCATAAGCTGCTTATTGATAAAATCGATCCTTTCCTGTCGTTTTTGCTGCCATTCAATCTGTGCTTTTTGTAATTTTTCTATGGCCAGATCATGACGTTTTCTTTCCCTATCGATTCTGTCTTTGGATAAACTTGAAAACAGATAGCTTGATCCTGTGAAAGCCAAAGCGTTAGCCAAAGCTCCACCCAACATCATTGCGATAGAAGCCATATTTAGATATTGATATTTTCAGGCAAAATCTTTTGTTTGATTAAGTAGTCCTTTGTCACTTCACTAGCGGCGATAATGGCAACTAGTTTTCCCGTATCTTCCAAGTCGAACTTTTGAATAGAGGGAGGTGTCATTTTAACACCTTTTTTCCTAGCATAGAGTAGCCGATAGCGAAAACGCAGACGACTGATGCGTGATATAAATCGTTGACAATACTTTTCTTGTCCATGTTTGTTATATATACATTTTTTTCTTTTTATTCCATTTCATGTTTATTGATTTTCACTGGTATTTTAGATTTTTGTGGAAGGGGGGTGGATGGTGACCCACGGGGTAATATTTGCTCTTTCTTTTTATACACAAAATAAGCAAATCCACCAACTAAACCGAGAACTATTATTCCACCTACACCATAGGTGTAATTCATGGGTTGTTCATTTGGTTTGGTGAGAGAGGCCTCGGGCTTCTCCATTTCTTTTTGAGGTGACACTTGTTTTAATTGTTCTCGTTTTTTACGGTTGTATTCCGCCAACTTCTTACCCGCTTCAACCTTTTTTGGGTTCTTCGTTGTCACTTGAATAGGAGTCTGTTCTTCTGACATTTTTATTATCTACTGTATTTATATTATCATCGGATTTATTTAAATTCCTTTCATTGATATAATGCCTCCCGGTAATAAGTCCAACACTGAGTGGTGCTAATAATGAGCCGAATTTATAATATAAGTCACATGTAAATCTTTGAAGGGCAGAGTTTAAGAAGGGGTCATTTTCCAGGTCATTGCTTAGCGCTTCTTGATTGTTTATTCCTAACGTTGCACAAGCCCCCATGGAATAAATACGTATCAGTGATTTCCCCAAGGATTTTACCATTTGACCTGATAGTTTAGCCTCGTAGATACTAAAAAGTTTTTCTACCTCTTCATCTTTGAGTTTGTTAATTTGCTCTTCCGTGTACATTTTCCCTAAGTATAGCTTGCTATTACCGGTTAAGACACACTCGAGTAATTTTTGTCTTTTACCATCTGAAGGTGGAAATTCACCTGGAACATCATAACTCTGGTTGATTAAATTATCGATCGCTGTTTCCACCATTTTTATTAGAGAGAGGTATTTTTTTAACACAAAATAAAAGTAAAATAGCGAGATCAGCAGTATGCTTAATAACATGAAGTTGACATATTCTATCATTTTGTTGTGTTTGTTATAATTTTCTTATACTCTCTTATAATTTTGTTGAAATTTGTTGTATAAGAGTTTGCTGTCCTCTTATAATTATGTTGAAATTTGTTGTATAAGAGTTTGCTGTCCTCTTATAATTTTGTTGAAATTTGTTGTATAAGAGTTTGCTGTCCTCTTATAATTTTGTTGAAATTTGTTGTATAAGAGTTTGCTGTCCTCTTATAATTTTGTAAGACAAAATAATTATAAGAGGATGATGATGTTTAATAATATATTCTAACATTGTTAAATAAATAAACATTGTTTACTTAAACAATTATGTCTGATGATGAATCCTCAGATGATGATATTATATTTTCCCATCAAGATACAAAAATGGTTACTTTTAATGATAAAGTAATGGTCCATTATATCTATGCTTGTGAATCTCGTAGAAGTAACTGGATAGAGGCTGCTGTTGACAGAGTACGCTTTGAATCGAGGATTAAACATATTGGTAAAATTCTAGAACCTGTATTGAGACGTAAATTATTCTCTTATAGGAGTCTTACAGTAGTCTTATAGGAGTCTTATATTTTTTGTTACAAGAGTCATGTAACAAATAACGTCAACCTGTTTAACAAATCACGTGCGTTCTCGGATGTTCCATTCTCATGACTAGGCACGCGTGTTTCCCTTCTTTCAGTTTTTCCTTGACATTTTTCAATTCTTCTTGCGTCTCAATGACATCGTTCTCTTCATGAATGGTGGCTAGATCGTTTCTATCTTTTGGATACCACACATATAACATTTTAGCTTGCCGTCGTAAATTTTTAGGTATAGCTGTGTATGATTGTGTAAGTAACCATAGCGAATGATTTCGATGTCTACCGCTAATTGCCAACTCGAGCAAAGGCTGTCTCTTTTTGTCCAATTTTTCATCAGCGATTATATCATCAATCAGAAATAAGGTTTTGTATCCAGCACAGAAAAAGTCCATTTTCTTAATCCATTCATACAAAGATCCTTCCGGCTCAATTAAAATCACATAGCTGTCATTCCAGAACCACTTCCGATCTCTGTAAGTCTGATTCCACCTCAAGGTGGGACATATAATCACGATGAAATCAAAGTGATCATAGTATTGATTTTCTAATAATTTTACAACACGATCCGTTTTGCCGCACGATGTTGGTCCGACGAATAATGCCGTGTGAGGTTCTTTCATGTAAAGTGTATCCATTTTACTAATATAATGCAGACATAAATTGACCGTTTTGAATATTTAATTGAGCGTCCATTATTAGATATATATATGCGTTTAAGTTTCCTGCAGTTTCAGCGGTCTTTTCAATCTGTAAAGTGATGCCTTCACTCGCATTTTCAATCCTTCGACCGGTCCCATGCAAGGCATTCTCATCAATTGTTCTGAAATCTAACCATAGAGCATACTTGTTTGTTAAGTAATCAGAGACTTTTACATCATGTAATCCTAAGCGCTTTCGGTTTTCGCCGACGCTATTATCTTTTGGTTTTCCTTCAGCAAAATACTTGCAAATCTCATTGTATTGTTCAAACGGCTGCATCCCTTGAGCAAAAAGTTGATTTGGCTTACCCTCGACGATGACAGATACCTTTTCGATCTTTGGATTGTAGAATTTACCGGTATCTCGTTTGTAGGATTCCTCTTCTTCAAACAGAACTAAGATACCCTTCAAAGATTTGGCAGGTGTGTTGAATGACCAATTCCACGTTGTGTCTGACTTGTTTACTCTAATTTGTCTGTGTCGCAAAATCCTATCATAGAGCAAAGCCATGTTTTGATATTCAGAAGCGATTTTTCTAGCCAAAGTGGGTTGTGTCACAATCTCATATTCAAGTGAGACGTTAGATATTTTGTATTTACCGTCTGGGGTTTTTCTTGAACCTGTGGTAGGAGTTGGAGGGTCAGAATAGATAACTCGGTTATAGTCGTTAAATGTGATCTCGTAGCATAACCTGTTCCCTAATCCAGCTTGATAATATGGGATAGTACTATCCAGCATCTCAAAGTCGAGTGGAATGACAAACTTGTTTTTATAGGTGTCAGCAATGGCTTTGTCTTCCGCATCATCGTCCTTTTTATCAGAAGCACCAATCCTCAATTTCATACAATTCTCTGTACACCCATCGTCGATGATGATCCCCTGTCTTATCGCGTTTTTCTTTTCAAACTTGGTTAACCATAAATCTCTGTAACACCCAAAAAGATCAAAGTCATCGATGCTCAATATCTCGTTACCTTCGAACTTGACAGCCACCTTCTTAACAATAGCTCTTCCAATGTTACTGACCAATGTTCTTTTTGAGTCAGCTTTCGATTCGAGTTCAATATCAAAACTTAGATTAGCTGTTCCTGGAATAATGACATCATCACTTCCTAAATTTGGAAACCTAACCAATAATAGCTGATTTTGATCGATCTCACTCGGATTGTGTGTGACAATTACTTTTTGACGAGAACCTTTTACACCGCGGGCAGTTCTAAGTGAACGTTCTGGATTTAACCTCTTTCCGTATTCCATTGTTAATTTTATGATATATAATTAATTTTTACTTTTTATCTCGGTTTAGCGGATGTGCAAAACAATGGTTCTTCCCAGGTCTTCTTTTAGCATATTGCCATGCTGATCTGTGAGTTTCAACGTGAGAGACTGAAATACACCATTTTTTAATTTTTTGTACTGAGGGTTTTTAGGCTCAACATGTGTGAAGTCGCTATGTTCAGCCATGTGATAGGTTAGTAAAATATCACTTAGCTTTCCATTCTCAAGATTTTGAGTGTTGTCAAGTTCAGAGAGATGCAAATTAATTTTGGTTACGTTGGCGAGCTTATTTGTTTTGATTACTTGAGGGTTTTTGCTTAATGAGGTAAGTTCTACATCACCTGCTAAAAAGGTACCTGCTAAAAAGGCATCCAATTCCCTGCTCGTGAATGTTCCTTGAGGTACCAACTTTTTAGCTTTCCTATAACCAAGCATAGTCAGTGTTAGGTCTGTGGTTATTTCATACGTAACATTGTCTGCAAACATATCAACCAATGCAATTTCTTTTGAGCCATCCAAGTTTCGAATGGGGTAAGGTAGATATATGGTCTTCTCACCCCTTACGAGATTTGCTGTGATATACATTTTCTTGTATTAAATAGAAGATAATATTATTAAATAATAATGGAGAATATTTTTAAATATGTTCCCAACGCGCTTTATAAACCAAATGGAGGGCAATACCTTCAGATATTGAATGCTAAAGATTTATACAAACAAACAATTATCGTCTCTGAGAGCGGTTCTTTCCCCGCAACTTTTCCAAATATATTTACTAATTACGAAATGGATGAAAATGATCAACGTATGAAAATTTGGCAGGAACAACCGTTTAAATTATGGCAAACACAAATCAACTTTGTCACTTGGTGTGCTTCAAGCGCTTGTGGAGTCAGTTCTGAACACCTGAAAGAAGGTCGCTCTACTCCTATGATTAGAGCAGTATATCGTTTTCATGTCTATTATCATATTAGACGAATCATTAAGCGTCTGCAGACACCTCTACCTTTTGAAGATAGTTTCAACCAATACGATAATCCTTATAACAAAGAAGAGTTTTTAAAAATCTGTAGTGAATATGGTGTCGATTCTGATCCTAAAAAATATAGAGGGCAATATTTTTATAGCTCGTATCAAAAAAGACGTAGAGACTATCCAACGCCAGGTCTGAGTTATTTCACAGACGACTCCATGACACGATGGATTATAGAAAAATCTAAAGGCTTTACAAAAACAGGTCTTGTAAAAATTTCAGAGAGTGTTAGAGCATATGCTTATCTTCTTCTTAGTTCGCAAGCCTCAGCTCGTTCTTCTATTTTAGGTAATAATTCAAGTGCTTTGACAGCTCAAAGAGTTTTTATGAACAATTTTGAAGACATTGTTAACCGCAGAGTTGATATTCAAGATGACATTAAACGTTATCAAGATACTTTAAATTACGCTTCAAGCAAAGTTGATTATTCTGTTGGACAAGGTATTTACATGTTACCTAGTGACATGAATCTAAACATCAAGTCGGGAGTGTCTGGTTATAATAATAAAATTCTCATATCTAATGACAACTTGAGCCTCGGAAGAAACAAAATGATTAATGTTATGCAAGAGCATCATATTTTACCCAAAGTGACTAGCTCTCAAAAAGAAGTTCACAAAAGAGTAGTGAGTCAAACAGATTCACTCCCATCTCATGAAGAAGAGAAAATAGCTTTGGTTTTAGCGATTACCACGATGTTTAGTATATGGTATTATTATTATTATTATTGAAAACAAAACTCTATTTTAGAGAACCCTTAGGTTTTTGTACCGACAGCCACATGTGATAGTAGTTTAGCTTCATCCTAACACCTTCAAGCCCTGGCGTTTATATCCCGACAGCCACATGTCATAGTAGTTTAGGTTCATGCTAACACCTTCAAGCCCTGACGTTTATATCCCGACAGCCACATGTCATAGTAGTTTAGGTTCATGCTAACACCTTCAAGCCCTGACGTTTATGTTGAATTTCGATCGATTTGACGGTAACCTGAATGTCTCTGTGGACCAGTGAAACCTGACAGTGATTAATCACCCAGACCGAAGTCTACCCAAACCGCGATATATCCAACGCAACTGCGGGGAAGTGCGCACTCATGCAAGTTTTTTCAACCAGGACATGAGAGACCGAGTGGGGTTCGAACACACGACCTTGTTGTTACAAGTTAGCGTTCTTATCCACTAGACTACTCTGATCTGTATGTCATATGTATTATTAGCTTATTTATGTTATAAAAATGAAACTTCTACAAACTGCTTTTTACTACATTTTTATGAGATATTTAATTGTTTACATTTATGAGTAATTTGTGGTTATAATAATAAAAACTGTTTACACGTTGTTATTTGAGAATTTTGTTATGTAATCAAAATAACACGTTTCATAACTCGTATCGCGTTATGAAAACAAAGGTCTTAGATGATAATATTAGCTATAGTAGGGAAATCCCCGAAATCATATGATTATGGGCTAGCATCGGCACTTTCCTATCTCTATACTCAATTTCTTTAGTCTTCTTTCTGAAAGACTTTGCTGTTTACTTAGTGTAGCAAAACACATTTCAGCTATGTGCTGCCAATCAAACTTATTCTAAATTGTTATGTCTAATATTTGGGAAATTGGAGGAATCCTTTATTCCATCACATTACTTTTGTTTTGTTGTTGATGGTGTTGAAACATAAGATTTGTGGAGATGTTTTCTGGATTATCATATTTTTCTTGTTTATATTATTATATTATACATTCATATAGTTGTATTTTCTTTTAGATGGAAAGAATTTTTCTTTTTAGACCTTAGTAGTTATTGAGGCTATAGAGAATTGAGTGATGAATAACACAGCCAATGAAATGATCAAATTTGGGCAAATTCATCTACAGAATGACTGGTATTTTTTCTTAAGGTCTGCTTTTCAGTGATTTGTTCATGTTCTCCAAGTAACATTTGAGCATTAACAAACACAAAATCCATAAACAAACTTTTTAATTCTTTGTTGTGTGCCATGTAGTTATCCTGCACTTTCAGAAAAATTAGCTGTTTTGTTGATTTCTACTTCTTGTACACTGGCAGGATGAAATATATATAATTAATGCTTTGTATAATGTTTGATAGAGTATGTGATAAAATGGTCATGTCAATGATGTAGAAAAATTTATGAAAGCATTGTTTATATATAAAACTGAAGTTGTTATTGCAGTTTGATGCTGTAACAACCTAGTGTTATGCCACACTATGTAATAATTGCCACACTATGTAACAAAGTCTGCCACACTACGTAGTACCCTGCCACACTATGTATAATAATCTTCTGCCACACTATGTAATAACAGACCTGCCACAATATGTAATATATAACGCTTGTCAGACTATGTAATACGAAAAAGCTGCCACACTATGTAATAAAATGGTGGATGAAAAAAGAACATAAATCTTCATTTGAGATTTTCGAAGATGCATGCAATGAAGAATGTTCCGTACTTGTGGATTCCAAGCTCAAACATTGGCGAAAAATGGAAAAAACTTTAGAACATAGTGAGTTTGGTATGCTCCCATTACCACTCTTGTTGAATATCAAATTTGTTTCTCATGTGTAGTTCAGAAATGTTTGTGAAGTTGGCGAAGAACGAAAAAAGAAAAAATTGAAATAAAGTGACTGCAGAACTTTGTATTGAAAAAAATTAGAATTGTTATTAGTTGCTAATTTTTAAATATTGGTGGGACAAAAGTAAAGACTTCTTTTTTCAACTTTGTTATTTATGAGATATCTATTCAGCCCCATCTCTAATTAGCACCCCTCCTTCAAGTCAAAAGTATTTTAATAAGCGACATCCCCATTTTCAAGATTTTACTCGGTCCAATGAGCTTGAAAGCATGAACACAAAATTTTCAGCACTTTTTTTACTAAGAATCTAATCATAGTGTGGCAGGTATAAAGTAGTATGGCAGACTTTGTTACATAGTGTGGCAGGTATTACATAGTGTGGCAATTATTACATAGTGTCATAACACTTAGGACACTATCTCACTCAACAGTGTGTGAACTTGCAAATTATTAAAGCATATATATATCTATAATTATATGTTTGTTGTGCCTTCAGACGATCCAAAGAAAAGATATGGGTGTCCTGTTCTATTTCAGGTAAGCAAATGAACTGCAGTTGTACCAATCTTTAACTTGATAAAATTTCTATATTTATATAATTACTTTGGAGATTTGCTTAGTAAGATTAACTGAACGTTAATTAATATTTCAGACTGTGGATGTATTTTTGTTTACCCAAGTTCAGCTTTTACAAATTTTAACAGGCTCCAAAACGTTATATGGTGAGATTTGGTCAACTTTCAGAAATGGGGATGAAGAAATCAGTTCTTCAGAAGGATTTGAAGTGCACTTTCTTACAAAGGTGATGGTATCATGGAAATTAATTTGATTCAACAGGAAATTATGAATTCATTAAAGTGATGGTGTAGAATTTGAATTGTCAAACCAAATGCATTCAACATTTGTAATACTGAAATGTAACTGTATAATGATTTTCTGCTATATATTATATTGAAACATAGATTCATTTCATTCACAGAATTGTTGATATTTGCAACTTCATTGTAATGTGAATCACTGCTGTTTTAATTGGCTTGATACATCAGTATACTGATAAGCTTTTATTTCCCCCCTAAAATATAACAAGGCTCCATAGAGTTTTCTACTCATTCTTTATAAGTAAAAGTTTCATGTTTGAATTTTAGCGTGTTTTGGTCGTAAAATGTGCAGATTATAACATCACCAGTTACTTTTTTCCGCCACTGTCTGAATACCCTAACATCCATGAAAAAGCAGTAAGTTTTTATGAAAGCTTTGCAAAGGCTGTTCTATATGACTTTTTATGTTTCTTTAAGGAAGTTTTGATTCCTTGTTTTAGGTAGAAAATTCATTTTGTGCGTTGTTTTTGAAATATAATTAAAGGATTTGAAAAGTTTTGAGTTGGAGTTGAAAGATAACGTGGTTGATGTTAATGACAATCTATATTGTACTTTTTATAAGTACAAAAAAAAACACTTTGAAATAATATTAATTGTAAAAACCTACTTAGGAAAGAAAAATGTGCATGTTATACAGAATCAGCCAAATAAATATAATCAATTTTGAAACATATTAAAAACATATTTATTTTAACGAAGACTTTCGTAAACACATTTACATTTTCATGTTTTCAGGTTCGTTGTCTGAATATCTCCCCAGGAGGTGGATTGGCAGTGTCTTGTGCGGACGATCAAGGACTTTTTATTTGGCAAACTGATAACGGTGTGATAAGAGTAGGAAATCTTTTTCTTATGTTTTTTTGCAATTCTTATTTTGTGCCTGATATGAATTGCTTTTTTTATGTCTTTGAAGGCTTGGATTAGGCGCAAGTTATCTTTTGTCATTAAGAAGTTGGCTTTGTTCTGTCTTAGAGGCAGTAGAGCAATTTTAATGCAGACGAACTTTAGCTTGGTTTTAGTCGTTATACATCATTATTTCACCAACTTCTTTCCCAATACTTCATTCTGCTTTTAGGATTTTTATCTTTTATTTATAAATAACTATGTGTTGCTAACAGTAATAACATTGCATTATTCTGTAAATGGACGAATGTATTTGTAGCGTACTCTGGATGGACACGTCAGTGACGTGACGACATGCCGCTTTTTTCCTTCTGGCGTTGTTGTGTTATCTGGTGGTGCTGATATGCGATTGCGTATCTGGTCTGTAGAAGATGGATCATGTCCAGTCACGCTTGCAGGCCACACTGGAGGTCTCTATTATTTCTTTTATCTTGCATCGGCTGGAAAATCTTTTGCCTTTTTTCATGAGAGGTTTTGTCTGTTTTATTGCAGCTATCACTTCTACAGAGATTGTTGACAAAGGACGAAATGTGATATGTGAGTGGTTACATTTGATCTTCATCTATCAACCGTATTGTAAGTAAGTAACCGAGAGTTTTGAGTCCTTGGGCTTCCATCCGAAATCCGGTTGGTTCTTCTGCCCGCCGATTTGCAACTGGTAGTTGACTTACCGCCAGAGATACGTGTAGCATTGCTCTAACTTACCCAAAGGCCAGTGTGCAGTCAGTCGATGGCTCTTAATGGGCTGATACGCTGCTTTTAAAGCGAATCGGAGTGGAGTATCGAGATACGACATAACTGGACTCGAACACGGGTCGCAGCGGTCGCACTCAAAGGTACTTACCACTACACCATCGCTGTATATTGATTCAGGAAAGGGAAATAGTATGATTCGGTATATTAAACTTCCTCCGTGTATCTTTTCGTACTAATAGCTTGTTCTCGGGACGGCTCAGCGCTTTTATGGGACTGCGGAACTGCTAAAACGATCGGTACAATCACAACACGTGGGACTGTTCTGAATTCGTCCTGTATGATCAACCACTCAAGATGCCTAACTGCTGATCATGTGGACCGAAGTATGCAATGTGTTTTCCATGCTCACTGACTTTCTGTATTCTCTTGAAAACTTACTCGTGGTACTCCAATTACACTTTCAGGCGACCGTGAAATTGGGACTGGCGGTAAATTACTTGGTATTGCAAGAGAAGATGGTCATTTAGAAGCTGTTGACATCTTCAGTCGAACTCCTGTAAGTTTTAAGTTATGTCGACTTTCTCATTCAAGGTTAGCGCTTTCTGAAATTTCAACTTCGAGGAATTCTTCCCTTTCTTCCCCTTCTTTCGATTTCTTTGATTATAAGATTTTTATACGTTTGGTGCATTTGGTTCTTGTGAGGCCATTGAAAAAAAGTAACATAAGAATTCGTTCCTTCCATAATTTTTGGGGATATGAAGAAGTTCCCAGTAAGCACTCCACGAAATTTCCAAGAATTCCATGGAGCCCATGTTGCTTAATCGAAAAATTGCATTAGGCTCATTAAACATTTTCTGAAGAAAAAATTGAGATCGGACCTTATGGATTATACATAATCGTTCTTTTTTATATCCGATTCTTCAATCAGTATCCTATCGTTGCTCTGTCTTCATGTCTCTTGGTCTGAAATCTGTAGTCAAGAAACATTTCCCTCACAAAGATGAGTTACGTGTTTCATGTGTACCGCTTCAGATCTTCTCGCTGCCGTGTGACTCCGCAGTCAACGCTTGCTGTTTTACCGATGAAAATACCTTACTTGCCGGTCTGCAAGATGGAAGATTAACATACATTGACATCAGAAAACCTAGGTAACCTAGGTAACCTTTAGTCTTTATTTTTTATGTTGTTGAAATTAATGTCCTGTAGATATCAGGACGGAGGCGAAAGTCTAACATCAATATTGTTTCGAGATGTCGAATGAGAGCGATTTCTTGTGGCTGTTGTTGTAAGCTTACCAAACTCTAATGTTTTAATGATGTCAATTGAATATTAATAATTTGATCTTTCCTCTAGTCTTCGTGATTATCAATTGGAACATTTTGAATTTTATTTAGAATTCCTTATCGAGTAATAACACATGGAAAATCCAGTATCAATTGCCTGAAAGAATTTCCAGGGAATAGCGTTTTAGTGGGAAAAGGTTGGTAAAATTATAAGAGAAAGTCCTATGGCAAACGTTACTACACGACTGAAAAATACTTTACGGGGAGAAATTTTCGCGGCGAGAAAGTTTTGACTTTTTTCGCGGGTTCGCGAACGTAAGTCCCCGAAAGTCACTGTGACGGAGAGCACTTTTATTGAAAATGTGTGCATATTTATATAGAAAATGCACTCCTTCGCAGAGATTTTTCCGAAAGTTTATCCCATGCGAAATGGCCTGGGAAGACGATTCACGAAAATTAAATTGAAGAAACTAAACCACAAATTTCATATGCTTTTTCACGTATTTTTCTATCGACAACACATGTGTTACCGTAATTATCCTAATTAAGTGCGCATCCAATTTGAGAGTTAATTTTCAAGGCACATAAAATTTAGTGAGCACTTCATACTTTTCTGCAAACTTGAAAAATTACTCGAATTACGTGAGATTTTATTTTTCTTGTTTCACAAAGTTTGCAATATACAAGATAATCAATACTTTATGAAAATCTACTTTGGTTTATGGTTGATTTGTTGGTTCTCCTCGATGAGAGGGTTCCTTAAAGGGGCATTGGCCGGCTTAAAATGTAAATATTATTCTCACGTGATCAAAACAATCAAAATCAAAACAAGTATGGCGCGAAGTTCGGAATCGCTTTGAACATCGTTTACTGAACCGTGAAGTGAGAAAATAAAATAATAGAAACACATGGCTTTTAATAATAGAAATACACCTGACACATGTATCTTTTGACATATGATTCAATGTGAAGACAGAAATAATATTTTACACAAGCATTAAACTTCGATTCTTGATACTTTTTTAATTCTGTTCCTTCCTATAAGAATGCAGCAGTGTGGGGACGGTAAGAGACAAGATAACAACAACAGTTCAATTTGCCAAATAATGTTTTTTTTCTCAGATTGAATCTTCTGTTCTTCTTTCTTCATGATGCCATGGCCATATTAGAAATCATATATACATGTGAATGAATCGAATGTAAGATGTATATAAACTAAACCATGCATGAAGTCATATCCAGTAAGCAATCAAATGCCCAAAAATGACAAAAAAAAAAAAAAAAAAACTAATACAATTTCATATGTTTAATAAAAAACAAAAGTTATTTCCAATGATTATCCAGATGCAATATAATGTATAGATGAGTTTTTGATGTTAATTACCAGTTAAAGATCTGTTTAAACTAAAAATTTAATAAACTTCACAAAAATAGATTTCGAGTGCTAATGAGTATTATTTTTAATAATTTTTTTTGTCTTAAAAACGCCTCCTGAGAACCGGTTTAACCGACAGTGTGCAGAGAGCATCTAATTGCCAACCAAGATGCGTGCGCATATTGGTAGGAAATTGACTTGATCTATTAAGCATTTATGTTGAAACTCACAGCAATTATCGAGCAAAAAACACTAATGTTTATAAACATCACATCACTTAGAAACTCATCTATAAACACGAAAAATTGATCAGCCACAGAAGTGACTCCATGAGGCAGAAATAACGGATATGTCATTTTGACAAAATCAAGATTTGTGTTTTTATTAAAATTTTGGAAACAGAAAAAAAGTAAGCGTAATGAAAATTAAGGAGAGAAAAACTAAAAAACAAATTGTTTACTGTTTTAAATGTTGAAACTTCTTCCAGCTACAGTGTACGAATAAGTCAAAGTAGATTCAAAAATTGTATAGCTTGCAATTCATGCCAATAATGTTCTTATTCATTGGAGTATATTTTTCTGTGACTGCCAAAAAACAAATGGATTTTCCTTTAAATTTTGTTTTGGTTTTCTAGAGAGGAAAAGCAAAATAAGTTCTCATGAAATAACTCAAAATCAAAACTAATGGGCCATGGCCACAAAACGAAAGTAATTTCAAGAAAATCTTTATGATCTTCAGGTAGGAATACCTAGCAAGCTAACAACAAAAAATGCTACCCAAGAAAGCAATCCAAACGACCTCTCGGCCTTCCTCTAAATTATCTGGGAGGTAGGACTCAGCAAAATCAAAAGCAATAATGCAAGTTATATACAATAGCAAATTTAAACGTATTTTGTATAAACTATGTATAGATGTAAATGTAGAGATTTCACCCGGCACTCACGAATCCGTGTATATCTTTACAATAACAAATACTCTCATTCAATAACTAGCACGGAAATATTCCTTAATAAATTCATGATAACTTCGTACCAATATTTAATACCATATTACAATTCACGCCCATAGACAAGACATTGAAAAAAATAATTCTGACAGCAATGAAAATCTTCCGTCCTCTTCGCCATGATGTTTACATGTTGTCTCGATCATTCGGATTTTTTAATCCTCAAATCACATGGCAGATTTGAATAACCAAGAGTAACTCAAATTCTATTGTTTTAAGCCGGCCAATGCCCCTTTAAATGAAAGTGTCCCTAATTGATAGTGCGCACCTGACTACGAAAATAATTTTGATGCTACAATGAACGCTATATACCAGCCGAGCAAAATGGAGAAAGCAAGAGTGATTCCTCGTCAAGTGATGACTCCAAGTGGGAATATGTTGAGCGTAGTGCCTTTGATGCTTTTTCTACTTAAATAATTTCTGATTAGAAAGAAAAATTTATGTTTAATGTCTGTTTTATTTGTCAAAATTCCAAAATATTAAGGGAAAAAAATTGCACAAAAACCGAAAAAGTTTATCCCACGCGAAATTCACTTTTCCAGTTGAACGCGAATAATTATTTTACGCGAAATAAATTTAATCACTCATTCGCGAAAGTAAATCCCTAAAATTTCGAGTTTTTTTTTCCTCGCGAAACTTTCTCCCTGTAAAGTAGACATGAAAATTTCAGAAGCACCACTTTTAGCTTTAATCATGCTTCTAGTTTGTCGGTTTCTTTTGACAATGTGGACATTTGTTCCTTCTTTACAACATCCCAAAATTTTTGGATCATTTAGGTGACGGATCAGTGACATGTATTCGAAACACGCAATCCAGTGAAACCATAGCTATGGAGTTGACGGGCGCAGATAACGATCCAATATTTTGCTTGGATTCGACGAAAAACATTGTCTTCACTGGCGGTCGTGACCGAACCATACGAAAATACGCCCTTGACTTGAATACGTAATGAAATTAAGGACAACTGTACACTGGATTCTTGGAGTCCTTGTTCTCATATCATTTGGATTCCGCCTACATGGACTTCTCCAGTTTACGATATAAGGTTAAATGAGAAAAACAGTATCAAACATTTTGCGTGTTGTCTATAAACAATTTCATATTATTACAATATTATTACAATAATTTAAATTTCTATTTTTCTCTAATAATCCACTTTCAAGGACTGATGCATGCTTCTAGTGTATCAGTTGTCATCTTCAGTATCGCTGACGTCACTTCTGCTTTGTGCTCCTCGTCGTCTATCTGAAAATAAGCAGACAGTAACAAGTCGATCTTTTCAAATCACGACATCCAGTCACAGCTACAACGCCACATTTTCAACCTGAACATTAATGACGTTGACCTTCTATAAGCTGAACTATATATACCCAGTGGGGGAAAATCGTTAAATAGTCACTGCGATGAAGATGCATTTCTATTAAAATAATGTGTATCTTTCTATAGAAATCCACTCCTTCGCAATGCTTTTTCAGCAAATTTGACCCGCTGGGTAGGAACTACTGAGGTTAGAAATGAGGCTATACTGGCAAATGATTCGTGGTTGCAGCTAGGACTCTCAGCTAGGACTTGAAAACCTACAGAGGCTACGAGAAACTCAAGTATAACTGCTCATGCGGACAAGCAATATAATTAGACCGCAGACAGTACTGTTTTTCATGTTGTCTTATGTCATTTCAAATCGATATTGAGCTGGTCATATACATACTTCTTCGGCTTCCGAACGATGCTAACATTCGCAATACGAAAGATGCCGGCACTGTTATCGTGTCCCGACTTTCTTCTAACATGCGCTCGTTACGATTGACAATCTAAACATGAATTTATAGACGTTACGAAAGGTGTACTGGTGTAATAAACTCCTTTTGCAAACCCTTATTCGGGGTTTTTGACCAGATCTCATTTACTAATCTTATGAACTGTTTTAGACATCATTATGAAAGATTGAGACAAAAGCTCTTTCCATAAATACGAACTCAAACAAAATTTAAGGTTTACACCAGTTACTTTTGATTGCAATCAGTTTTCATTTCATTCACAAAAAATCATGATAAGTAGGGGGAAAAAGTTCGTCTGTTCTATTTACGTCATACTGTTTCAAAACGAAGCGGGGAAACTGCCATAACGCAATTTCTGGGCAGGTCATTGGGAATCGTCTAAATAAATATTCCCCGGAACAGCCATAAACAAAAACAAAATCTTGGGATGCATGGAAAATAACGTCTATTTGCAATAAAATTACCAAAAAATATTTCGTCTCTTAAAATAAGGAAATCAAACGAAAGGACGCGATAAATTTTCCCGCAAGACGAAATTCAAATCGACCAGACATTTCATCTGGTTAATTCTTTCAATTTGGCTGTTCATTCAGAGCATCATATTGTATTCCCTAGCCTCAAAAATTGTGTGGCACAAGTACCTTAACGAGATAAATTTTCGCATGGACATATTTTCGCGGATGAATTTTTTTCCATTTCGCGGGGACATATTTTCGCGGATGGCCCAACTTCAAATAATTCGCGTGGACTAATTTTCGCGCATGGCAGTAGATAAAAAATTTTTTCTTGTCTTCAAAATGTATTATACACAAAGGTAATGAAAAACTAAAATACAGTTAAAATACAGTGTTAAACTAATTCATTATCTATACCCATTTTTGGAAATTCAAACATCTGTATTATAGAGAAAAGAAATTAACATTTCGCGGAGACATATTTTCGCGGATGAAGACATTGCAAACTTTTCGCGGAGTCATATTTTCGCGGAAATGACCAAAATCCGCGACAGTTTATCTTCGCGAAAATTTATCTCGTTAAGGTAGGAAAACAAACCTCGTCAAGATCAGACAGGTCAGCCTCGTCTTCAGCTAACGGAGCCCAGATTTTCACATCATGGTCTATACCGCTAGTTGCTAATACTGAACAAAGAAAGAACAAGCTCAAACGAGCGTTTGTATAACAACACATAAACATTTCCTATGTACTCACTTGGATCATACGGATGAGGCTGCACACAATTCACAACGTGACGATCTCCCTGCAGAAGCATAATCAACTCGCCTGTGTGGCGGTTCCAAATGAAGATACGCCCGCAATCACTGCCACTGACAACGTAATCCGCCCCCCAAAAGTTAGCTTCTTTTATCTACACACAAATAACACAAATCGAACAAGCCTTGTAAGGGCATAAACTTTACGAAATAAAAACATCATACGGAAAGTGAAAGCGTTACCATAGTTTTCGAATTCCTGTGCCCCTTAAAAATCACCTTCGTTCTTGGTAGATATATTTTTTCAGGCTTTGAAAGGTGATTGACCATTCTTCTGTTGCGCGCTTTTTTGTAGTTGCGAAGAAAATTTTGTATCCGCATAGCTGCAGCGTCCCTGTTGGGTGGAGGCACATCGCATGTGTCGTCCAATGTTGCACTCAATGACACCTCTTCCTCCTCCTGTGCACTTACTTGATCATGCAAGTGATGATGGTGGCCATTCTTCTCACTCCCACTCACAGTATTTTCGTCACTTCGAGTAGTTGTGTTTTCATTTACTAAGTTTTGAGAGGTACATGGCATTCCTTCATCATCATTAGTAAGTGTGCTTTCGTGCTGAAACTTAAAATTATGGCTATTCTGCTCATCAGATAATGCTGAACTAGAAACTCCGTTATCTTCGAAATCTTCACCTCTCCTGTTAACATCATGGCCATGATCATCGTTATAGTTTACTTGACTTTCAAATGTCTCCGTAAGTTCAGATTTCTGACCCGAGTCTCTCGCATCATTAATAAGCACGTCGGAGGTGTTTTCACACAAACAAACGCTCGCATTCTCTCCAGCATGCGTCTGCTCTCCATCGTCAATGTTTTCAGCAGTATTCAGAGTAATATTAGAATCATCTAAACAATTTTGTGAATTTCTCCGGCTCTCAATATGATCGTCGGAAACCTCTTCACTCGGAATACTGCCATCTTGATTAACTGACTGATGACTTGAATCGCTTGAAGTCGAGGCTGATCTTAGGTTACTATACATCGCGTCTTCAAGCCATCTTGAAAATAATTCAGACATGCGCTGCATAAGGTTATGTTCAGACGAACTTTCCTCGTCGGTTTCGGGACGAGCTTGAGGCCCGGTATCGGACCAATCGCCACGCAATCGAAGTCGTTTAACTGGTGGTAGTTCATCGCAATTATCTGCTGTTTTGTAATCAACGTGCTTCGAACTGTTCTGTATTTCACAACCATTTCCATTTGGAGCAGTAAAGTCCATTACCCGTCCAGTTTTGTCTTGGACTGTGAATGAGTATACATAATCTGTGCAATAGCTTACTAATAAATCCTTCCCGTCTTCGCTGAAATCAAATTAACAATGAAGATCAAATACGTTTAGTCAAGGACATCGACCATATCCGAAAAAAAAAGGGGAGGGGGGGGGGGGGGGGGGGGGGGGGGGGTGAGAGGCTGATTTTAGAGGCTGGTGACTAGATTATCCTCCGACTATTAGTTTTGTCTATAATAAAAATTAATATATAAATGCATCTTCTAACTAGTAAGATTTAATGTAACAAGTGCACAAATACATCTGCGCTTATTCGTGAAAAGATAAGAAAACAAATTACATTAGGAACGAAAATGTTTGGCGAAAAGAGTTTCAGCGGAAATACGTTCGGCGGACAAACTTTCAGACACTCTTTTGTTTCTAAGTTTATGGATTATTACATGCTTAGCCTTGATAGAAGAATTTCGCTAAATTACACAAGAAGTGCGTCTTTTCCGAATATCCTACATATAAAAATAAGGAGGTGCTGCAGTTACGCAAAGATTTTGTGTGTTTTAGGGACTTACAAAGTATATAAGTTTTATGATATCAAACAAAATCAAAAGGTCATGTAATTTTGGAAATTTTCCCTAAATTTTCTAGCTATCCCTAAGGTGGCGGTTGTGAAAGGAGGATCATTTAATCGACAAGTCGGATGATGACGTCACTATCATTGACTAAAAGTTTTCCATTGTAGTACTTTTCCTGATACGATGACCTTTGTTCCAAAGAAATCTTAGGAAAGCTTATTTTCATGAACTTCCACCCTGTATCACACGAAAAAGGCTGCCCTGCGTTTGTTCGGCAAAATAATAAAAAACACTCTGTAACGGAGTTCACCTAAGAGTTGTTTCAGCATTTAACTTTCTCCTATTTTCCAAAACAAACACAGAACAGCCTTTTTGCAGAAAACTCGCTCAAAAGCAATACTGGGCAGTATTGGGCTTCTTAAAAGAAAGACGGCAGGTCTTTGTCAGGATATTTAAAGTATGCCACGCATGAAGCACCAAATCAACCATATTTTTACGAAATTCCTCAAATTCCATCATTTTTGGATGGAAAAACGTTCGGACAAACAAAAACTTTGGACGGAAGTTTTCGTTGTTAATGCATCCCCAAATAAACATTAATGTTATATCAGGACACTGATAGATATAAGAACTGACTTATATATATATATATATAGTAGTCTTTCGTCAGTAATATTTCGTTTTATAGAAGGAAGAGTTGTTATATCTTAATAGGTCATCATCGATCTCACTTTGACATACATATAGCATGTAGAGGATAGATCATCATGCTCTTAACAGAAGAAACCTACATGAGAATAACTTTTGAAGCACGTCAAAGTTCAATGAAAACATTGCTAAGCCCCAACCCCACCACAATTCAAGTCCCCTCTCAAAATACAGATATTACCCCAAAACCCATCTCACTCGCCACCATCATTTAGGTCTTATGGGGTGGTTTGATGCTATGCAATCAAGTTAGTGCAATCTTCAAACAAGGACACACCTTAAAAACTCCAATTTGAATATAACACACTAGATCAAATAATTCTCGCCTTACCTGTACTGGAGGGATGTAATTCTACAAGACATATCTTTCTTCAGTTTTTCTGGTTTGAATTTGCAAAACAGACCAGGCATCCAGCCTTTATTTCGATTTACACTTCTAGTTTGAGGAGAAGTTCCTAGCATTCTTCTGTCAAACACTCGGACATAACTATCTTTACATCCAGCTGCCAAGTGATACGGTAACATAGGGTTCACACTTATTGAAGTTACTGCATGGCGGCAATCAATCAATATATCCTAGAGAGTAAGGCATAGGACAGTAGAAAATTTGAGTTTCAGCCAGCCTATGTGGGATGTTAATAGGCATCATGAGAGGCATTTACCTCACTACACTCTTGACAATGGCATTTTGTTTTTGATCTCAAGTCAAACATGCGAATAGTCCCATCTTCACCACATGAAAGATACGTATTAGGATCACCAGGTGTAACAAGAACCTCAAAACATTAAATTTGCCAAAATATGTAAAAAAAGCAATAACAAAAATACAATTAGATATTTTCATTTTTATTGTCAAAATATTGACCAGTCACATGAATAATTTATCCATATTAATTATAACTAAATCAGATTGTGTGGAAACTCTACAATAGCAAGTACATATAAATAAACTTTCTTAGAAGTGACGATTGTCAAGAACTTCATAATTGAAAAACAAGGATAAAAACAAGGATTCATGGAAAAATGAGATGAAATCAGGAGTATCAACACTAAGAACATAATGGAGCCCATTATATATAATATAAACCTCATAAGCAGTGCCAGAGTGACAATTGAAATAATTTTTCCCATAATCCGATCCCAACTCATTGAAGTGAAGCATACCATCACCTGAGCAAGATACAATCTAAAAGTAGAAATACTTATTCATAAACATTAATATGCAGGAAAAGCAATTTTTAAATATTTCATTTACCTTCATGTCAGATGTGCATGGCAAGAATTTGGCACTAAATATATTAGCTTGATGACCAGATGGTATTGAGTGAATCAGTTTGTTTTGAAAGAAATCATATATGTTCAACAGGTAGTCATCAGAGCCAGTTAAAAGTAAATATCCACTGGAATTCCAGGCAACTGTATTGACACAACCTGTATGTCCTTCTAAAACTGTCCATTTTTTCAGTCTTTGGATAAAGTTTTTACTAGATTGTGCAGCTTGCTGTAGTTCCCATGATTTAATTAGTCCATATTGATTTTTCAGGACATTCCGATATACACTTGGCCAAGGGCAACGCTTAGATATGTCCATGATCATGAATATCCATTTGTTTTTAGCCTCATCTTTTAAGGCAAAGTTATTATTTTGCCTCAAAGTATAAGGACCTATTAAAATAAATCATGAATAATAATGAGAAAAGTCTATAAAAACTTTTACTGTGGCTAATACTACTATCCCAGGTAAATTTTTTTACTAGTTTTAATCAAAGTGAGTTGAACCGCAAAGAAAGGACTAGTAAAATAAATTTCCCCTAGAAAGAACAAAACATCGAAATAATTAAAAAATTGAAACATCGAAACACTTTTTATTCCCTACTTTTGATCAAAACCATGTTTTTTTATATTCCAGAAGATGAAAAGAAGAAAACATAATGCAAAACTCAGATATATTATACACAAAAGTTTCTGAAAGGTATGAATTCGATTTTCAACGACATAATGGCACCCTAATTAAGGGCTTGTTTTATTCAACTATCAATTCAACATTTGAAATATGTGCATACAAAGTTATAATATCAACTTATTGTGACCATTATATACCCAACACAACTGGTCATTTTAAGAGGGATATAAGGCCGATGGAAATTTTATATATATTAGTTTAGCGTCACTCCTGAAAATGTCATGCGGCATGTTTTCATTATTCATTAATTTTGTTCTGGTGCCATACATAGCCGGAGAACACATCAAAATACGCCATTTTGCATTATTATAATCACTGAGATCCCACCCGTCCGAGTACAGTACTAGCTCGAGCTTTCAAATCACTTCAGACCTGCTTTTTCTTCAACTACATTGAAAAATAAGAAATTTTCAAGAAATTTTTGCAAATTAGGTATTCCGCAAAGTTGGCTTTGTCAGCATGTATCTGATAGAAATCGAAACCATAACTCTATTATTCCAAAACGCTGCAAAAAAATTAATGTCTACTTCGATTACGTAATCGAATATTGAAATTTTGCTACATTAATTATACGGAACACTCTGGGGAAGTCATTAGACGCACATGGAAGAGCAACTACTTGGACATTTTGAACCGGGATACGACGGTCGGTCCGTGGTGGGTAGGCAAGCAAATGAAGTGGATGATGTATTGTTCTTGTTAAATTGTCATTTTGTATTGAAATAATGAAATTTTGTAAAATAATGAACTTTTTTACGCGGGCACTTAAAGTGATGCGGGCGGGTGGCGCTAAACTAATTTAAAAGTTCCATCGCATCGGCCTAATTATAAAAATTAAGATACAAATCCTTGAATGTATAATGCAAATTCATATATAACCAGTTAACTGGAACTCTTTTGGGGATAAAGCTACTATGCAATATAATTCTTTTAGAAATACAGCTATATATATTATACAAGATTTGGCTAGTGCATATTATCGAAAGTAGAAATTTGACAGGCAAAAATAGTCTAAATTCATCCTTAAACTGAGACTATGCATTTGCAAATGATCTAAAGTGGCAAATAAAAGAAGAGTCCTTCCTTTCAAGCTTCAATCGCAGCATTTAGCTATCTCCCCTAAATTGTACGGAACAATGAACAAAAAACTCGTAAGCAGATGATACAATATTGCATTCTTCCCCTAAAATCAGATGATGAAACATTTCTCTCAGTGGATTAAGCCAATGACGTTTAGATCCAAAGACAAAATAATGGATAACAATGTGAAGATTTTTTTATTGTTATGCTTCTATTCCCACCAAAAAAACATCAATTTTATAAAAGCCTTAAGAATTATTTATCTCGAAAGAAACAAACCTTTCCCCTTTTTGAAGGATTGTTATAGTGTTTGTTTATATTATCAAGTACCCTGGGTTGTCGATAAGACAAGTGCTTTCACCTTGGTCACACTTTCCAAGTGACGTAACAAACCAGACCATGCATACCGTAATGCATCGATTAAACGCCCCCCTTCTTTTAAACGCCCCCCTCGAATAAACGCCCCCCTTTTCAGGAGATTTTTAAATAAACGCCCCCCTCTATTACACGCCCCCCTCGAATAGACGCCCCTCTCTAGAGAGGGGCGTTTATTAGAGACACACTAATTAAGGCATGTAGAACTACTACATTGCATTGTTTTCAGCCTCAATGTTTTCATTTTGTATAATTTGTGATAGACGCCTTTCTTTTTAAATTTTAAACTAACAGTTGGAAACTTTGTCTTTATTGACGATGATCTTGAAGTTTAATTTTGTATATTTTTTATCAATGTTTATATTTAGTTTATATTTACGAAAATGAAGAGTTTCACAAAAATTCAATAGACGCCCCCCTCTTTTAAACGCCCCCCTCGAATAGACGCCCCCCTAAAAATTTAAAAAATTTAATTAACGCCCCGGGCGTCTAATTGAAGCATTACGGTATAGGAGAGAAAAAGTGTGTCTGTCATTCCATTGTGAAAATCTATATCAAAGAACCAACCAGATGGTGGTAACTATCAAGCAAAAGAACCAACCAACATCAACTGCAGAAAGATTTCCAAGAATTTACAATAAACAACTGGTTTCATCGAAGGCACAGAATACCTTGAGTAATAAAGGAATGACAGCTATATTTGTCTTTCCGTTTCTTTTATCATTTACTGTCCCTGATTGTGTATTTGGAAGCAATGTGGAAGCACAAAGTGGAAATGTGGAAAGATTCACCACACACACATTTTTAATTCTTGAAATAGTCATGACATGAGAAAATAAAAGGAGTAGCTAATCTGATTAGTGTTAACTTTAGATTTAAGTTATGTTCAATATACTGCATTGCACCTGATAGTTAAAGGATCATGCATACATAACAGAATTTTTACCTTCCTATAAAATTCTTTTGATCATCATATACATATAACTTTGTGGCCCACCAAAAAAGATATATAGCTATAATCAAATGTTTCCTGTCTTAAGAAGGAGTTTGACATATATGATTGTTCTTATCAAAAACACACACAAAAAGATAGTCCTTGATACACAGAAAGCCTTGATTCCTGTAATTTAAAGAAATACTTAATTTTCATATTATGACAACCTATTTCAACCAAATACAGACATTTTTTAGAAATAATCATACTAACATACTATATTTATATTATGGTAATAATATATAGAAGTAGCACTTGAGAATTATAACAAGTTTCTGCAATATGTATGCTGTTCAAGACATTTGTTCCATAATATTTAACCATTATATACTTGTAGATAAAAAATATAATGTCAGATTCTGGAATAGTTTACGGTGCTCATCAGGTATAATTATATACAATTTTAATTAACTTTGTACTTTTTGCATGGTTTTATTAGATGCATTTGTATTTGTGAAACACCATGATGTATAGCTTTTTTATTGCTTTTGCAAACAAACTACTTGTCAAGTGTATTTGAAGAAAATCGTACTATTAATCAACTCTTTTTTTTCTTGTTTTTTGTTTTATATTTGTAGTCTAATTCTGAGGCTGGTCAATTATTGGCTACATTTTGGCCGAGAATAACTGAAGAAATTCGAAATAAACCTATATTAACACAAAAGTCGGTAAGTTATCTTTTTAGTCAGATATTTGGTTTTTAACTGAGAACAAACCTCAATTTGTCTAGATTTTTTCTCTCGTGCAGTTGTGATGTGCAAAAAATTTTTTCTTGATAGGGAAGCAAAAAGGAGGAGCCAATACAAGAGCTACCTCTTGCAAGAATAAAAAAGATTATGAAACAAGATGGAGATGTGAAAATGATTAGTGCTGAGGTGAATGGTTTTATAACAAAGTTTATTAAACCTTTTTTGAAAGAAAAGTAAACTTCTTGCTTAATCCATCAGGCATAATTATGAATTGGTGTGGACCTTTCACTATCCAATGACTCATTTTTAAATTTTGTTCAGGCACCAATCTTATTTTCAAAAGCAGCTGAAATATTCATCAGTGAACTGTCTTTGCGAGCTTGGATACACACAGAAGATAATAAACGAAGAACCCTTCAGGTAAACATTTCTTTTTCTTTATTGATTGGCATTATATTCAAATCTTTCCTTGCAATTACATGAAGTGTAATCTACCCCATTTTCCTTTAATTCCAGAGAAATGATATTGCAATGGCTATAACAAAGTTTGATCAATTTGACTTTTTGATTGACATTGTGCCAAGAGATGAACTGAAATCAACAAAAAGACAAGTAAGTTCAGCTGAGTTGTTGGTTAAACACAATCTATTAAAAACTGATATCAGAAATGACAACAAATAGTGCAGAATGCTTTTTCACTTTCAAAACCATGTGATCAAGTATTATTATGATAGATTTTTCTTTAAACTAATTTACAAAAATGTCATCCTTAACAGTAGAAATTGTCTAAACACATTAGCGGTTATGTTTTATAGGAAGAAGTGATACGGCAACCAGCTAACGTTATGGCACCTGAGCAAGTTCAGTATTATTTCCAGTTATCCCAACTTCAAGATCAAACTGGAGCTGCGGCACAATCGACTGTGGCAGCTTCATCTGGAGTTACCTCTTCACAAATCGCACAGTTACCCGATGGTTCATGCATCATCCAGAAATCTAATGGTCAACTTGTAATAGCACACCCTCAGCAAGTTACACAACTAGCTGCACAGAATAGACAAGTATGGCCTGAGTAGTTTTTTATCTTTTAATTCAATAATATTGAAATAATATATCAATAATATATCAAAATCATCTTAAGTGCATTGTAAACAATTTAATGAATTGAGAAAACAGGATTGGTAGAAAAATTGGCCAACCAAGAGAGAAGTTGCCAGTTAAATCCCCCCAGCAGGCAAATTTGTTGGAAAGCCTCTGCAAAGGAGTGCATTTCTATAGAAATAAACAATGTTTCAATGAAAATGCTCTTCAACACAGTGACATTATGACAATTTTGCTCAATGGACCAGTTTTAATTCCTTTGCAATGTTTGGAAAATATGTTGTGTGAATAGAATTGAATGGAATTGAATATGTTTTGTTGATACATAATTAGCTTCATAAAATTTAAAGATGTTGATTGTATTTATGTCCAATTTCAGACGTAATAATAATCATGCCTAATGGAATTATATTTTCAAACGAATGATTTTAGATACTGTATGTTCATTTTATAAATCATCTGTTTTGACAACATTTTTCTTTTCAAATTTCATTGATTTCATGAGACAACTAGTTTTTATCTCTAATTTTTTGCAGCCTCAACAACAGCCACAACAGCAGCAAACACAGCAACCACAACAACAGGCCCAAGTTGTGCAGTTTAGCAATCAAGATGGTAACCCTGAGGTCATACCTGAATCAACTAATGGGGGACAACAGTCAATACAAGCGCAACAGACTAACCCCTCAGGTCAACAAGTACAGGTTCAGTTCACTGGAGGCAATCAGCAAGTTCATTATGTGCGTATACCGCAATCAGCTTTACAACAGAACGTTGGTGCTTCCAATCTGTCTCAAGTCATTCAGTTGCAACATCAAATCCAACAGCAGCAACAACAACAGCAACAACAACAACAACAGCAGGCAGCTCAACAACAACAACAGGCAGCTCAACAACAACAACAGGCAGCTCAACAACAACAACAGCAACAACAACAAAGAAACTCCAATGATTCTTCAGCTGCTGAAGGGCAGCAGCAAACGGTATATTCTCAGGTATGCTTGTGTTTATTAAAGATCCTTCACAAAAGAGTTTTTTTTTTTTGGTCAGTCGTAACATGTTCATCTGATAAATTGTTACCATCAGATTTTACTTTGTAAACCTTGTGAAATGTGTTTACGTTAGTTAGGCGCAGGGTTGGCCTCATTTGTTCAAATACTTTTTTATAAGTGTTTTCACCGTATGCAATGGTAACGATTTTTCAGATGGACATACTCATAGAGACATAAAGTAAGCTTTGGTTTCTTTGGGTAGAAAGGAAAAGATTCGGAGAATTTGTTATATTTTCTTCCTTGAATAGACCTTTCCCCGAGTTTCTTTTAACACCATGTTTTAGCTTGGCCAACAAGTATGGCCTCATATTATTTGCCTTTCTTAATCTCACTGGGAATAGGAATTCAGGAGTAGTTTTCGTTGATAGTGATGGTAATGATATTTACTGATGATCATCATGCATAAAAAAGAAACTTCGTTACTTCTGCTTGGTGAGGATAAATCTATGGATCTCTAATCAGTCGGACGTCTCGGTTGAAAGCTTTTTAAGGTTATCTGAAAGAATGAGGTAAAACCTTACCCTCATTGGAGGCCAAAAATGATATGATTCAATGGTGTTCTAGCAGAAATTTGGGGAAACTGATTATGAAATGAAGGAATATGAATTGAGTGTTTGTGAGAAAAAAACGAATAAGAAATTAAACAGTTTCACTGCATTATTTGCGACAAATAAAAAAAAAAACATTTTGCCTTTTAGATTTACCAACCACTACAAGGAAGTCTTCAAGAGGGAACGGTGTATGTTATGGCTTCTTCGCAACAGAGCGCACAGGAATAGCTTATACACTGCTCGTGAATAAGTTTTCTGACCCAATACGACCTTGTAAATTGAGAAGAAAATAATACAATGTCGGTCTGTGCCTGTTGTAAAAAGTCCCTGATCTGTTGATGTACAGCAGGATATATTGTGTTAATGGTTCTGTTTTGAATCGAAAACAGGAAGATGACGAGCTGAAGCAGCTGAATGTTTCCTGGCGAGATTTCCGTTATTGACACTGAATATATGGAAAATAAAACTTTGCCATTGGATTATTTTGTTTGTTTGTCTGTCTGTTTGTTTGTTTGTTTGTTTACAGTAAACACGTTCTATATTATGACTTCGATATGGATAAATTATTATAAAATAGAAATTGTGAAAATTGTATGTTTCGGAGAAGTGAGCAGTGCCGTAACTAAGCCGTAAACATCGTGGTTGCGGCACTGCTGGTGAGGTAAAACGTCCTACACACAAGATCAATTCCACCGGCGAAAATGAAGCAGATTCACCATGACTTGTACATATAACGCAGCTCTAAGATAAGGGCTTGTTGTTGATATAAAGGTCTAGTCTCACTGAATATCAGTTTACTCTTAGTTATCGTTTTTCTTAATTGCGATAAGAAGTAAAAGTAACATGGAGGACTAGTCAAAGAAAGAACTCATACTGTGGAAATCTGTGCATTGATATGTGCAGGACGGTATGTTCATCTATGGAAACAGCTTTGCTACCTTAGGTGTAGAAACTATCGCGAATTTTAGCCCGATTTGCGAAAGTTAAATTCGCAAAAACTTTCAATTAGGCTGAATCGCGAAAGTTTATGCTCCCAAAAAAACAATTGCTTTTTTCTCAGTATTTTTTAAAGTGGCAGCCGTTTTAACATTTACTTAACAAGTGATTTCCATTCCGTGTCGTACTAAAGGTGAATGTCGATAAAGTTATTATATAAAAATTGTTTCATTCTATTTATTTTGGCTTATATTTGTAAATTCGCCAAAAGTTTTGCTCGCGAAAATTTCGAAAATTATCTTATGTTCGCTAAAAGTTTCAGTTAGGCGAATTCGCGAAAAGCAACAATTTCGCGAAAGTTTCTACACTTCTATAGTAATCGGTGGAATGGATCAATGTGTAGAAAGTGTCTACCAGGAAGGAGAGTGGTGTCATCCTGAAAGTCTGCGATGAAGGGAACTGTATTTTCACCTTGTTAATTTCCATGTTCTAACGTGTTTCTCTCATAAATTAAATACATTGCTGAATTTAAAAAAAGTTAATTCAGGCTCAAAATTGTTTTTTTCTCTGACACATTCTTTTCAACTTGAAACTCCAAAACATCATGGTTTTCAACTTGAAACTCCAAAACATCATGGTTTTCAATAGCATTAAATGTAATGGTGTGATTAGTACTTTTGAGACAGATGGCTTCAACCTTTGAGAAAGTTTGCTGATTGGCTACAACCTTTGAGAGTGTTCGCTGATTGGCTACAACCTTTGAAAGCCTCCAACTGACTATACTATGTTTGTTCAGTGTAACTTCAGAGTGTAATACTTCACAAGATTATTATTGTAACAATCCATAAGTAACGTGAGTTATTTTCTTGTAAGAAAAAAAATCAAGGATGTTTATATGAGGTTTCATGTCAAATGTCATGAATTTCTTTGCACCGTTTCTTATTTAAAAGTTCAGATCGTGAGAACGAAGCGACATGATATCCAGTTGATTTTCATGTCGAGCGAAAAGACTGGCATGAAATCTTGAGTCGAGTATAAGTATTTGTTTGAAACACTTTCACTTGATATTAAATCTACCTCGAAACTTTCAATTAGTTAAAAGAACTTTAAAAACAATAGCATGGTTGTTCCTACGACCACCTAGACATGATAATGAATAAATGAAAGCTTGGGAAAGAGGTTGCAATTTAAACCGAAATTCAAGCGATGTCTGTTCGAAGTTTTGTAATATGCGGCAAATCTCAAATTAACAAAGAAAGTCTACATTCGAGGCTGTCGCTTCAACCGAGCTTCAACTGTCGCTTCCCAACTTCGTTTCCATGACACTGTAGACACGTGATAGTATTTGTCATGGGTTGTGATGAAATAGTACACTTACTGAGAAATTTCAATTTCATTTCTCCACGTCGAAATTTTAATAAAAAGAATGTATGTTGTCATAGAGATAGATGCCAGTGTGTGAAATAATTTAGGCCTCCTCCGCAAATACCCAACAATGTTTTTCATTTAATAATAATTTAGTAACCTAGTGATTCCTATTCAAAGGGATTAGTAAGATTTGGGTGAAGAGAACCCATCGTTTTCTTCTTGTTGTAATCTATATTTTATGGATGACACTTTTTTTAAGTGATCTGACATGACATGAAAGCGGTACATGTCCTGTGGGGGAGTGCAATTTCATTATTTATAACCTGTACTAATATTGGCTTTTATTCCTTAATGAAAACGATATTAAATCCATGAAGAATGAAAACAAAAGATACTCTTTCCTTTCCAAAATTACTGAAAATAAGTAAGACGGTTATCAAGAATTTAGTTAACTTAAGTCATTCCGATTTGATTTCCGAAGGTAACGTCACGGTTAATCCAGCAGTGGAATGTATTCGAAAACGGCTGACTCGCGTTCTTCCTGGAAAACTGCACGCCGATGGATGTTTTTCAATTTCTGCTTGGGAGCTTATTTATTTGGAATGTCATTGACAGTGTATTATTCGACCGAATACAATTACTTCAAAGATGTAATGCACGTGGAAAACCCGGATCTCTTTTACGGGCTGTCTTGGGCTTTCCTCTGCGCTTCCGGAGTCATTTCATCTCTTTTTGGAAGCTACTACGCAGACGCTACTGGCAATGTCCGTGAAGTATGTCTGTTATCCAACTTGTTGAGTATCGTTGGTAACGTGTTGTACGTCTTGTACTATTCACCCTTCTTCGTACTGTTTGGACAGTTTTTGGTGGGGACTTCTGCGGCACGAATGGTAGCAGGAGTGGGGGAGATCTCAAAGGTGTATGAAACAAGTGTGCTCACACAAAAACTTGCTTTACTTGGAATATTTTCTACATTAGGATCGGTCACAGGCCCTTGTACTACATATCTGTTTAATCTTGTAAACATTAACATTGGGAACTGGAAACTAAATATTTCCAATATTGTAGGAGTTACTATGGCAACTTTGTATACTATGCAGTTAGGTTTAAATTACTTCACCTTGAAAAATGTTTCAAAGCAGTACAATTTGAAAGAAGTTGAGTGCGAACAGGCTCTTGTCAACAACATGGAAGAAGATGAAGATGATGGAACCACGCCAAAATCAAGTGAGGAACGTGTAAACAGGCCCTTACAAAACGAAACATTTTACGAGAATTACAAAAACGCTCTTCTCAGTTCTCTGAAGAATAAGCCTATTGTGTTCTTGTATGTTCTATCATTTCTTGCATCCTATGCACGTGCAACACTCACCCTCCTTCAACCAATCAAAACTGTTGAAATGTTGTCATGGACACAAATAGACTTAGCCAAGTTCAACATCATTTGTACCTGTACGGGTGCAATTCCAACAGCTATTCTGTTCACGCTGATATCGAAAAAAGTGGATGACTTTTATTTGCTTTTGTCTTCTCTTTTAACTTTGCTAACCGCAGTTGTTTTATTGGGGTTATTTCCGTTAATTACCACTAATCAACCGATTGCAAATGCGATTATGTACGGAAATGGCATTTTAGTCCTTGTTTCTACTGCAGCATTTCATATCATCTCAAGGTCCATGCTTGCAAAATGTGTCCCATCAAGAATCCAAACGATTACAGAAGCATTACGTAACGCACTGTTTGAATTGTCTTACATGACCGCTGGCCTCACTGTGAAACTACCATCGACATATTTGACACCATGTATGTTAATACTAGCGTCCTTGGTAAGTGCGACCATTTTTTACCTCCTTGTTAATCATAAAACATTCCGAGGTATCAAGGAACAGTCTAGTTGAACAGGAACTCTTTAAGTGCGAAGTGTTCAATTCCGCCACGACTGTCCAGATACGCCGTATTGATTTTGAGACTTGACCAATTCATTAACATTATGTAAGATTATTGAGACGGTTATTATAAAAATTGAAAGCACCAACTTCATTTTATCAAATGTGTATTTGGTTATTTGGATTATTGTTTCTTATTTAAAATTTTTTGGTGACTGTTTTTTGTATCGTCCTTTGCCTCTTGTCCACCTTCCATTTTCAGCTACATTGTACATTGTATCCAGACGGTCCAGCACAATCGTATGAAAGCGTTTGTTCATCTTTAGGAAATATATAACCAATTCTGGATGATCTAGGAAACCCAAGGTTCAATATCACTCGCAAATTTCGTTTCTCTTCTGGATCGTTTTTGCATTCGCATGTTTTGGGAATATTGTTGTCAACCTCTCCTCCAGATCTCTCCTTCTTCTTCCATTGTATTCTCCACTTTTTTTGCCAAAATCTCTTTTTAGACGGGTATCTCTTCTCCGCAGTGTCTCCGCAGTTTATGGTTTTGTTTGGTTCTCCTACGCTCCCCAATTCCTTTTGTTGTTTTTTTCTTCTTAATCTCCGTTTTGATTCTTTAGATCGTTTTCCTCTTACATTACCAGAAATCACCTTTTTTCCAACAACGGTGGAGCTCAATGTTTTGGGTGCAGCAGTCGGTGCATATCTATCATACCATCCAGTAGTTACCATGGGAGTAGCAAGTCCATTTGCAAGAATATCGTCTGCTATAGGCTCCACCACGGTACCAGAAACTAATATATAATTAGCAAATGCAATGACACTTAAGTAAAACGGGTATAGTGTTGACAACTGGACACTGATAAGTGGAAACTTCATGAGTGTTATAGAACATAGCTCTATTTACATTTGCCATTGTTGCTAACAAGGTTATCGATATTTAAGGGCAAGAAAAAAATCAGATGAAAAGGCCCGACCCTGTAGTATAAAATTCGAAGTTGAAAAGCATGTTACTCAAAAATCTTTTCTAGAAGACTAATATGTGGCACTACGAAATTCAGTTTATTCGACCTTACAAAGGGGAAAATTCATAGTGGCTCTATTTGATTAGTAACTATGGAAACTTACCTTTTCCAGGACAACCAAGATACGTCAACCACCTGATCGTGGTACCAGCAATAAATTTCCGCGCCATTGAATTATTGTACAGAAATATCAACGCATTAGCTCCTGCGCTTAAACAGAGGATTTCATAACTTGCTAAGTGCATATACTGCATCCACCATGTCAGAGGCTCTTTATAGATTTCTTTCGTAACAGACTAAACAAAATAAAGGGAGATTAATAATTATTTTAACTGACCGGTAGTTATTTAGTACTTGGTCCTCCGGGGATAATTTCGTCGGGGAAAATTTACGTCGGGGAAAATTTTTCGTCGAGGAAAATTTCGTCATTTTGCAAAATTTTGCTAATACTTTCTTATAAATTTCATTTTTTCAAAACTTTCGTCGGGGAAAATTTTCGTCACGAAGCAAAAATTTCGTCGCTTTTCCCCGACGAAATTATCCCTGATGAGGTATATAGTTTTTACGAAGAATTCGGACATTTGAAAGACATCTGAACGATTCAAAGAAAGTTTCATGGTTGTATAAAAAAAAAAAAAAAATAAAATAAAAATAAAAATAAAAATAATTGCTGCAACACAAACATTTCCGAAGGCGTAACTAGACTTCAGTCAAATATTTGTGGAGGAGAAATGCCCTAACTGTCACTTAAGAATGACAAGAAATCTCATAACGTTGGACTCCTCCACTTTTTTTTGACTGACCCTGAATGCACCTATGCTTACTACGATCATAGGAGCCAATCATGCATTCTCATCGGTACTAGAGGAAGTTTCATAACTGCTTTTGTCAAAATTTCACTAAATCGAGACGAGCTTTATTTATATAAATCTCATGTTTACATTTGGTTTGAAGCCACTTTTACATCAAAAAATTTTATTCATAGATCCTAACAGATTTAACCGTTACCAAGATATGCAAAAGATATGCAAACGTTTTCTACTTAGTGGCTATCACTTTTATGCAGAACAAGTTAGTCTTAAGGGCTGTTTATATGGAAGCTGAGCCAGCCCGTTTGTAGGGCTTTTTGCCGAGATCTTGCCTTCATGGTAAATTCAAAAGAAATCAAGAATTTTGTTTATATGGACAGGAGGGCTTACCCGAGATCCCGGCAAGCGGGCTGAAAAAAATCCCATATAAACAGTCACAGGCGAGCCAGCCCGGCAAGCGGGCTAGCTTCGTTACAAAAAAAATCGATTTTCATTGGCTTAAAATTCGCTAATCTTTCTTTTAGACGCTTAAATTTTCCCGCATGATTTGCATGAAAAAGAGGTCAGCCCGTTTGCAGGGCCAGCCCGCTTCAAATAAAAAATTTCCAGCCCGGCTAAAGGGCTGTCTCGGCTTCCATATAAACAGCATCTTATTATCATGAAATACTTTATCAATAAAAAAGACATAACAAAACAGTATAAGTTATGATCTACAAATTTCTTGAAGTTGCAGTTCCTTCTCTTTTCATACGATAATGGATGAAAACACAAGTTATTGCTAAAGATGTGTTGACATTGTTTTAACCCGAAAGTCATTGCGCAGTCCGTCAATGACTTTCTATTGGCTAATTCCTTGCTTTTAAAAACATCGAGACCGAGGACCAAGTACCGAGGACCAGGACTCGTACACTAACCGTAGCGGTTGTGGTCCATATCACGAATCAGCATCTGATCACTACACTACGATACACGTTTTTTTATATTATAAAGAACCTTATACTTGGCTCTAAGCCTGCTGTTGCTTATTTTTTCCAAAAGTTTCAGCCTCATAATTCCTTAACGAGTTCCTTGGGTTTTTTTTAGCTACTTTCCCTCCTCATGTATATTTGAATCCTGCTGTTTTTCGCACTTTGTCATACGTACAAGTATCTTAAGTTCCTATTTTTAGTAGTTTATATTTGTTTCTTATTTGAAAAAAGAGAATCTTTACTTTATCTTTTTTCTTGTATTTCAGCCTGTCCAGTTCCTTAGCAATCCCTTAATTGTCAAGCCTTTTTTCACCCTCAAATTCCTTATAAGAGTGTTCCTGATAAAAAAAACGTGTAACCCTCTTACATCATTATTCATTTCAAAACATGGCATTGTAAGAATGTAATGATTATAGAGAAGAGTGAACAGAGAGATCTAGTATAGCCAGCGAATATATCTAGTATAGCCAGCATAACCCTCATCCGATGCTGATAGCTTTTGTCAACGTGATTGTGGGTAAAGAGTTTGGCCAGTTAATTTATTAGACAGTTTCTTCTGGAAAATTCAAATCAATTCGAGTTATTGGAATTTCGAGTTACTAAAAGTTCGAGTCTTCGTGACATACTGTTACACTTTCTGTAACCTAAGTTAATCGACGGATTTTAAAATTATTGCCAACCTCGTCCACAAGATTTCGTGTCTATTTTCAATTTTGCTAGCAAAACAATCTTGGGACGAGGTTGCAATATTCCAACGATAAAATAAGTTTAAAGCTGATAGTTTTCTATATTACTTAAACGATGAATATGACTTAAGCCTGTGGTTTGACCTAATGGAAAGGTGGTAGCAGGAAAAGGTGGCCAAAAATAAACGCTAAAATTCAGCATTTTAAATGATTTCCATTCCAACCCATTTCTTGCCGCGCAGACATCTACGATTAGTGGAAATCAGGATTTAATAGGGATAAATCCAGCCATTTGTTTGTTGTCATTTTAACCTAGTACTTTAACTTATATATACCTTTAACAATATATCACCAAGCTGTCGGGAAGGTATGTTTACAACTTTTGCTTTCCACTTCAATTAAACCCTCATTACATCCTTTTAATAAGCTAACCTGATATATTCAATACTGATAAAAAGAGTTTCACACTGCTATGATTTAACTATAAAGCTTTGATAATTAAAAATAAAGTCATTAAACGCAAACCTAATTAGACCACCTGCTGTTATAAAACACATTGAAATGTTTTTGGTATTAGTTGAAGACAAACTTACCTTAAAAACAGTCGAAGCAAAGAAGGGGACACGCAATGGTAGCAGTGTGGCCAAAGTAGATAGCATAATTTTTTTCAAAACCTTTTCTGAATAACAAGTGTAACCCATCGCGTACTGTGACGCAGCTTTACGTTTGCGTGCAATAGCTTCCGTCTTGTGATAAATAGCGACAACAAACAGTATCAATGCCACTCCTAGTGCCGTCACGAAAGCTTGAGTTTGAATATATACACTGATGTCGCCATAAGATGAACCGACGGCGGCGACTGACGATAAAAGTATTGCGAGTAAAAACGAGCATGATACGGCAATCCGAACACGCGTTTTTGTAATGAACAACCTTACTTGCATCATATAATGGGTATGTAAATATCTCGATAATGAAATTAACACAACTATACATAATGACAGGTTGCCTAGCACCGACGACGAAAACTCAAATGTCAAATCGTATATACACGGCAATTCTGGATTAAACATTTTTATAGAAAATAAAGTTTGTGATATCAAAGCGTAACTTAAATCGCACCAACACAGATACAAGATCAAAACAATTGCTGGTCTTCTTCTAACAGGTTGAGATTTGAGAAGAGCTAATATGGCTGCTCCGTTCGCCATTATGTTAATTAGCAATATCACTAAGTTGAAAACGAACAAAGAAGTGCGCTGTCCAATGGTTATATCAAGTTTGCCAATCGTAAACGGTGTCGTGCATTTGGATTTGGTAGCATTCGTTGACATCTTTTTTTGATTGGTTTCTCGTTCGAATCCCTAATGTTTAATAAATATTCTGAACAACAATTTTACTACCCATCATTCATTGGGGGTTGCGTAATTGGCATGGTAACAGAATATCTGTGGACGCTTTTCTGTCAACTCCAACGAACTGGTTCTTCTGTATTCATTCCCCTGTCGAAAATGAAATATTCATTGTTTATTTTTGTAGAAATTTGTGAACCTTTAGCGTCTTTACAATGAAATTTAGAAGACAAAAAAAGAAAGGCAAAAAAAAAAAAAGAAAGAAAGCTTGTCACAAAACATGACCAGATGTCATTTCCCACTGATGAAATCATTTTCCTTTTAGAATGGTCTTACAATTATGAACATTTCTTCAAAGATTTGGAAGAAACCTTCAGAGCTTCGTGTTGACAGATTTTTTTTTTCGACTTTTCATCTTTCCAACGCTTCCGTAACCAAAGCATTGGAAAGACTATTAAAATGTTTAGCTGGAAGTCTTTCAATACTTATTTTCTATTATGTTAAAGGAACACACAAATTAGGAACCCTTTTTTGAATGTCAGATATATCAAAGATCATCCAACCTTATAGCTTGACGCGAATTTATTTTGTGTCGAACTGATTGGATTCAACAAAAACGCTACCAAAAACATCAACGATGGATTCATTGATGTTTGTATATATCGTCCTTAACAACAACAGGGCACGCAGGTGGTCGTCCATTTTACGCTCTCAATAAAAACATTTGAAATTCAGAAAAATACAAACTCGATATATAATTTTGTCGTTCTTGCTTACTTTTACGCGTTCTTCATAAATAAGACTTGCGGTTACATTAACGTGAAGTCTGAAAACGTATGGACTTCTACTGATGCCACCAGCCCAAATCATACCCTATTACGTAAAACAATTTCTGACAAGGCCTCTAGTTTATTTCTTGTGGATTTACCTTAATTTGAAATGTAATAATTTGGGATCGTGGAAACAAACTTCACAATTTTTAACAATTAGCTAAAAGATCTAGGTCACAGGTTGGGCTACTCTCTAGATGTCTTTCTTAGGTTGTGAAGCTTTAATGACCAGAAAATTCTTATAAATAGGATTTTTACCAATAACGGAATTCCTATGGAAAAGTCATCCCAATAATTTAAAATCTTTCTGTTAGTAAAAGAGACAAGAGTTGAAAGCTTTTCTTGTTTATAATCTCTTCCACGTAGATGAAAAAAAACTGGTAACATAATTTTATTAAGAGATATCAACTACTTATGCTAGTCCATCTTTATAAATATATTAATTTTTACATAAAGCCATATCTGGACGTCTCTTTTTTGGCATATACAAAAATATCTCTGAGAAATTGGTGAGGTCTGGCGATCAAGTTGCCCAACTGCCTGCAGTGGCTTAACGCATGATCATCGAAATAAACTCTTCTGGAATTGCAGCTCGTATCATTATAACGATACAAATAGCAGTATTTTGATTTCCATCTGTTGCCTTGGTAGCGATCACCACCAGCAACCGCGAAGGTATGATTCATTCCTCTTCAATGTTCCGTAATATACAGCACGCACGTGCCACATTATGTTTGTTTGACTTTGTTGCTACGTAACAGCGAAATCAATTTATTTTTCATGGTACCATTTTTGTAGAGATCCACAATGATCCTGGATTTACGTTCCATGAACATTGAGCTTTTATGGCCACAACGAGACCGGTTAATTTTACGGCCAATGCCGTGTTTGTTAAACGCTAAACATCCAGTATTGTCTTTTTCGGAAAAAAATTTCACCGACTTAAACTGCACGTATCTGTCAAAAAAACTTTCTTTGAAGATACAGTTCCGGACATCCATACCACCATTATCAAGTGATTCCTAATAGACGAAGAAACATGAATGAAATGAAATGACGAATATTACTCACCCGTCGGTCTAATTATGAACAGAGAGTATTGTCTACCAACCTTTGGTATTCCGGTTGGCTTGTAATCGTTTCCAATACAGAGATAATATATCGGGGAATCTACGCTATGGATTTTTATCGTTCCAAACGAATCGGATTCAATTACGAGATGTGCTAAAATAAGAATATCATTATTTCAGAATTTCTCTTAGAAATAATCTTATCATTTTAGATAATCTTTTTTTTTACCGTTGATAAGAAACTCACCTTGACTACTTCTGTCTTCGCCGTTAGCGTTTACAATGTTTTTATTAATAGACACATGTCGCCTACTTTTACCATGCTTATGAAATAGCCTCGTTATCCTTTGAAATGGTGTGCTTAACGTATCGCTATTCTTCATGTTGTTACGATAATGGAGATCGAGTTGTCGAAGGCTTTCCAGTTCCTACAAAAATTAAAGGTACGTTAACATGTATGCACACGAAACACATCATTTGCTATCATCGTAACTACTTCCACAGTCACAGCCCAACCTCCAGCCCAACCTCCAGGACAAATTTATTACCACTGATCAATAAAACAGAGAAAAAGCGTAGTTTAATTGCAAGGAATTGACGTGGTTGACGGGCCACACTAATGGAAGAAAATTTACGTCTAAAGTAGCTATTAGTCAGTTCGGTGGTGAATGATCACGTTTGACAATTAAGATGACGGACGCTTGCCAATGTTTCTATTAATTGCTTTTATTTGATTTCGGTTTTCACTACAAAACCACTTAAACTAACAAACCGCAAACTTCATACAGATTATGGTCTGCCTGTTTACACACTAATCGCCCAGGATTTACTTTCGTAAGTTTGCGAATCAGATAATGCGGTTGCACTGTCGACCAACAGCATTGACCATAAGGACGAAGTAATTTTATCATTAGATATTTTGATAAATTGCGAACGCATCATTTCTAATCAGAAAGCATTGGTTTCGTTTAATTGCTCAATTAAATCAGAATTAATATTTGCAACTCTTACCACTTTAGATGCAAACCCAACAATCACCATATACAATAGCATTATCAATTTCATTTTTGTTAATTTTACTACTTCGCCCAAAGAAACTCACTGTGTTACGGTTAAAGTCTACTAATCCCAATTCATGGTTTAACTATGCGCTTAATTTTTTTTAATACTAATTCCTACGTCACAAAGGGAAGTATTCTTAATGTTTCCCACGAGAGCATAAATTAAGAATCCTGTTTTCAAATATCTTCTTTGTTGGATCCAAACGATTTCCGTCTCCTGTTTTCTGAGGTATGCCAGCCTCTAACTGTATTGTATACGTTGAATTCTATTGTGTGTGCTTGATTAATCATGTTCCTTTTAGTTAGAAGAGTGAATGAATGTCAACGTAACTTTATTATTATGGCGATGAACTGTTTATAGACATAGTTTATTTTCCGCAAAATACAATGAAACATACGAAGTATTTAAATAATTTGTAATATCGTGCACCCTTTTTCTTAACAACTGAATTGTGATGAATCGGTTATTTTTTGCTTCAAGAAAAAGGCACTTTTAGAAAATTGCTTAATCGATCCTTTACCACCTGCAAGGATGACTCGGCATATTCACAATGACTTGAATTCCTCACACTGTTTATTTGTTATTATCAATGATCTCGGAAAATATTATTGTCTAAAATTGTTTCTGTGAGACAAAATAATATGTGACTAGAAACGGATTACCTAAGTTAATTCAGACCAATATACTAGTATCGATAGTTGGACTAAGAAAATACATTTGTAAAAAAACGTTAATAGTGTGATTTTCACAGATTATATGAATGAAACCGTGAGAAAACAAACATACCTGGCCGCTGATTAAAGTTCTTGCCGTTAACAATAAAGATGATCTAGAAATAAGATTCAATGTCAACAAGAAAATACATCTTGAAATCATATTTGCTTTTGATCTCCTGTCGTGCGTATGATCGCGCAACCGGTCATAAGTCAATAGAGACTTTGTTAAAGTGGACAGTCTTATAAAGCACGATTTTGGTCATTTTTAACCGACGAATGAATAAAATAGCCATCGGATGTCGTTAAAAAAACTGCTCTATAATAGACTTTTTCTGATTTTTAGAAAGGAAAGCCGGTAGGTCGTCATAACAATGTGGAATGGTTACATTCATCCGCATGTCTACTTCCCATCTTACTAGTCGTATTCTTTAAATGTTAACTCCCATTTCTTCAACAAATGTTACTATTTTCAATAACTAACAATTACTATTTTGTCATTGCACTTTGTCAACCTGGTACTCAGTTCTTCCTCAGTATACACGCGTATATACAAAAGAATATTTTTGGAAAGTTTTCGAAAACAAAGAAGTTCTTAATTTATCGTTTTTGATGCTGGGGTTCATTTCTAACCGTTGATCATTCCGCTAAAGGATAAATAACGGACTGGTTGAAATTACCCGTTTCCCAGCCGGCACATTTGTTAAAGAATCTCTGCGAAGGAGTGCATTTCTATAGAAATATACACACAATTTCAATAAAAGTGCTCTCCATCACAGTGACTTTTTGCCGATTTTGCCGACTGGTTTAGAATATTTTACCAAACTTTGTAGTTGCTTGAAGAAGAAGACGGGTCAATAACAACCACCTGTTGAGGAGATGACCTGGTAAGGACGGTGGTCTGGAGTGAAAGGATAGCCTGATGAGGAGATGGCACCTCTGCGATTAACAAACGTGACCTGTTCTCCCTAACTGTTGCGACACTTTAAAGTCATCCAATGATTTAACAAGTTCGAATGAAATCAATATTTTTCCTTCGTGGTTACATTTGTTATTATTGAAGTCAAGAGTGTAAACTGTTCACTTTTTCTTTCGTCTGAAAATTTGTTCATAGACTGTGTGTAAAGAGAAGAGTTTGCTTTAAAGCAGTCCATAATCAATTTACCACAACTTCCTTTAGAAATGGTCATCTCAATTAAAATTTCCAACAAATTTTTGTTTTTTCTTGTTTTTTATAGAATAAGGTCATAAAACTCTGTTAACTGCATTTTAACAGCTATGACCTACGCATTGCATTGTCAATTGGAACGAGACGAAACGGACAAAAGGCTAATGCACAAAAATGAAAACAGTAAAAAAGGTCTCATTTTCAAACAGCAGAAAATCAAATTCCCTGGGAATTTGGTGTGTGGATATAGCGAATTGAAATTGCCTAATGGAGCACACTGTGTTAGAAAACGACATTATTGTTCAATGTTAAAGTTATCCAGCAATCAACATAGTTTTCTCCCACGGCTTGCTCCGGTTATCTACATTCCTCAATAATTCTACACACTAACGCTAATGAGCCTGCAGAGACGCCATCACCGCCTCCATCCCCCAGGAAATTACCTCATATTAAATATTTTATAATTTTTTATATGAAGATCCCAGTTTAGGTTCTCGTTATAACAGAAATCGCAGTCTATTTGAATTTTGCACGTGATCCACACAGAAATATTTTTTTAAAGATAATTTTAGCTACAGCTGTATGATTTTGTCGAACTAAAGATCTTTAAAATCTTTAAAGGACTTAACATTTTCTATAAAATCTAAAGATGAATATCTAAAGAACGACCAAGTACATCTTTTGCAGCCAAAATAATGAACCGGCCAAAAAAACAATTTTATTTACAATTTACAAAAAGGCACACAAATCCAAAATATTCAGAATGAATATTTAAGGGTTCTTTCGGAAGAACCGTTTACACTGAAGTGTTGGAAATTCAGTTTTAGCATATTTTAGCAAATAAGCTTGTTATTTTATTCTAATTGCGTAAAAACAATAATTTCCAACCATCTTTCATAAGAGTGGGTGGGAGTAAAAGTAAAAACAATTTTATAACACGTGCGTACAGGAAGTAAATCATATTGCATCACGTCCAGCCAACTGTAAACAATTATCATGTATTCCATGAGTAAAATTAAATGCTTCCAAGAACTAAACGTGAAAGTCCGTCAAAGGATGACTCTTATCATCGAATTGCTAATTACGGTTCGAAAACATACGGAAAAATAATCTGCCAAGTATGCCTCTGCCACTTTTGATGAAGTCATAAGTATGACATGGAAAGGAGGCTGAAAATTATGGTAAGCGTCAAATTAACTTCCTTTTTTTAAATCAAATTATTATATCGTTTTATTTTCACCCAGAACTAACATTTAATGAACCGTAGGTGACGAAAACATCTATAAACGAACAGTCTTACCGAGCAATAAATATAAAAATGAGGTAAGGCAATTGTAGCATCTTGTTATATACAAGTATGTCCCATACATCTCATTTGAATCATATTTGGTTGAACAAGTCCAGGTTGGTGATCTGTCGATCTGCAAAAAAATATCTTCATGCAATAACTGTCATTCATCTGTAGAAAGATTTCATCAGAAAATAAAACTCCGCTGTAAAGAAATCAAGACAACTGCAAAAGCTGTGCAAGGCACCGGACTACTATTGTCAAAATATTTATGTCTCTCCGTTGTCAAAAAATAACGTCACTTTATTTTTGTCGTGACGTTTATAAAGACAAAAGCTTTTAAGTATTTGAATTAAACTTCTCTCCGTTCATTCAATTTAACAGAAGAGAAGCAGGAACAAGTCAGTTTATTTTTATAATAAAGAATCGTCGATTATAAAAACAAGAACACGTCTTGAGAGATATCAGGAATAAGGCGTATATAATTTATTATTAGAGAGCCATGTTGTGTTTTTAAATCAGGCAAAGATGATTTAAATCAGATTTCTACGCCATGATGATTTTATATCAAAATTATTATAAATGTTTGTACGAAATTATAAAGTGTTGCACTTACATATTTTTTATTGTGATTCCTTCACTTTTGTTTGCATATGCTGTACGTGAGTAGCTATTTTCTCTCTTCCTAGAAAATATGGAGGACGTGATTTATAATACTTTTTCAAAAAGTTAAATCGCAAAAGGGTGACAAAACACAACGAATATAACGTTCAAGAAAAAAAAAGTTAATGTGAGAAAATAAAGCTTAACAGAAAATATCTATCAGTATCGCTTCTATAAACTCTCCACCTTCTTGATCCTGTGGTTAAATTTTGGGGAAATATCTACCTTCATGAAACATGAAGAGACGAAGATGAAGAGACGTCTAACAAATGCAATAGGTTTCCCAAATATTCTCCAAGGAAGGAAAACCTTGCGGATTTTCAATATGAAATATCTAAGCACGTACGAAAAGTTTGTGTGACTGATAAATATAGAACACATGGCAGGCCAGTGTTTCAGATGTTTTCAGTTAAAATAGTTCATATCACCGACATTAACAAAAACAATATGTTTCTGAGATAAAATTTCTCCATAAGATCAAAAAAGAGAAAAACAGGATAAATCAGAAATACTTTTGGAGTAGTAACACAAAATAAACATATGGTTTGATAACCAAATATAAGAAATCCAAGATAAAAACAGTCATTGACGAAACCCAAAATATGTCTATCACCAAAACGACGCGTCTTTATATTCGTCATTTGTCACACACCATCAAGAGTGACGTCAAATAAAACCGACAAATATTTTCACTAAACATGATGTTGTTTGTGATATAAAGATTTTCGACGAATCATATTAGCCTCAAAGTGAAACCGATACATTTCATGATGGATTCTAGCGTACCAACAGCATAAAGAATGATATGAAAGAAATTGATCTCGTCCCAGATGTCGCATATATATGCAGCCGAAGTTTGTCCTTGTTTAAATCTACAGACCCGCATTAATCATTTACACAATACCCATGCATGGAATTTGATGAATAAGGTCAGCTTGATTTACATTAGACAAGGCAAAAATTTGAATCTATAAACTTCTTAGAAATATTCTGGCAATTATTAAAAAATAACTTTTTAAATCAAGGTCGTTCATTCAGTCATAATACGTAACTAAAAGCTAACATCAAAGATGGCTTTTCATCTGTACATTTTTAATTTAAAACAGTCAGGTTTTTATTGGAGATTTTATCATGAGGTTTAGTGTAATTTCTTGAAACTTCAATGGTTTTGTTCATGCTAAGATCTTTCGACTTCTTGTTTATTAAAACGCATACCATTCATAAGAAGCTGAAATAGTTTTCTATTGTTTCAGTTCATGGTTCAATCCAGGCTCAAAATACTTCGTGTAAAGAAAACGGCTTATGAAACATTCCATAGATTTTTTGTGATGAAGATGCAATAATTTTCACTTTTGACTCATATGTACGCTTTTTTATAGAGTTGAACCTCAATAATCTTATGTCTTTACAAAAAAAATATCCTGAAATATTCCTAGAGTATATTTTTTCAGTTATGATATTTCTGATTTCCACCCTTATATTCATCAAACTTTAGTCACCAAAATTATATAATGTTGCCAAGAAAAAAAATTATTCTAACCTAAGAACATGAGAGTCCATCTCTCCTATGTTTACAGTCACTATCAAAAATCTGCCATGATGAAATTTGGAGAAACTGCTCTTTTTATTCTTTTTCAGCCTCGATACATTTTGTATTTCTCTCATTGCCACATTTCCTTTTTCCGTAAGTACAATATAAAAATATAAAAACTAAGAGTGTGTTAAGCCTGGGCATTGATAGAATACCATAATCATAAGAGATTTTGTGGAGCAAGATGTCCTCATGCTTGGGTTCACCCCGTTTCATTACATGCTTTAAAATATTTACATTTACGTAAGAATATACTCTGAAACCTTTCCACCTAGCGGGCACAAAATGCTCTTTGTCGCAGCGATTATTTGGCGAATTTGCCCACTGTGCAGGCTCGTTTTTTGCGATACCTGAAAAATATCGAGGCTCAAATCTATTTCTTTAAACATAAAGCATGAACTCGAGAAACTGGAAAGTATTTGGAAGTTATAATTGTTGGAACAAAACGATGAGTGATCAACATTCAATGAGTAGTGTAACCGAGCATTCCCGTTTCCCATCGGTGTAAAATGGTATATCGGTTTTTTGTATGAATATTTAAAAATACCGTTATAGAATGTGAAGTTACGCCTTAAAGTAAAACATTACAAAAATAAATTAGAAATTCTAAAAATAGAAATATATTAATGACATGGTACACCTCATAATACTGATCAATTTCAACAGTTAGCAGAAAAAAGATTTCATTGAAACATGATTTTTCATCGAAACTTAAAACGGTAAAAACGGATTTATGTTGTTAATATTCATCGAGAAATCATAACTGGTCAGAGCATTGTGGGAACAGGTAGACCATCATTCGTAGCAATCTGCTTCGAACGAAATTTTTACTGAGCCAATCAGATTTGTAGAAGATTTTTCCGCCAGTGGAAAAACGACTTTAGTCAACATTACATGATAATTTTAAAAATGTGTCTAAAAATTTGCCTTATTCCTTAACAGTGAATATTCATTATTAATTATAACTTTTCCTGTTGAAAAGAAATGCATCTTGATGTACCACATTTTTCAGAGAGAATAGAGTATTAAACTTAACATTCAGAGAAAATTTGATAGAGGTGCAGTGACAATGACTGTCAAAACGGGCCTGGGGATAGTATCTTACAACAAGTATCTTAGGGGGAAAAGGGCAAAAGCTCTGGTAAATTTGTCAAAATCTTCGAGTTCACGTGAATCCTTAGATAGTTTCTGACCGTTTTACACTTTCCTTCTGCGTTTGTGGATGGGACGCTAAGCTTTTCGTGTAAATTGTTAATCTATAAAACAAAGCCTTTTAGTCTTTCCTAGTCTTCCTAGAATTAGAATTTGAATGTTTAAGTAAACGTTAAAGAAATATTCTCAAGTGAGCTATCTATTGTAATCAGATCCCAGTGGGCAAAGTTGTTGCAAGTTGTTGCAAAATCACTGCGAAGGAGTGCATTTATTTGGAGATACACACGTTATTTCTGTAAAATTACTCTTCATCGCAGTGACTTTTGATGATTTTCCCCATTGGGTATTAGAAAACCAGAACTTAAATTATCTTTTTCTAATCAAACTTTATGATGTTTTTTTCTGAATTTGAAAGTTTATTTATTTATTTATGTTTACTCAAGATAACCTATTCAGTTCTGTTAGTAGCCACTGTTATTCTGGGAATGAGGATCTGTCTAGAGCGTTCAAAGCCAATCCAAAGTTTGGTATCGCTTCAAGCATTCAAGCAGACAACGCCCTTGACACTCAGCAAGACAACGCCCTTAGACGTGAATCCTGCGCACAAGCTGAGTGCTAAGCCAAATGGATCGATTCCCACTGATATATTCCATGGGACAACTCGCCAGTTGTTGTACCCCGACCTCCTGGTTAGATGGCGACCACTCTGCCCTTACATGTCACCAGTCGGTTAGGAAGGTATTTATCTTCTAGAGCAACGCAGGAATAGTTTAGGTTACTTTCCTTTTTTCAAGAAAATTCAGTCTTTTTTAAATGTTACATAGATTTGAGTCTCGCTTTATATATCTTTCATTTTCATTTATTTATTAATTTCTTTATTATTTATTTATTTGCCAAATCTACCGTTGGTGACCTCACCTATTGTTCTCTTATATTAATGTCCTTGGTTAAAGTCTAACTTTGAAAACGATGTGTCAAATCCTTCCTTTCCGTGTGCGAAGACGAATAATATTATCACGGAATGACGAACGAACAGAAAGTTGGTCAAAGCTAGATTTGTGAGGAATAGTGACATGCTACATATTTGGCTTACTTAAAAACCCATCCTCAATGTTTTCACCAGCAGCCGATAGATCACAAGATGTCCATATTGATGATCCGATCCTGAAGTGTTAACCTTGTCACGGGAATCTCACAATATTACAAAGTGTGAAAAGGTTTATTTAAAATTGCGGCAGTTTTTTGAAGCGTAGCTTTATTACACTGTGTGGCATAACAGTTATGACGTCAGTCAGGATTGAAAATCAATCTTTGACAGAATTTGTCAGCAATAATATCTTACAAGAAGAACGAACAACAAGATTGAAGGTTGAGGAAACTATCATTGCTCTGGTTAAGGCAGATTGGCCACATAAATTATGTTTTCCAAAGATTATAAAACAAAAACACATCATAAATTCCATCGTTTCTTCTTTTCGTGCCAAACATTTGAAAACAAGACGATATTCAACCATATGTGCTTAAACTGGTAGGCAATGCAATAAACTTCCCAATACATTCAACAAAATGTAAACACAGACAAGGAATTCAGATTTTAAATCAAGACAAAGCAGTTAAGTTTACAAAATATCTTCTTTGATAGTACTTCAGACCGTGTTGTTGATGAAACAATGTTTACTTCAGATATTTATATGATTTCCGCGCCATCTAAATTTGTCACTTCCTTTCCACACAAACCTGTGAAAAAATGCGACATCACAACACCTAGATGGAAAAACTAAACATTAACAATGTTACTCATATATTAAATAACAGCTTTGTGATACGTCGTCCTCTCATTTGTTAGTAAGATTCGGTCCACGGACGAATAAATTACATCTTGTCGACACTGAAAAAAAGCATGGAAAGTGGAAAGTAAATGAAAGTTAATGAAAAAGATGTTAGTACTGGTCTAAGTAATTAAAAGAAATCAGGGTGAAAGGGTCATTTAATTGGGCGAAGGGTTGTTTGTTTTCATTATGAAAATTTTTACTCTATTCTACTATCCAACTGACTTTTTTATGATTTGTCAACATAAGGATTAGAAACAATGGCTATATCAACTTTCTACTGACGGGTTGAAATAAAAGCCATGGAAAAATAACAACTTTGGATATTATATATGTATTGAGAAAAAGTCAAGGGATTGAGCATAACCTTTAGTAAACACGAAGAGTATCTCATTTGTTATCAGTACAAACAATAAACGTTTTTTCTTTTGATGTATAGGGATTATGTCGTCTGGATATGGTTCAATGTTTCCATACCCAGTTTGCAAATGTGTTGAAAATCACTGCGAATTTCTATGGAAATATACACACTATTTCAATGAAAATACTCTTCATTGAAGTGACTTTTTGCTAGTTTTTCCCAGGGGGGTTTAGTTTCCATTACAACCTATTTAAAAAGAATAGTGAGTCTTGCTATACTCTTGAGTTTTTTTATTACAAGAAATTAATTTAAAATATTGTTAGATGTCAGCTAATGGTGTCGGTACTTTGAGTAACAGATTTTGATAAACGAACATCCTAGAACACACGGTCTCCTTTTCAATATGCGAGCAAAGGCAAGAGCACCACCACCATCAAATGCTTTCAAGAAAAAATTAAGTAATTTTTTTGAAGAACATGGGAATTCTGGTTAAAGCCAGTTAAGAGAAGAGATTAATTTTCCATATTTTTTAGTTAAGGGGGGTTTACACGAAAAGATTCGTGAAAAGAAGGTGTTTTAATGCTTTAAATTGTACACCAAAGTTTCAGCGTGTCAACTCATTATTTCTTCATGATCGCGTTGACTTTTTGATGTACAATTTAATTTTAAAGCCTTAACACACCTGCTTAAAAGAAAAATTTCAAGAATCTTTACGTGTAAACCCTCCTATATAAGGAATTACGTGTTTTGTAGGTAGGAAGTATCCTAAATTTTTGTTGAGTACACGTTTTTTTTGTAAGCAACAAGTTTCTAAGCAACACTAGTAAATTGTTTCAAAAAGTTAAGCAACAGTACTACAAGGAGCTTAGTAGATAAATTAGTAACATGATGAAGTATTGAGACGATGCATCACTAGCATTAGCTACCAGCACATTTTCTTAAACTTTTATTCTAGGTAGCTACTCTAGGTTGCAGCACTAAGGTTGTGATACCCTATCCAATGATTTGAATGTCCTAGACTTTATACTTAGATGCATTAATTAAACAAATTTAGTTTCATAAAACGTACAGTACGTATTTCAAGGCCGGCCATATGTATATTTCCGATTAATACTGAGCAACAAATTAAGCAATTTTTTGCCGATGAAATTTTATGCCGACTTCCGATAATGTGCATTATCTCATTTTATCCTTAATCCGAAATAAACGCCAAGTTATTCATCAGCAAAAATATTAAATTTGGCTTGGTTGATCTTCATCATTATGAATCGGTACCAACCACTGACCAATCAAAACAGTCATTATCCAAATTATTGTGTATAATATAGTGTACATTTTACATACCGTCACCTCCAGTTCAAACATAACAGCTCTAACAACATTATAATTATTTCCTGTCTATTTATTCATCATCGTGAGCTTTTTTTGTGATACATTTAAATTTTTGTAGGTTTGTCAGTCACTGACCACTTCAGTTAGGGCAAATCTCAACCACAACCCTCTTGCAACAGGGCCCGCGCTATGAATTTGAAAGTGGAGGGGCCACATTTTATACTGATGAATTTTGAAATCGGCAATTTAGAGTGAAGGCGCCACCATGGCTGGTGCCGGAGGGCAAGGAAAGTTTTTGCAGTTTTGACAGCTCTAGATTGGCTAACAGTGTACTGATTCCTAAGGTTTATACACCTACAATAATCTTTTAATCATTTTTAAAGAGAACTCCAAAGTAATTATAACTATAACAATATAGTATATATACCATAAATCAGAATCCACAAATTTCCCAAAAATATTTTTTCTGGATGGTTTCGAGGCAACAAATTCGTTGGCTATATTTACCAAAGAAATGTTATCCGTAAGTTCTTTGTGAAAAGAAAGCTGCCAAAGAGTTGAAACACTTTTGAGTCATTGTTGCTCGAAGCCAAATTTTGATCGCTCGGGTGTTGCACTTGTAGCTGCACCAACAAGGACTAGCTTCATCAACTTGATGATGTTTCCAAAGAGATTTCTTTCTAGTGCGCCGCTTGATTTGAATATATTGTCTGTTATCTCCTCGAAGTGAGCAACCTTTTCATTTTTAAAAACGGGAACGCAGAACTTGGATTTCGGCAGGCAGTGCAGAGATGTCAAGGTCATCCGAGTACTTTTCAAAAGCGCCTATCTCTGTCTGGTAGGGGTCGTCGGAGTTGATGGATGTCAAAAAAAACTGCTCGATGCTTGAAAAGAATTGGTAGCAATTGGTTGCTCAAAACGGTCCTTAATGGCCATGACTACGGTGTCGATTGCATCAAAGTAAATGATTCGGTAGTGGTCGGCTGCTAATTCCGGATTTAAAGCCTGAATGCATAATAATAGCTTTTGGCTGTTCCTTTTTCAGTTGCGTAGCTACACCCGATTTTTTTTAAATTTTTAAATTTATGCGTAAAAAAAATTTTTTACTTAGCAAAAAAGTGGGGGGGGCCATGGCCCCCCTGGCCACCCCGGTAGCGCGGGCCCTGTGCAAAAGGGCAAATCTCAACCACAACCCTCTTGCAAATGAGAAGTTGTTACAATAAAACAACATAAAGTTAAGTTTTAATTTGAATTCTCTCCATTTAAGAGAGGGAGGCAGAAGTCAACAAATTCAATATATCTTTCAGTCTGAATTGTCTGCTTCTTCTGCTACTGAAAAACAAGTCCCTCCTTAGTGGGATTTCTTACAAGTGAGGACCAGATAGAGGGTATGTATGTAGCAAGCCATATAGCAAATGCTACACCGTCAAATGTAGTAAACCGACGACAAATGTAGTTAACACCTTTAAGTTTGAAATGAGCCATAATTAGGCCAAACACGTGAAGGTCTTCACCAGGTAACTTTTCAAGGGCTATCAGGTGGCTGCATAATTAAAAACAAAATCACGCATGCGCAGTAAAAAAGACGCTTATATGAGCTGAATGAGCCGTAATTAGGAAAACACACTAAGGTCTTCGCCAAGTAATTTTCCCAGTGCTATCAGGTGGCTGTGTAATAAGTCTGGAATTTGCGCATGCGTATTCACAGCATGTTAGTACACGTAAAATATCAGTCATAATTAGGCAAAACACATGAACGTCTTCACCAGGTAACTTTTCAAAGGCTATCAGGTGGCCATATAATAAAACCAAAAATCGCGCATCTGCAGTTTTACTGATTTTGCGTGTTTTAACATGCTGTAAATGCGCATGCGCAAATTCCAGGTTTCCGTAAATTCCAGGTTCTCGTAAAAAAAATGCACAAAGCTCGAAAGGTGCTGATTTTGAATTTGACAGTCATTTTGTCAGATTTGACCAAAATTTGTCAATGTTGTATTTTGAGAATGTTTCATTAAAGTCGAGAGTAGATATGTGTCATCCTCAAGTCTTTCAAGCCAAATTTCAGACGAATAAATTTTGATCTATTTGTTTTGTATATTACAAGTTGAAATTCTGCTACCGTTATCAACTAATTGTATTTCACAATTCTGTAGAAAGCATATCTTTGTTAGAATTGTAAGAACGCGCCGTATCGAAATTTTCGACTTCCCAGTCGTCTTGTTTTGTTTGTGTGAGACGTAACTTGAGGTATCTAATTTCACCACACATTTTTTTTAGATAATGTATCGCTTGATTGTGTATTTGTGTTAAGTTCCCTAATAACAACCTACGGTGGTGAATCGAGATTTCTTTTGGGAGAGACATTATGGTACAATCTAGTGTTATTATTTAAAGTATGATGTTTTTCTTTTATATTAATATCAAATAATATCCAGCGCCATAGCAACAACTCTCGATAACTCCAACATTCAGTAACTCGCTGGACCCTTTTGAGGACTGGGTTATCGAAATTTTACTTAAGTTGATGTGACGCTGTAAATGGTTTTCTGCTCATCGAAAACCAAACGTAACCAGAAATAAAAAAACATGGTTTAAGTTAAAAATAAAAACAACCTTTTATAAATCATAACCAGGCCTTCACAAATTTACTTAAATAATACTGTCACTTTCCGCTGTTATTTTTTTTTGTTATTTTATACCGAGAGCTGGCAGTTCAGGCAGAATGTCTTAGAAAAAATATAGCGAATAATGACGAAACAGAATCGCATCCAATTTGTTTAATTTCGTCTTCAAATCTATACTGACCTTGATGGTGTGCATCAATGGTATAAGAAGGAAAAAACAATGATCTTGTGAGCTGGATGAAGCATCGAAGAACACTATTCCACAGGGCTTGACAGGATTTCATTATGTCTCAATCTATAAACTATCCGGTGAGAAGGCTTCAAAGGAACGCTTGTTTTGGATGAACGAAGCTGAGTCTCGCTTTCACTCACCCAAATAAATTTGGCAAGAGGTTTCGATGCTTTTGAAAATATGTTAGGTTCATTGAAAAATTCAAAAGCAAAACCACGCTTTCAGAAAAACGGCCTGTTTACATTGGATAAACAGTTCCGTGTGACAGACGGCACTATTATGAATACTACTAATTTAAAAATCAAAAAACAGCAGACTACGACGAAAGCATGATGTAGCTAATGTTTACAATATGGCTTCGTTGTCGTGCGCATAAGCCGTAATCGATATTTAAAAGGACAAAGACAAAACCAATACAAAATCGATGTCTGGTATGACGTCACGTGATCACGTGTCTGTACTTCCGTGGTTTCGTTTGAAGGATGGTGTGTGTCTGTGATACAAATTAAATAAACTGAAACTTAAAAAATGATACAGCACTCCACCACAGTTGTCAAAAAGTGAACCAGCCACTAGTGATGCGAATATCCGGAATTTTGGTGTTGACTGTATGGGGGAGGCGGCTGATTATCGTAACTAAAAAACAAATGAAAGAAAAACGAGATCAAATTCAAATTCAAATATCGACGGAGCGGTTTGTGTCGCTATGATATATATGAAAATGAGCAATTAATTTCGTCAATGTGAATGTCATATACGGGGTTTCCTCTAACAAGCGTTCCGTGTCTTTGTTTAACGCCACCTTTTCATAACCGCCCTCATTCGAAAAAGCGTAGAAGCAACAAAACCGCGTGTTTTAAAAGTACTGATATAAAAATTTGAAACTTCGTTATGTTTACCTGAATAAACGAGTATATATATTCATAAGAATCGACTCATTCTTTCAAATGAAAGAAAGAGGTGTTTTACCGAAACATTTTGCGATCGCAAAACTGCTGTAAAGCGTTTTGAGGTTTGAAAATTGAATGCGAGGCCAGAAACACTAGGTAGAGGAACCATGGTGTGTATATTCTCGTCAACAATGTGTGGTCAGTAACGTTTAATAGATGGTTCAGTCCTTACTCGGGAATAACTGGTGGATAGTTATAAGATGTTATTGTGTCGGTATTGTTTTGTGGAATGGTCAAGCTAAAATAAAATACACATACACTAACATGCACGTCAAAAATTCTGGTCATAGCAAGGTGACGTAATATGGAGAAATGGATTGAAACATTGAAAGAAATGTCAAGATAAAAACAACAAACAAACAAACAGACAGACATACAAACAAACAACTTACTCGGTGTCACTTGGTGCCAAACTTACTCTATTAGTCAAAAGAAAACGGTGTTAATAATTGTGACGCTCCAATGGAGTTTGATAACAAACCGTAAAACATTATAATAGTTAACGTGATTCTTTTGATAATAACGTTTAACAATTTTGTTCATTATTTCTTTTGTTCTTTTTAACGTTATAACGTTAATAGAACGTTTTATGGTTTGTTATCAAAATCCCTTGAAGTGTTAAAATTGTTGCAGTACAGTCAGATGGAAAATTTCGATGACCAGCACTTGTTGTTAGAGGAATCAGTTAACAAACAAAAATTTACACGAGAAAAACTATTTCAACATCACGGGCATAAAAACTGATAAAAATTGAGAATGTTTCAGAAATACTGCAAAGAATTTTCTTGTTATCATAGCACCGTATTTCCTCTTTTAAGCGCCACCTTCTTTTTAGCTACAATGTAAAAATTTAATAAGCTCCCGGGCAGAGAAAATATTGATTTTCAGTTTGGTACTTTTGTTGACAGCATCAAACAAACTGTAGTGCGTAGTGAACAGAACGTCATAGATGAAATGATTGGTGTGAACATGCATGGTAGAGTTACAGTCTCCTGTTAGTCCGAGTGGTGACCACACTTAAGGATATCATCATCAGGCCAAAATAACGAATTTGTCATTAAGATAATACCATTCCGCCAGGTGTACGATTGTAATGTTTTGGACAGTTAGTGAGTTGGCTCAGTCCGTTAACGTTCAGGGAATTTTAAGGAGAAAGAGGTATTCAAACGATCAGTTTACACCGTGTATTTACTTTTGTTTCTCTCACCTTTGTAGCGGGATCTTGTCATTGTAAGGTGGATGTTGTGATTGGTCGTACCTAACAAAGAGACATCAGAAAATCAACCAAAAGTACAATGTAATAGCTTTATCTTCAAGGACATGCATATTATATATCTTTGGAGAGGAAATATAATAACATTAGCTATGAATTTTCTTTTCCGAACACGAAAGAGAAAGATCATATATATTACCCTGCATCATAATCCATCCGTCGAAAATACTTGGCCAGCTTGACACAAAGTATAATAGCTGGCACAAAAAATAACATACACCAACCAAGAGCCAACCAGAAACCATTCTAAAAAAAAACAACACGTTTATTACCAACACCTACACAACTTTTACTTTTACAGCACACGTTTCAAGAAAAATCACGGTCGTTCAATTTAAGCGACACATACCGCATTTTGGACGACATTATTACACAAAAGTGTGTTTATGAAACCATCATAAAGATTAGCTATTGGCTTGCAACGCAGCAACTTTGTTTTGACCTGAAAACACAATCACAAAATAGGTAAGTAAGGAGGAGTGTAAAACATGCTCAAAACACTCCATCGCACTTGATTCATCATTTCATTGTTTAGTGGCCTTATGAAAGGAGAGATGAAAAGTGATCATACCTGATCTATCAGAAAATTCGACCCCTGTTCTAACCAACCAATCATTCGTACTGATAGATCTTTCACTCTCTAAAGTATAAACGATCAGCTGTGTTGAAATACATACCAAGCTATTGGAGTTTGCATCAAAATATAGATTTTAATCAACAAGCATATCACTCACATCCTTTATGATTTGAACTGTGTTGATTCTCACAAAGTTTTCATTATATGATAACTCATCAAGCAAATTAGCTGCAGTGATCTTGAAAAACAAATTTGAACAGATTATGTATCCGAACAAATTTGAACAGATTATGTATCCTACTCATCCATCTATGAAGACTCAACTACCAAAACTTACGATTTGCACAAAAAAACTATACCTTTAAATTTGTCGCTTTGGTCTGTGCATCAGTGACGTTCCCTTCGACGAAATTCTAGAGAGATATGTTCAAGAGACATTTTACAAGTCAACTGAACTGACGACAAGAAGTTCAACAGGCTATTGTAAACAAAAAACACGGGATATTCCTGTACTTTTGAAAATACAAATACGACAGTTGGTGTTGAAATTAAATAAGACAATCCCAGTGGGCAAATCACTGGCAAGGAGTGCATTTCCATAGAAATATACACACAATTTCAATAAAAATGCTCTTCATTGCAGTGACTTTTCGCCGCTTTTGCCCTGTGTAAATGATACTACTTATATATAGAACCGACTTCATGGAGGTCTTAACAGTGAGGTCTAACAAGGACTTTGGTAAAGACTGCCCTCACGACATCTGTAAATGATACTTTTAAAAGGAACTTGCAACAGTCAATCTTTGAAAAAAAATACTTCAACCAAGAAATATGCCAAGAAAACTATGGGGTTGATGTGCCTTATGGAAGTTTCTGCGCATCAGTTACGTTTGCAAATCAGCAAAAAAAAAAAATCATATTTAAACATACCAAATGAGTTTTTATTTTGGCAACTGTAACACTATCAGCTGTTCGCAAATCATTCACTATGTCGTTAATACCATTAGCCACAGTCTAGAAACAAATATCACTAATCCATGTAACAGTTCATACACAAAAACAGAACCTTTTTATATTTACAGAAATATAACAATATACGAATATATGAATACTTGAAGATACATACAGGTGAAGCAGGTTGTAAAGTTGTTGCTATATTCGTCAGATTATCAGCAAGTTCATCAAGATTTTGACCAGTAATTTTTTCTTTTACCTACATGAAATGCACAATCTGGTATACAAGATAGTCTTGTAACGACAATATTTCAAGAGAGGGAAAAAAACAACAAACGAAGCTGAAATTAAACTGTCCATATTATCATTGACTATGAACATTTATCTCTTAATTGATCACGGAAAAGCTCATATTTTACAGTAATTATTCAATTTTGAAGGTTTCATTTTTCTACCTTGGACAACACTATTACAATTTTTCAATTAAGTACTTGAACATTCATAGAGTCTGGACAGTATTTGGTTCCAAGCAAGTGCAGTGTCCAGCTTCATGGATTATACTGTGTTTAATTGGAAAGTGACATATGCTTAAATGGGAGGAGCTGATTGTGTAAAGCATTAACATTAACAAAATTTCAACAGAACTTTTTCAATGAAAGCACTTACTGTTACGAGGAATTTTGTATAGTCAACATCATCAGCGCCTGAATTTATGGCTTTGTTCAAACTGTCTTTGGTATTAGGAGATAGTATCGTTTGATCACTGAGATCAAATGTCAGGCTATCGATCTTTGCCTGGATATCACCTGTATGCTAAATAAGAGGTTACAGTAATTTTAAATACAGTGGAGCTCTGGCAATTACAGAGATGTCTGTTTTTTTAAAAAAATTTTCAATCACCATAAAACAATTTAGAATTACATTAATTACCAACTTAAGACTGCTTATGAATTATGAAATCATTTTCGGTTATGCAAAATAATATTATTCCAAAAGTTCACACACCAAAGAACACTTCAAATAAATTATTGGGTACTCCCTGGGAAAAAAATCATTATATGAAATAAGGGTTTTTTTGATATCACAAACCTTTTTAATGTCTAACTCATCCGATAAGTTATAATATTTTTCACCATTCAAAGCACTATACAAGGCCATGTTATTACGACAGTTTCGTAATGTGGTTTGAACCGATATCTTCTGATCATTCCATTTCAAATCAGATGTTACGTCATCAATCAATTGTCCATCTTTCAAATCTCGACAACCAAGGTAAAGATGTATTCCAACAAAATACCAAATTACGCAAAATAACATCAGGAAGAAGGAAAACAAAAACATGAAGCCAACAGCACTATAATGAGAGAGACAGGAGTATGACCAAGGAAAACAACAACCTTCAATTTTTGCAAAATGAATAAACAAAATGAATAAAAAAAACAATAACATGTATAGTGACCGGTACTAAAAAAGTACCAAATACAGAAATTGAAGATACTTTGTTTCCTTCCATTTCATCTTCTAATTCATTCACATCATGCATGTCATCATGCTCAAAATAAATTTGAAGTTCATTATCAAACAACACCTACGCCATCAAGCAGTTCCCGCCACATGTTGCAGTAGCAGTTCTGTTAGATGGAAGTCTGTTCTTGTTGTATCCACAAACACCAAGTGTAAGTCCAAGGCCTATCAGTATGACAATAAATGCCATAAGGGCGGAGAGACCAATGTAAGCATACCACCTGCAGAAAATGACAAAGTATTATAAACTAGCAACCAAATGGCAGTGTTGCTTGCCACTCACATAAACAACCTTCCATATGTGTTTTGTATCACAGCCTTATGAGGGGAAACTACATTGACAAAAAATAAGGTATTATCCGTCTATAACCAACATCATCAATTAAAGCTTTTATGACATCACAGGCCTCCATCCCCAATTTTTTCTCCATACTCTTTGTCACCTCATCACCGATATCGCAGACTACCCAAAGTATCAGTTATTTCTTGAGATGATTCCCAATCTCATTAGTATGTATCATAATAGTTTTAAGCTGATTAGAAATCAAATAATGTCATATTATGTGACAGACAGGGAATTGGGTATTAATACATTATGTACATTAGAATTATTCACTGTTAACTAAGAAAAAAAAGTTCAAACAACAAATAGAAATAAAAAATAAAGATTATAAAATTCTATGACTACCAGAGATGTTACAATCCTTGTACTAATCCTGGCAGACAAGAAAATACAGACCTATAGTTTTCGTATTTGAAGTAATCTGAGTTGGTGCTCAAGTAGTCTTTACGATGTTCGATCCATTCTGGTCTTTTGTCAATAACATCCTTATTGGGCATGAAAATAAATAAATAAACAAGAAATAAAAAAAGAATAAAAAAAAATGGTCAAAATAAATTTTATTTTTGCACTTCCAAAAAAGTCCATCCATTACAGATACCTACAGATTTCAGTTTGCTTGTCACTTTTTCAACATTTTCTCGAATTTTCGGAAGAGCATCATTGGCTGCCTTAACCACATCTAAGAAAGATTCAAGGAATCAACAAAACATCTAACAGAATTACACAAACCACTATTAGTTCAACGTATTTGTCAATATGGGATTTTTTCGTTAAGAAAAAAACCTGACAAATTGAAGTCGTAATAAACATACCGTCCCGAGCTGATTTTGATTTATCCACAACTGTATCTGGAATGTCATCAACTACTGTCATGGCCTAAAATGTCAAATCCAGTCAGAAAGTTGTCTTGTAATTGTTTTATATCAATATTTTTGAATTTCATAATGGTAGATTTCATAGAATGATTCTGAACAGCAAAAATATCATGCCAGTCCCGAATCCAAAAGTTTTTTGGGCATAACGTTTTCTTATATATACTGAATGGAGGGTTTAGTGTCAAACACGTGAAATTTACGAATTTCATAAAGCAAAAATAAACAATGTCCTTGACTCTTTTTTTTTTACTTCCTTCTTCTTGTCATTGTTTTTGCAAAGGAGAGAGATAATGTTCGATATCAATTCCCTTGAGAGCTTTTTATTTTCTTTCTGACTGCTGTTTGGATAATTAACTCTGTATACGTTTGTTAAATAACTTTAACAGTATATACACTTTAAAAAACTTTAAATCAGCAAGCAAAGCCTTAAAAGCCTCTTAAACATTTTTTGGGCGTCCATAACGGTTCAATGTTGTCAAAAACCCTCTGGATTTGCCACTGCATGCATAACATAAGTACCTCTCTTATGCTTCCATTGAGATTCTGATCCACAATTTCTTTCAATTTATCACGCTCAGATGTCACATCAGGAAAGTTGGAAACGTCTATGTTGACATTTACCATATTTCCATACTGGGCTATGTTATCGCAAATAGTCTTGTCAGGAATGTTAGTATCACCTCTACAGTTACTTTCTACTGTACCAATCTTCACTTTGATAGCATCAAGTTCAGTCTTCAAATCATTTGTGGATGATTGCAGGATATTTGTCAAGTCAGCAATATTTTTTAGCTCATTATACACCTCCACAATTTCTAAAAGAAGAACATTTGTAATATCATAAATTTAAATCTATATAAAGAAGTTGTCGGTGAACTTGAGCTCTAACATGTTTGAAACAATGAAAATGTTCCTGATTTCCTTAAATAAATATCATATTTTCCTTCACTGCCATTCTTAGCATAGAAACAATAGCCATCTGGCCAGAGAGTAAAGTTACCAATACTAACATAATGTTGACTGAACTGAACTCATTGTAATCAATTAGGCAAAGAATTCTGTAATTCTGAGTGGTTACTTATCATACAGAAAACAACATCACTTACTTTCGCTCTCCTGCAAGGCATTTTGTAAGTTATTGCTAACATTGGATCTTACAGCAGTTTGCAGAGGACTCCCTACATGAAGTTTTATGCCGTTTGGAGATACGTCATCAAGTACTAGATCAATAACACATGGCACAAAACTGTCAACTATTGAATTGCCGGTCTATAATCAAGAAAAGAAATTTTAAGTGTGGATGTTACAAAATTAAACTTGTAGGTTTAATTCCAAAATAACATAATTTAATTTCATGAAAACAACATTGAAAATATTTTTCCTTCTGTAATACTGTTCCAAAATATACCTTGAGTTATTCAAAATGTAACAAAGTTTTTCTACTATCAAGTGTCAATACTAATATCAATTTAGGGAAGTTTCCTTGCGACTAAATTTAGGGGGCCTGTATATCAATTAGGTTAGTAAGGCAAATGAATAAACTTTGAACTTGACACATAAACATGTAGTTAACTTAAATACACAGTCTGTTTTATTTTCATGATTAATGGCTCTACACATAGTTATATTTGTTAACATTATACTCTTTATAAACAACTCTGGTTGCAGTATCATAAGGCTTTGTGTTATTGATGTCAAATCAATATAATTTTTTATTACCATAGAATTTTGGAATTTTTACACCAAAGCACTTACCCACTAATATTTCAGTGTTCATAAAAGTATATATAAAAACATGATTTGTCTTTGATAAAATAACAAAAGCACACTAAAATTATTTTGAAAATGTTTTTTTATGTAAACAGCTAAGACAAAGTGTTTATGGAAACCTATCCTTAAACAGAATTTATTGTTGCCATATTTTGGAAACTTCAAATCTCAAGAAGTTGCACATGTTGAATAAAGTAAAGATACTGCTGACAAGTTCAATTAATTTTATCTTCCAATAAGGTGTCTTTATGCAATACTCACTTTCAAAAAGGCTTTATTGTATGAGGAATTCAATTTTCTAAAGTGTACCTGCAAAGTGGCATTGGCAACATTGATTACATCATCTAATGCGTCGGTGTACGTATCACCTAAGTTTTCTGATGTTTCATGAAATCGGTTGTTAGTAACAAACATAAACATTACACCACATCTATGAAAAAAAAAACACTTGATAAACCATAGAGCTTTTGAAGGAATTTATTGAAGAGTTAAGTCTAATCTGAAAACCGTGTTTGCATTAAAATACCGTCAACTGCAGCCCAAACAACAAAACGGGACAGGAAAAAAACTCACAACATAAAAATGGCAACCACCAGCAGTATGGATGCCATAATGCAACATGCAGTATGTTGAGAAGCAGCTTTTGGATCTTGAAATTTATGACCACCACATTTATTGCAGTTGCGACAACAACAGAAACATGTGCCAATTATAGGCATTAGTAATGCGAAGAGCAAACCAAATCCTGCAGCAACAAGGATTGGCATTTCAAAATCTTTCAGCTAAAAAAAAAACACACAGTATAAAGTGGGCCAGGGAACAAAGTATTGACAAAAAAGTAGGAAATAAAGCCTTGAGTCAAAATATTACCAGGTAGAATAATAAGTAAAGGACTACATTGTTAATTAAACATTGACTGAGTCTATGGGATCAAGAAAAAGTTGACACTGGAAGACTACTAAAAAAAGATAGGGACTTGGCAGCTGTCAAAGTAACTACGCAAGTGTGGAAATTGCTACGCAATGCCCACAGAAACTATTGCGTGTCAAAACACTTTCAACCAAAACGCACAGAGTAAACATTGGCAGAATGGGTGATGGACTTACCTTGTCCCTGTTTTCACTGTCCAAGATCTCATCAAAATCCACTGCAAGAAAATTAATATCCATTAAAAAGTACTATATTAAAATAATACATTTGTAAACGGTAATGAGAAAAGGAAATAATCATTTGATGTCAAGTCATACTAAATCCCTTACTTCCTTTAAAGTGCTTTCCAATTGATTTACTTTGAACAGTATTCATAAAAGAATTTGCCAAGTTAAAAAACGGTTGCAGGCCCTTTGCATCATATGATGTTGCCAACTTTGTTGCAGGTACAGAAGAATCGATATCTTTAAATGTTGCATCATTGCCTTTGACAGTAGGCTTATTTTGACACACAGATGATATATTTTTAATATTTACGAGGATGAAAAACAAAGTAAGCAGCTGAGATTTAAGATTCATCCTAAAAAGAATTTATTCAGACATATGTCACGATTATACCAGTCACAATGATTCTCCACACTGATTTGAAATGTGGTTGTACAAGCCAGACGATTCAAAATAACATAACTGAAATCCAAAAGTAGGAAAAGCAACTAATCTTTATAGAAAGATTTATTAAAATATTGAATTATTTTGTTGATTTCATCCCAAGCAAAACGACTGATTTTTATTCTTCCTAGTTTCTTTTTTGTTGTTTTATTTTATTTGCTTGTAAGTATATACAACAATTTATTTTGTGCCCTGTTACCTTATGTCAACTCGTCATTCGAATCATTCCAGAAATCGACATAAGAAAAAAGAAACTAGGAAGTATTAAAAAATTCATTCAAAGAAAAGTAAGGAGATTATTAAAATGTTTGATGATCAAAAAGCAAATATGTAACAGAAAGTAGGACATCTAATAATTACATAATTAATAAAATAATTAATGATATCCAAACTTTCATGAGATAAATATAATAGTAGTTAGGTCATAAACAACAGCAATGAATTTGAAGCAAATATAAAGTTATTCACTTTGTAAGACATTTAAATCATGGAAGACGAGATTCCGTCGACTTCCCATATCAAGATTTACCAAAACAAAAAACAACCACTGAATTTTATTTCAACTGTTCACCACGTTTGAAACCACAATTCTTGTGTTTACCGCCAAACCTCTGTTCCTCCTCTAATCTCCTAAGTCAAATATTATTTCATTCTGATTTCCATTTTATTTTGAAGTTGTACAATTAGTGAAGTAAATAATATTATCTATTAAAGAAATCTAAAGTTGTTCCAAATTTAAATTGTTTTCCATCACATTTTTTGGTGAGTTAATAGACTTGAAACATGGACAAAAAAAGGACTCCAAAGTTAGCCTTATGAGCTGAATCTGGGTATTTCCATAAAAAAAATCATAGGGGATTTTTGGAATTTTAAGAAGAATTCTCATATTCTTATTTAAATATCATTTTAGTATGTCAAAGCTGAAATTCAGTAGTTCTAATATCATCACTGACATATCATAAGAGTATAACTTTGACAAGGCTCACTTCAAAATACACTTTAGTTAACTTTGACAAGGCTTACTTCGGTTTGGACCTGAAGTTTGGACCTGAAGTTTCTTGTAAAATATGTACCATCTAGGGTTTGAATTCCATAGCAGTTCCCTTCCAGCTACCAATAAATGGTTTAAAAGTATATTAATTTTGTAAATCAAGTTGTGGATGGCTGAAAAAATTTATATGAAGAAATTCTCTTTTGTACATGTTACAAATATGTTTTTAAACCTTACTTAAAGGAAGCCCAGCAAAAAAGGCTTTCTTATTAATCAAAGAAGACATGATATTTCTTATAAACATGAAACTATAGTCTGTTCACCACATTCATGGCCAAATCGTTAGTTTCAGTCTGATAAGCTTTCTCATTAGCACATACATTAAAAAATATAAAACATAAAAATACGACCATAGTATGTTTTAAAATGGGGGTTGAACATATAATTTTATAGAAAAGCTGAACAAAGATTATTTTTTCCATAATTGCTACATTGTGTCCTTTAAAAAACCTTGTTCTTTTGAAATAAGTGTTACATTGAATGTATTATTCACATTTCAACAAAAGCCTATTGTTCTTATAATTTCATCAAAACAACTTATACGCACGATGTTTTAGTATTCATAAATTATCTACGATGTGTGTATCCAACCTCCTGAAAATTCTAAAAGTTCAGACATAAGAGTTAGCTTTATTAATGATAGCGATCATTAAAATTTGAAAGGTCACCGAAGCATTCAGCCGTGTTTGTACATGAATGTAGTGAACAAACTATACAAGATGAAATGCTTTTCTGATTACAAACAAAATACTGGGTGTGAAAAAAAAAAGCAATTCAATACAGCAACAAATCTTCTGAAGCTTTGAAGCCTGCAAAAAGATGGTTTTTTCAGCAGATGATAAAGCAATAATTAGACATTATGTTGAGAAAGGATACACAGGTTACCAAACATGCAAGCAAAACCCAGAAAAGAAGTGGAATTATTCGTCAGTGAAACGTCTTATCAAAAGATTTAGATGACAACATGGAGAGAAGGAGAACTTCTGGTAGACCATCTGAAAGTTAATGCACGAAATTACAAATCACATTTAAAACGTGAACTGTCTCCTGCTATCAAAAAAGTGTATCCTCGTAATGACTGGATATTTATTCAAGATGGTGCGACATCCCATATGAGTAATCTTGTTCAAGAATGACACAATTCCTCAAAGATTCATTGGGAAAGACCAATGGCCTCCTAGAAGACCTGATAGTAATCCTTTGGATTATTATTTTTGGAATGATATCAAAAGAAACGTTTATCATGGACGCCTCAAGAAACCATTTGAATCGGAGGATGAAATGATAGCAAAAATCAAATCCGTCTGGAAAGAATGTGCCACCAACTTGAAACCGATTTGTAAATTGATGAAGGAGTTTGTTGGAAGGCTCAAAGCTGTTTGAGAGTGTGATGGATCATCTATCAAAATAATCTATTCGTAAACAATGAACAATATAACCAATCTAATCATTTACTCATCAAATTGTATTTTCTTGGTTTTATTTTAGAATTGAAAGTAGGAAAAAATAAACTTGTACAGTTGTTTCTTCGAAGAGCAAAAAATTGACGTCAAATCTACATAACAATTAGATTTTCATGCTTTTTAGTAAAATGTTTGTATCTTTTAAACTAAGTATGTTATACAAATGAAACTTTCACGAAAGTTTAATAATAGGCTAATGATGATAAATACAAAGTTTGAAGGTTATAGCTGAATTTAAAAAAGCTACGTCAAAATTTCAATTTTAGGCGCACTTTTTTTTACACCACACCCGGTATTATCAGGATGCATCACTTAATAAATATTACTTTCTTTTCAGATGGCAGGGCCGACGAATACAGGGGGATTCAACCCTTCCAGCATTTTTGCAATAGATGAAACACCAGTTTGAGCTGATATGGTGAGTAGTTTGATGGTAAACAAAGCTGCACAAAAGGAAATCATTCTAAAAACAACTGATCTTGAAAAAGTTCAAGTCAGTGTTTGTCTCACAGCCAAAGCAGACGGTACAAAGCTGAAGCTGTTTATCCTTTTTGGTGAAAATCAGATGTGTTGAACAAAGAGTTCAAGTCTAATCGCATGAATGAAGAACTTACAATACAGTGGTGTAAAATTTTATTGAAGGGGATGGAAGTTGAGAAAGTTCTTCATAGAGCATGTAAAACCATGCAGAGGTTTTTCAAGGTTAGTATTATAGTTATATACTAGTATCTTGGCCAAAAATATTTATGGAGTTTAACTTTTGGAAACGTGTACCGTGACAAAAATTGTGACTCAAAAGTATGCCCATGTTGTAGAGCTTGAAAAACTGATCAAAGAAGTGCATGAGATCGTTTCGCTACCATCTACCGTAAGAGAGATGTCATTGATCAAAGATTTTGATGACGTCATAGCTGCACCACCCAAAAATATTTAAGCCCAAATTTTTGCGTCACTCCATTACCTGTATAGCGGACCCCAAAAACATCAGTTTATCTATATCGGTTCTCGAGATATTTCCCCCAAAACAGTGCATTCGATTGGGGGTGCGATGCAATGGCTCCCCCATGCTTTTTACTAATCGTGAAAAAAGTGTCTCTGGCCTCTACATGGTTTTACGTGGAACTAAGGACTTCACCGTAAAATTTAACTAAATATATCACTCTCTTTGGGGTTCATTGATATTGGGTTATAATATTTTGGGGATGGCCCTGTGACATCATCAAAATCTGTGATTGACAAGATCTCAGGTTGATTCTAGCGAAATGGTCCTATTCATTTTTTTCTTAATTTTTAATGTGCTATGTGATGGGTACAATCTATAGCCGATTCTCCATTTGTCCGTCTGTCACGCAAAATGGTAGATGAGTTGTGAAGATATTATTTTATTTTATTTTGTGCGATGTCAGTGCGAAACCATTGTATTGAGGCCCTAATCGAATGCGACGTTTAGGGAAAATTATCTCGGGAACCAATAAGGATAACTGACGTTTTTTTGGGTCCGCGATATTGGCCATGGGGTGACGAAAAAATTTGGGCAAAATTTTTGGGGACGGGGCTTTATGACGTCATCAAAACTTTTGATTGATGATATCTCTGTAATGGTTGGTCGTAGCAAAACGTTCCCATACATTTTTTGATCAGCTTTTCAAGCTCTACAAGATGGGCACACTTTCGGTTGCCAATTCCTTAATTTTATTTTTCGTGAACTCAACGCAGGCTGAACATGGACGGCAAGCGATGCTGCCTTGGCGGCTAGTTTCCATAGAAGATTCAGTGCTTTAAATTTTCTTTGCCTATTTTTGACATGAAATTTGTATTCCTTTATGAAATTGAAATTAGTAAAAAACTTCCGGGTTACTAGTATTGATACAACAGTATTAGATAAAGATAAGATAACTTTATTCTGTAATACCAAAGTACAAAATTAAAGGAAAATGAATAAATATAGTACTAAATAAATTAACCAATGAAGAACAAATAACTAAAATAAATAGTAATAACAAGGTAAATGGTATTACAGGGAGAACATTGGTAATAGCAAAAGCTAAATGCGAGGCAATGGCCACCCAGATTCACGACACAACAGGGACATCCAGGGGTCGAAATAAGAAAACTTTGTGTAGCCGGCTGTTTGAATTAAGTATGGAAATAAGGCAGTGGGGCAAAATTTTTTGATTTTAAAGCCTGTAGAACAGCTTAAACGCAATTCTAAAGGCTTTTCTCATCACTTATACGCACAATTTACGTCATAAAAAGAAGATATAAGCAGGGTTAAAAAAAGAAACACACTTAATGAATTAAGGAAGAAACTTCTTTTAATTGAATATCTTTTGATACAAATGTTAACTGCTGTTCTTTAGGTCACGCAAAACAAAAAATAGTCTCACTTAATATATTACGAACAATTTTCTTTATTTTGTTATGTCTCTTTATAATACAATATCATACGGAAAGCATACATTTTTTGTGTACAATTTTCTTGCAAGGAAGAAATTGTATTTAAAAAAAGGAAATACTTGAGAATTAATAAAATAAAGAAGTGTTTATAGAATTTACACAGACTCGTGTTCGTGATAAAATATGTCATTAGCAGCTGGCTGGGGTTACGCAAGAACATAAATAAAGAGATGTGCAGGGAAACTCCCTTCGCTTTTTTACCACGCTCGTTCTTTTTATAAAAGAAGAAATCACGTGATGATTTTGAGAATGTCTGTGCTCTTAATCTGTCTTTTAATAATAGAAAGAAAAAGAAATACGCAAAAGTGATTCTAAATGTTTCATTGATTCATATATGTAAAAAAGGAAAGGAAAAAGGCTGTTACTAAATCAAAAACTTCCAAAATGCAGCCGGCTAAAAAGGATTTTTCTACCAATAAACTGTCCGGCTAAATTAGAATTCGTCCGGCTTTCGCCGGAAGCCGGACGTTATTTCGACCCCTGGACATCACAGGACGCACAGGACAAGACAACATATAAGTAAAGATAAACTTTCATTGAGAAATGTGAGAGATCAATCAGAATAAGAGGCTATGAAATATTTCTTAAGGTCACATTTAATTCTCTCTATTTCCGTTAGTTTGGAAGGCAGGAGAGATTGAATAGAATTCCATGAGCGGATAGCATTGAACCTCACAGAATTTTTGCCAAAGCAGGTAAATGTACAGTAGGCAAATCCAACAAACCAGAACTTTGTGCACAAGTATGATGGGGATGGGTGAAATCAACAGCAAAAGTACTATGGAGTATGGGAGGCGTTTCATTATAATATAGCTGATGCAGGAGAACATATTCTGCAAATGAACCATATCAGAAAACCGGAGAACACCAAACTTTGCATAGAGACTCTTGGCAGAGCAGCCAGGCATTTTAAAGGCCATGATCCTCATAGCACAGTTTTGGAGGACACATATACGGTTGATAAAAGTAGAGTTTGGCTGACCCTATATTTGGCAGCAATACTGCAAGTGTGAGTGAAAAATCGCATAATAAACAAGGAGCAGAACTGAAGAGGGGACAAAATGACGAAGTTTAGCTAAGGCTCCATTGGCCCTCTTTAGCTTGATTGCAACATCATTGATCTGAGACTTCCAGCTTAAGTCAGCATCTAGTAAGACTCCAAGGTATCTGATGGAGGAACTAGGGTAAAGCCTTTTTCCATTGATACGTAGCCTGAAATTATAGTCAAACGGCTTTCGAGCATGTCTGAAAACGATATATTCAGTCTTGCTAGCATTCAAGGATATTTTGTTGGCATTGATCCAATGACTAAGGTACCTTCAGTCCAAATTCATTTGTTTGACAAGTTGTTTTAAAGAGACACTGGTGTTTAACAGATTAGTATCATCAGCAAAATGATGTACATCACTGTATTTAATAGCAGAAAATAGATCATTGATATATATATAATAAAAACAGTAACGACCCTGATACAGATCCCTGAGGAACACCATGTCTGATAGTCCTGCAGGCAGAATCAGTTCCTCCAAGGGAGACAAACTGTTGCTGATCAGTTAAGTATGACTTAAAAAGAGAAAGCGCATTACCTATTAGGGGCCGGCAGGCTTTGTAATATGAAAAAAGGAGGCGTGTGACGTCTCGCACGCCTAATCAAGAATTAAGGCGTTTTAGGCGTGCTAATTATCACTCCCCTGAAGCTGTTCAGGCGTGTGATGGTGTGCGATCCAAGACATCGTTATTATTCTTATGTTCTAATGGAAACGAAATTTTTTATCCCTAGTCAACGTGTATTTAACGTTTCTGTGAGGAGTTACGAAAAATTTACGAAAGAAATCTCCAGCTAATGAATGGTTTTGTTCAAAACGTAACAAATGTTCATTTTATTTTCAAATTTAAAATGCAATTCAATCTTCTCATTATGAGTCACGCGATCACGCTAGCGCTCGATATAACCTTCCTAGAGTTAGTTAAGAAATACTTTTAATCGCACGTAGATGCTCTAAAAACATGCTCAACTTATTATAAAAGTTTTCGAGGTCAATTGACAACGAAAGATAACTGCCGTATATTAAGTGATTATTCACTAATTTGCCGTTGCTAGGGAGAACGACCACCGTTGCTAAGGTAATTTTGAAATTTCCTTCGTTATACGAATTCATTTGTTCACCTAACGAAAGAATATGAAAACATAAGTGGTACCAGTAGGACCCGTTTTCGTGTTATTCAATAAAATTAAAAAGCATCTTAGTTTCCAGGTCCCTTTACAGTAACAGTGAAATGGAAGCTTAACTGGTATATCCACAAATAGAAACTTGCGCGAGTTAAAATAACAATTCTGCTGGCTGGTTGCACACCTCTTATGACAAGACCTGGGTGCTTCCTCAAAAAATGTTTTAATACATAAATTTAAAGCTAAAAATAGAGCGTTTTGTGGGAAGCAGGTGTTTTTTAATGCTCAAGCAATACTCCTCACAGGATGAAATGTTTATTATTCTTATGACAAAATATCTTTATTTTTAATAGTAGACACCATTGTTTAAAAAATGTCTACGTATTTTTTCATACACACGTGGGGTGTTTCTTCATAGAAACTTTCTGTATTAAAAAAAACCCCGGAAATCATAATGAATGAAAAGAAATAATAAATTAAATAAAAAAAAATTGACATATAAATTATACGTAGAGATAATCGAGGCGTGCGAAATGCAGCACGTCTCAAGCAATTCAAGAACTGTTAAGGCGTGCTTTTTGTTGCACGTCTGAAGATTTTAAGGCGTGCGTGGAGGCGCGCGCGTGCGATCGCACGCCTCATATTACAAAGCCTGGGCCGGCGACAAATAACTTTTGTCACGCTTAACGGAAAAAATCCGTCAAGGTCTTACCCCCTCCCCTCCCCCCTTCTTAGCGGATTTTTTTTTGTTGACAGTACCCCTCCCAACACACGATGGCGATGTTGAATGAGTCTGCTGTGATGGCTGCCACATTTGGTATCACTCGCCTTGTGCTTTGAAGAAATGGCCTAAAAACAAGCCACAGCGAAGGCGACAATGGTTTTGCTGTTTAGCTTTTTTGTTTACAACTAGTCTTTGTTTGTGCTTAGATAGTGACTTTTTCGATTCGTGCACCCGTTATATTTTGATAACGCTGATTTTTGACAAGAAGATGCATATGATCAGATGTTTTTATGGTTTTAAAAGATATCTTTGTGATATATTGATGATTTTGTGCATGTATTCTGGAATTAACAGATTTTCATCACACTAAAAAAATATTAGCGGAAAAGCTTCGACCCCCCCACCCCCTTCGCGGAAAAAATCCATGAAGCGTGACGAAAGTTATTTGACGCCGGCCCCTTATACCATAATGAAAAAGTTTTTTGAGCAAAATATTGTGATCAACTGTATCAAAAGCCTTTTGGAGATCAACAAACACATCACAAGCATACTTTCCTTTATCAAGAGTATCCATAACTTTTTGAGAAATATAGAGCAAAGTCTGAGATGTAGAGTATGTTTTTCTAAAACCAAACTGTTGCTTGTAAAGACTTTATTAGCTTCCCGAAACCCATAGACACATTTGTAAATTAGCGTAATTGAAGATAGAGGACATATTTCAAAATTAGATAGTGCTTTACAAGCATATAAACATTTGAAAGTCATATAACCACAGGTAAAAGTTTTGTTCCCATAACTCACAGATGTTAAAGTAAAGATAAAACTTTCTCTTTCCTTAAATTATTACCAGCTACATAATATATCTAGAGATATTTTTACAGGGCATGTTTCCGGGCTAAGAATATTGAAGATTGAACAACAAAAAAGAACCACTGGTACTGTTGTTCCTCTAGGTAGGCCAAAATAATTAATTTCCTAATCAAAAACTCAAACTTATTAAATATCCAATACTTTCACCACAGTAAGCTCTAATTTTGATCACATTGAATAAAATATTTTTCAATAACGAATAAACGGCTCATCACATCAACATCATAATAGTATATCATCATCATCATCATAATCAACATCGTATGCATAATAAATAGACAGACGGAACAGACACAGACAGAAACTTACGTGAATTTTTTGTATGTTGTTGTGTTACACAACACTCAGTTAACGAATTGGCATGAAGATTTCATAAATACTGTAATTAGTATGAGTAAACGTTTAACAATTTACTGCATCATCATTATAATACTCGTCCAGGGTTTGTCATAAAACTTTTCATTGCTAAGCACCGTGTGTGAGACGCAATATTTTGATGACTTTCTTGGAAATCATCATCTTTGGTCAAAAACACTGAAACAATTCCATTCCTTGGGCGATCCCTTCTATATTTAAGTATAGTTTTAATCAATATTGTAAGATCAGGTACGTGTGACCCTGAATTTCAGTCACTTTGTTAGCTTTCATACAAGAAAAAATGATGGGAGCAAAATACCGATGATACAAACAAGATATTATTTATCAAGCCAATCCAACTAATGAAATTCATTGTAATCTACAAATGAAAAATTTAACCGACGTAATGACAAATATTCCCTCAAAAAAGCCCCTTTACATTTAGTCATTTTTGGCAATTTTAATTTGAAAAAAGGAATTTAGAGTTACAGCTCACTAGGTTGAAAGAGGAACCAAGTGGGATGTTTCATATGAAACGTTCATTTGAAGGCACTTTCACTTTTCATAAGGTTTCTTGAGGAAAGGAAATCTGTGTTGTGAAATCTGTTGTAAGCTGTTTTGATAACTGGGAAAAAATTACTTTTGAACTAAAGGAAAGATGCATATATTCCAATCGTATTTAGTGCCAGTATTGAGTATTTCAAGTATGATTCTTTTTAATTCTAGATATGTAGTAAAAAAAACTTTATCAAAATTAAAAAAGAAGAAGATATCCAATCAAAATAATGGCATATCCACCATTTTCATTACAAAAGCCAAGATTTGACCAGGTATTTGCATGCCTATTATCTTTATATGGTTATATACATAACTAGTATCTCGCGTAAAAGTTTTTTACGACTTTAATTTCGAAAAAAATCTGCAGAAATACGACGCGTTCCCGTGTGTGTACCCAGTGACGAAAATTTTAATTACAGAATTGGAAATGGAAAATGTACCCATGTTGTAGAGCTTGAAAAACTGATCAAAAAAGTATAGGGATCGTTTCGCTATGACCAACCGTTGCAGAGATATCGTCGTTCAAAGATTTTGATGACATCATAGCCGCAGTACCAAATAAAATTTAGGCCCAAATTTTGCGTCACCCCATCACTCGTATCGCGGACCCTATAAAACGTCAGTTATCCCTATTGGTTCTGCAGACCTAAAAATGTCGCGTTCGATTGGGGATGCAATGCAATGGCTTCCCCGTGATGCGATAAAAATAACTGACGTCACGCCGCGTGCTATTATACTAATCGTCGATTATCACTGGTCTACCGAAAAAATGACCACGATTAAGAAGATTTTGACCGTAAATCTTAAAAAAACACAACACTCTCAAGTTAAATGTGTTACACACGATTGCGACTTAGTATATCTATATACTAATTACGAGTGTGCATCCGCTTTTTTTCATGCGCTCACTCTCTAAATGTTTTGATTGTTCGCGAGATCAAGAAACAATAGACAACAACAAAAGTTTATTAAGATATATTAATTAAGAACTTTTTTGTTTGTTTGTTTTGTTTTTCTAGGGTTTAATAGGGTTACTTTTCAAATAATACGCGATTGAAGAAATGAATATCATGGTTTTTAATCTTGACGCTCTGGGTTCGTAAAGAAAATCGCAATTGTTTAAAATTCACATTTTGACACTTTTACGACTTTCGCGTTTGGCTTTTATTTACACTGGGGTTTGGATTCCATGAACAGTTACAGCGATTTTAATCTTTTTGTTGTTTATATACCTGTATGCTCAGTTTTTTTTTACTACTGCATATATCGTATCGTGAAAGATTTATTATGAATATTTTGATGTTGTTTCAGATCTTCTGAATAAAAAGTTTTTCTGTTCATAACTCCAGTGTTGAACTAAAATTGCTTTAGCTGGAATACCTGGACATTTTTAATTAAAAGTGTGAAGAGTGTTTTTTTCTGTATTGCATTTTCTGCACAGCGCGTATTTTTATTTTTGATGGGTTTTGACTTTTTTGTTCTGCGCTTCAGTGTTGATTGCATACCTGGAAAAATGTTTGATCTGAATTGCGTCTGTTTAAGTGAATCATTAAATCAGGGGAACCATTGCATTGCCTCTTCAATTAGATGCGAAGTTATTTGGAAAATATCTCTAGAACTTCTAAGAAAATAACTGACATTTTTTATGGTCAATGAAATTAATGAAGGGGTGACAAACAGAGCTTTTACGTCACTAAAATGTTTGATCGACGATATCTCGATAACGGTTGGTTGTCGCTTACCGATCCTGTACATGTTTCGGTATATTTTTTAGAGTTCAGCTATACAGTTAGAACTTCCAAATTCGATCTCTCTAAATTTATGGATCGAATTTTATGGTTCCTGCACCTTCTGTTTGTTCTTCTTAAGGTTAGGGTTTAGGGAATTAGAGAGAGTTTACAGTACTTACAACACTGATGCACTTTCTGTTCGTTATTCTGTGATTTAATTTTTTGTCACCATTTTTTGAGACGTCATTTTCAGAATTAAAACCTGTAAAATTGTTTTACACGGGATACTAGTTGTTATACTAATATATAATGTACATAATGACTATCTTCAGGGTTCGAATTAGAAACAAAAAGTCGATTCGCAAAAAAGTTTGAACAGTGACTTGCCTAAAAACCCTGTCGGGCGACGAAGAAAATTTAAACTTCAGACCCTCTAAAACAGCATCTACAGCCTCTCTTCACAATATTTTGTTCAGTTATTTGAACATTGAGATTTCAGGCTTCAAGCATGGAAATTTGTTGCGCCATGAGAAACGAATTATCGTTACCGTTATGTAACATATGTACGGAAACGACGGAACCTAAAATCGTTTCAGCAGATTTAAATTTTTGGTAACGAAGCGGTAACAACGCTAAGGTTAACGAAATAAAACAAGATTGTAAAAGGAGCTGGAAACTAAGATGCTTTTTAATTTCATTGAATAACACGAAAATGAGTCTTGCTGGTACCACTTATGTTTTCATGTTCTTTCGTTAGGTGAAAAAATGAATTCATATAACGAAGGAAATTTCAAAATTACCTTAGCAATGGCAGTCGTTCTCCCTAGCAACATCAAATTGGTGAATAATCACTTAATATTATCTTTCATTGTCAGCCATGAAAACTAATATAATAAGTTGAGCATGTTTTTGAAGAGCATCTATGTGCGTGATTAAAAGCGAGCCTTAACTAGGTTCTAGGAGCGTTGTGTAGCGAGCGCTAAGGCGGTCGTGTGCCTCATAATGGGAAGACTTCACAAAAATTTGTGATTATCTAAGGAAAAAGGAAATATGATTATGGGAACAATCGTGGCCTCAAAATTTCCATGCCTGGGCTTCAATTGTGACAATTTAACTTTCTGCCGCTATCAATCGTGACTGTTTGTTTGTGGTTTGAGACAATAATGCGATAATTTCATTGAGTTTTCATCTTTTGCAGTTAAATATTTACGTCAAAAAAGAAGCACTGGGATTGAAATTGAATTCGTGTAAAATCGATCATTGAAGAGAGAAACTAAATGAACTGTTAGGTCAACCTTGTTCCAAAAACGGCCTCTTTTTCTATTTGTTTTTACTTTACTCCTGCACAGATCTTTTTCTAATGTGCAATTTAATTTAGTTTCCCGTTTGTTAACAGTTTTCAACGAAGCAGTAAGGTATTCCAAATGAAAAAAATTGCTAAAAAACAACTTGGTTAAATCGCCATTACAGCTTTCGTTATAAATATCATGACGTCACAGAGCGAATTTCATTTGCAGAAACATCAGACGTAGTCAGCACATGGTTTTTTACGCCTACGTACTAAAGATACGAGAAACGGTAGAAAAACAACAAATAAAACACAAAGATATTTATCATTAACCAACATAACAATCTTAAACATCAAGAAACAACAAAATGTAAAATAAGTTTATCGTTAACAATTCAAGAAAAACAAAAACAGTAGTCAGCACATGAAATGAAAATATTTTAGTTAAATGATTAGTTTTATATATTTATATCCCTTGTGAATTTCATATTACTTACAAACTTTGTATATAAACCAGAATTCCTATTGACATGTTTTTATAATAATTTTACATAGCACTGATGATGATTTCATAATAAATCGAAAAGCTTTTGCTTATTTTATTTATGTTGTTTTTTCTACCTGGATTTAATTATGGCGAATAGTTTATCACTTTTAACAAAAACAGTCATACTGAAGATTTCATTTTTTATACATCTAAAATATACACATTTGTTCAAAAACTCACTTACGCATACCTGCTATAAATCTAAAACGAAATACTTTTTAATAAAGGTTTTATATCACAAAGCACACAAGAACTTTCATCAACAAAAACAAAATATTGTAGTCTATGTAATCCTTACAAAAAGAGCGATCGCGCTGTGACGTCAAAATTTCCATCGCAGAGCATTGCAATGGCGTCCGTTGTTAGATACTACATAACGAAAAACTGAGTATAGTTATCATTTAAAATAATTTTTAATGGTCATAGAAGATTAATGAGACATTTCTGCAGCTAACATAAAAAGTTTTTGATAAAGGCTTAATTTCCCTTTAAACATATTTAAAGGAGGTTTATTTATACTAAAGTTTAATATAGATTCACAATTTTACTACATTTGCCAGTCATTTGATTCGCTAAAATTTCAATTGGACTCGCAAATTGCAAATTGTGATGTGCTAATTCGAACCCTGATCCTACCAGAAGAACACAACAAACTTTTATTTAAGTACTAGGCACAAGAACAACGAAATGAGCAGAGTCTCATGTAGGCCAAAAGAGTGTCCGTTGATCCGATGCTGCCCTCTATGTTCTTTTTTTTTTTTTTGAAAATTTATTTCGCTTTAAAAACTTCAAAAATCAATCTTGTATTATAGGGGGTCGCAAGGTTTAGCCCACCGAAAAGCTCAGGTTGCCCTTTGGATGTTCATAATGTGCCCTTTTTCCTTCTGCTGGATGCTGCCTGTCCATTCTGGATTAGATCCTGATGAGGGCTCCTGCATTTGTTGAGGGATACTGTACCTTGAATGAGGGATTTTAATGTTTTTTTGGCCTGTGCAGTTCTATTGGCTAGCGGGCAGTGTAAATCTTGTTACTCTTGTAGGAGGGAGAGTATTCTCTTACTTTTGACCACTGCAAAGTGGATGTTTACTGTTGTGTTTTTGTGCAATTAGGCCCTACTTTGATCGTACAACCTATTATCACAACTGGAAACTCTTAAATCAAAACAAAGATTTCTGAACTTCCTTTTGACATATGGATTTTATGTGGAATCCCTCAATCACGGGATCCCTTGTTTCGTTGTTGTGCCTAACTGTAGTAAGGAAGATTATGGACTAACACAACTACAAAACTGTTATAAAGTTATTTATTGTTTGTAAATTTTACAACTTATCTGTGTAAATGCTAAATGTTAAGATTATGTAATTAAACAAAATAGTGTCAACTGAGCCTAGACCTGAGCCTAGAATTTATCAAATGTGAATGAAATGGAATGAAAACAACTCCTATTTCCTAAAACCAAGTTCCTCTCAATGCAATAGCATTAGGCTACATAGGAATAGGATGTTTTCAATGCTCAAAATGTTCGTGAATTTCCTAATTCAATCAAGTTCAAGTATTAGTGTGGAAAAGTATCCATGAGTAGCTGTAATGATGTCCTGTTAATGATTTTTTAGCATTTTTAATTTAAAAAATACAATATCAGACTTGTTCCTGCTTTCGTTTCACAAAAGCCAGCTGCCTTCAAGTGATGTATTTCGTGTTTTGCAGTGCTGTGTAGCGGGAGGCATGGAATGACGTCTACTTGGGCTATAAGTTTACATAAGTTTACACTCTGCACTCTAGGCCTTGTGCACAGGCAGGAGTGAGCTTGCGCATGTGACACTTCTTCAATCAATGAAATTAAATAATAGATAGTTACAAAAATAAATCAGAGCATATTCATTTGGTTTGGGTGTAGCAGATTGTTTCTTGAAATTTATGTATATACATTGTATTTTGCATTAAAATAATTTCTTTTGAAAAAGTTTTTTGTTATCACTGCAACATCAATTTCATGTGTTTGAAAATTTTGCAGGGTCATTGTGGATAGTTTCTACTTATTGGCAATGGGCTCTCCCAGCTCATGAATATATCAAGCTTAGTTTTACATTGACATGCTAAGCTTTTCAATTTTGAGGTTAAAATACCAGAAGTTATCGCTCTCAGGATAACTTCTTGGTTTTACAGTTAATACAAACCAGTCATGTTTCAAAACAACCAAACAAAGGGACAAAGGGAATGCACTCAAAAGTTTTAACTTTAAAATTGTATATACAGTACACTCCCAATAATTCGAACCCCTGATAACTCGAACATCCAGTAACTTGAACTGTTTTTGAATTCTTGTTGAACCTTAACTAATACTTTCTTACAAAAATCACTCGATAACTCCAACCCCCGATGACTCGAGCATTCGTTAAGTCGAACCATTTTTCCTGTCCCCTCCCAGTGGGCACAAGGACGTCCAAATGACGGCCAAATGGCGTCTTTTTAGGACCTTAGGACGTCCACTTCCAAAAGACGTACCAAATGAAACCCTTTTCAGCTAAGTCTAACGTTTTTTTCACAAAATTGACCGTCCAGAGGATGTCCAAACAACGTCTTTAGGACCTTAGGACATCCATTTTGGACGATTAAAGGACATCCAAAATACGTACCAAATGAAACGCTTTTCATTCACGCCTGCAGAGGATGTCGTATGGACGTCATTCTTTTCACAAAATTGACTGTCGAGAGGACATCTATTCAGCCCTCTGAATTAGGAACAAAGACTGACAGCGAAGAAATGCCGTCGTATTTGAAAATTGTGATGACAGATCATTATTTACGACGGCAAAAAAATGCCGCCGTGTAAGATGTTAACGACGGCAAAACTTGATTGGTTTATTCCAGTAAAAATATTGGTGTAGAATAATGGCTAACAAAACAGAAACTGAATAGTTTATAAATCAATAGTGTTATCAGGAACAAGAAGTTACAAGATTTAAAATTGTGAACCCCAGGGATTTGCTGTAAACTTGTCCTGTTAATTGTTTTATTAGTCATAGTTTAAAAACAACGAGCCTATGTGTTAAAGTTTCTTTACTAATTTCACGGCAAGTGAAAAGAAAAATCACAAAACAATCTCTATTGAAATCAAAACCGAAACTGACTTGAATAGAATATGAACTTATCGAGAAAAAAAATCATCCAAAAACAGAACCCAAATTGACTTTATAATACTTTATAACACACATTCCTGCATAAAGGCTTTCTATTTGGCATTACGTGAGTATCGTTAAAACAACGACATGACGTTGTTCTATAGAAAGTTAAAGAAAATTTTTGAGAATAAACAGAAGATGTCAGGGGAATTCCCAGGAATACCCCTGACATTCAATGTATTTAATTTTGCCGTCATAATTTTTATTTACGACAGCTTCACGACGGCAAAAGCTGAATGCCGTCGTAAATTCAGAGGGCTGTCTTTTGTTAACAGTTCTCGGAAATTTGGATTGCGATAAGAAAAGCTGATATTCGCTATGTACACAGGACATTGAGAAGACGTTTCCTATAAGAAATTTCCTACAAATGAAAAAAAGTTTCAACTAAATAGGGATTGAAAAGAGGACTGAGAAAGGCATGCCTTTCCATGTTTTTACATTGTATTTACAGATTATAATTATAAATCGTGTAAATTTATGTTGTTTTCCGCATTCGTATTCATCTTCTTCTAGATGTGCCTTTTTACTTTTCTCCCTTTTCAAAGGTCACTAATTAACATGTGGGTTTCGGTCTTGTGATGTCGTTCAGTCAATGCGCCTGGATAAAAAAAAGTATGATTCATCTTCAGTTATACACGTGCTCCATTTTATTAAAAAAAATTAATGATTTTTGGTATCTTGTAGATGGTAAAGGTAACAAAGAAACTCAATATATAAATTTTATATACCAGAAAGAGAATTCTATGAAGAAAATAAACGGACACTGTGTCCAAAGTCAGCACGAGCCGGTGTTTCAGAGGCTACATGAGCTAGTCTTTTTAGTGATGAAATTTGTTCTAAATATAAAATGTCACACACAAATAAATAATATATGATATAAGGCAAGCAAAATCACTCCTGTTTTAAAGCAGATATCATAAATTAGATTCACTTTTCAAAATAGACAAAACATATGCTGGTGCTGCTGGTATAAAGTATTTATGCTTTCTACTCAAGTAAGCAAATACTAAAGACTGTGGTTGAGATTGAAGCTGGTATTCGGCAATAAAGAATAACTAGCCGCCAAGGCGGCGTCGCTCGCCGCCCATGTCCACCTTCAGTATGCGTTGGGTTCACAAAAAATAAAATTAAGGATTTACCAATAATAAGTGTGCCCATGTTGCAGAGCTCGAAAAACTGATCAAAAAAATGTATGGGATCCTTTTCCTATGGTCAACCGTTAGAGAGATATCTTCGTTCAAACATTTTGATGACGTCACAGACCCGTCCCCCAAAAAATTTGGCCTAAATTTGAGTTCACCGAAAATAAAATTAAGGAATTTGCAATGATAAGTGTGCCCATGTTGTAGAGCTCGAAAAACTGATCAAACAAATGTATGGGATCGTTTTGCTACGATCAACCGTTTCGGAGATATCGTCGATCAAAATTTTGATGACGTCATAGACCCGTCCCCCAAAAAAATTAGACCCAAATTTTTCGTCACTCTATCGCCTGTATCGCGGACCCCAAAAAACGTCAGTTATCCCTATTGGTTACCGAGATAATTTTCCCTAAACGTCGCATTCGATTAGGGTCTCAATACAATGGTTTCACACTGACGTCGCACAAAATAAAATAAAATAATCACTCTCACAACTCAATCTACCATTTTGCGTGACTTACAAACAAACAAACGCACAAACAAACAAACAAACAAACAGAGAATCGGCTATTAATATATAGATTACCAGAGTCATCTTGATGGTTTCTGTCTTCAACCGTCGAATCATCATCTTTTACAGGGCTAAGTCTTTTCCTAGATTTCTGCATGGTCTTCTGCACCTAAATTATGAAATTTAAGCATTAACTATGCTCCTTAGAAATTTGCTTTATGTAATTCATCTTGTTTATTAAAGAAAATATTTATGACATGCTTTTACTGAGGTGCAAACTTTGAAGTTTAAGTCTTTTGAGTGCACAGTTTGCCATACTCTGTAAACTTTTTGTAGTGCAAAAACAAGCACGGGAGACATATTAACATATATTTAAACAGAGAACTTTTACTTACAGCACATAATACTATGATCAAACATAATTAAAAAAAACGTTCGACTTACATTATATGGTGTATTATATATTTGTAATAATATGTTGGCAGTTCGTCTATCAGTTCGCCTATCCAATGTTTTCTTCTGATGCAATGGTAGAATCTTGATGGTAGAATTGAACATCAAAACTAGACAGGGGTCCATTTACAAAGCTATTTTACTCATCAGAATAGTTTTCATTAGATATTGAATTTAATTGAAAAATTTCAAATAAACAAAATAGGTAAAATTTGTGCACGATAAAGGACGATGTTAATCGCGTTTAAAACCAAGTTATATGACCAGATTTAGTATTCTGACCCCCATATTTTATGTAAGTTTTCACGCCATACGTAAAGTGTTCGCATGGACATGGTCACATTACTTACCCTTACGTTGCCTTATGCTACAGAAACTAATACTCACTTGTTCAGAATTGGATAGGTGCCGGCTGCAGCATCTGCTGGGATTGCTGACAGTGTAATATAGATTTTGGGTCGTTGGTCTAGCAATGCCTATTGTAGGCATCTCCATATTGATGCAGGGTGCGAAATAACAGCCGGAAAAAATAGACTTGATCGACAATTTTATCACAAAATGCTCTACTGAACAGGTATTTGTCCTGCCAATACATTTCCCCCAAAAAAGTAGCTAACTAAAGTCTATGTCAACCGATTTGGCAGTTCGAACATTTTTTATGATTACTCAGTCAAAATAAATGATTTTAAAATAATTTTTTTTGCATTGTCAAGAGCACAAAAAGCACAATATTATAAATGACTTTTTGGGAAAAAATATTAAAATTTTAGCATTAAAATTTGCGTTAGAAAAAAAGCAACTTTTTTTCTAGTACACCAAAAGCGTTGAAACTTACACAGGAGCAAGATCAACCTTTCACAAAGAAGTGTACAAAATTTTATAACAAAATCTCTATTCTTTCAGAAGTTCTCGGCCCAAATATGGAACCCGGTGGAGCCCTAACAATATCTGAGATTTTGCCATAAACCAGGGGTTGGATTATTTGTTATGACTGATTTTAATAATTATTTGATCGATTAAAGGCAATTAAATATTTTATAGATACATGTATCACATGTGCAGATTAAAAAAATAAAAAAAATGGATGACAAAAAAATTTCAGTGTTTTTGTCTTTGCGTATGACACTTAAGTTTTACAAATACTTCTCTAAAAAATCGCTTTCATAATCAACATCATCGTCTGTATCGCTGTCATCAGATTCATTACCCAATTCAATTATGAATCTTTCCGTTGGTTGAGTAGTCAACCAATGTTAAAGGTTTAAGCACTCATAAACAAAAGGGAATTAACAATAGGTGGTTAGAGAATTGACACCTCACCTAATGTTTGGAACGGAAATTTAATGTAACTATGTTACAAAAAACTTTGTTGAAAAAGATATATGTTTTTAATGTGTTTTAAAATAATGCATTCATTCAAATATTTTATTAATTTTATTTTTGGGCTGAGACCCCCAAATGGATATTTAAAAACTGTTTTTTCAAATGAATATAACAAATTTCAAAATAATTTTTACATGAATGGAAAGCTATTTTCAAGTTCTTTCCGCTTGTATATTTACGTGAAGAATGAAAAAGTGTTTTTTGAAAAAATCAGGAAAATGTCTAAATTTTTAATGGTCGATTAACACACAATGTGCTCATTTCTTCAAAGCACTCAATCCATTCAAATTTTGACTTGATAATGTAACTATGTTATGAAAAACTTTGTTGAAAAAGATATATGTTTTTAATGTGTTTTAAAATAATGCATTCATTCAAATATTTTATTACGGTAGCAGCGTAAGCGAATACCGTATTAAAACACCCTTGGACTCCTACTACTACTACTACTACTACTACTCCGGCCGAAACGGCAGTTTTTAGCCTACGATTTAGAGTATGCGAGTCCCCACTAAAAACTCAATATACATTCTAATGAACGAACGCAGCCTTTTGAATTTGCGAAGGTTTTCAATCACATACATTTAAAATACGTTTTCTTTGATATTTTATCACTTAATTGATGAAGGAATGAATATTAATCAAATAGGTCTACATAAAACTGGGACTTTTAGTTACTTTTATGGTACTGAATCAATGAACTTTGGCACTTGAAAATAGATATGTTTTTCGTGTCAGTAAAGCACAGATCAGACTTTCTTATTACTTTCTACGTTTGTTAGCTATCTGTTCTGTCTTTGAACATCAAGGTTTTCAAAAATCGAGTTAAAAAAAGGCAGTTATCTGTTTGAATTCATTTTCGGTTTCAAAAAATTATAATTCAAAACATACATTTTTTTTTCGAAGAAACGCGTTTTTTTTTCTACATAAGCTCTTATAAAAAAAAACGTACGTTATAAACAGCTCATGCATGTATAATTCTTTTGTCTTCTAATAAATTAAATTGCTGGTGTGTTGCGATTAGACCCTATTTACACGAGTTAGTAATTTTAAACATTATAATATCGTTTATGTCTGTTTTCCACCAGTAAGATATCTCAAGAAATAACGTTTACAGAACGTTTAAGAACTTTAAGTAAAATTTCAAATTTAAAAGTATTCTTGTGGCAAGTACTTTTGCTGCTACCGTTTTGCGCCATCTGGCTCTTGTTAATTTTATTTTTGGGCTGAGACCCCCAAATGGATATTTAAAAACATAAAAGTTTAATCGATTTTCTAAAACCTCAACATTTGATGTAAACAGACACTCTAACCCCTGGTTTGTGGCAAAATCTCAGATATTGTTAGGGCTCTACCGGGTTCCATATTTGGGCTGAGAACTTCCGATAGAATAGAGGTTTTGTTATAACAGTGTCGTTGTGCAGTGTCGTTGTGTTAGTGAATCTCAACGTTGTTAGGTTTGGTCAGCTGGGGGAAATTTGAGGATGCATTTGCTAAGCCTTAAGTAGTAGTGTTAGGGGGTTTTCCTTGTTGACAACACCCGGTCTTCCTGGTGGACGATTGGTAAGATATAAATTTGTGGCTTTATAGTCTGTCCTTGTTGACAGCAAACCAGTTCATGTGGGTGATATCCTGTCCTATTTGACAGTTTTAGTCGTAAGTTTGTCTGTCCTTGTTGACAGCAGTATAATTTACATAATACTGTCCTAGTTGACAGTTCCTTGGTGTGATAGTTCTTGTTGACTTATCGTATACATCCTGGTTGACGTCTGTCCTTGTTGACAATCAGTCCTCGTTGACTTTTACTATTTGTTTTGCCAATGCACCACCTGGATATTCCCCAGTTCGGCCAAAATACTTGTTCTTAGCCCATGCCAGTTAACAGTTTAACCATCTTCAGTGCTATATTACGACTTAAACTTAATTGTGTTACATAGAATATATATTGTATGAAACACTGGTGTATTGCTGGATTTTGTGTAAGGCCATAAGTACTTATAATCATCTCAAAATGTGGCACAACCAGTCAACAGATTTCCTATGTTCTCTTTACAGTGTTTTGAGAACCAAGTTTATATTTTAGTATATACCCATAAGATTAGGAGAAGTGATTGTTAGCATTTATTTATACAATAATAGCCTTTCAATTATTGTAATATATGTGACAATAGATTAGATTGGTAGTTTGTGAAATGAAGAATGAAGGATTTTGCATACTAAGCTAGAGTAGTTAAATTTTGTTTGTCAGTTCCATAGGTCCACTGCCATGTGAATATCACGTTCGTTAAGCTGAGAGTCACAGTTATGAGAGATATGAAAAATACTTATTACACTTATTGTATCGAAAAGTAATTTAGTAACAATGGAAACTTTCCAAGAAAAAGACTTGTACAGCAATTAGTTCTGAATAAAATGGTAGAAATTAGATAAAGCGTTATAATATTGTATATATAAAAATTGTTTCTGTTTTAGTGAGTAGAATTCCCTCCGCAAATTACAGTATGCCTTTCACATAGATTGCAAGAGATTCAAAGATTTGAAAAATTTGCAGTTTCATGAGTAAGTAAGGAGACAGGAAGTCTTAGTAACATTAGTAACATTTGGTTGTTCTGCTTAGAGAATGAGGAATGAGACTGAAACGCATGTCACAGCAGTTGCACTTAAAGTACTAACCACTTTACCAAGTTTTGTCTAATTGTTCCCAGGAACCTACTATCAGGTATTCCTGGATGCATCTGGATGATGCATAAAATGATTAGAAGATGTATGTGTATTTACTACCACTATTCTGCACATGTATTTGTTATTCAATAGACAGCTTCTGTTTGTTATATATTTCACGTTCTTAAAACTGAACTTCTTTTTTAGGATACATATACTGGCCGATTAAGAAGATGTTTCGACATGGTGGACCCAACCATGCTTTTTGTTAGTTCTGTAAGGAAGTAGTTCATTATCAAAAAGTAATGATTATCAAACCTGTCCTGACAAAACTTCATAAGAGAGTATTAGTAAAATGAAATTTTTGTTGATAATATTTAATTACTTATCTCGCTTAAGCTTTAAAAACTAATGACCACTTTGCTTTAGTTGTTCTGTTTTTGATGTATTGAATGTATTGTTAAGACTGTCTTTTATGAAATATTCAATACACAAAAAATGATCACGCAGCTAGACTCCTAAACCTGGGTTTCCAAACAACAAATTTGTGCAAGAGGGCAAAACTAATATGCCGAGTGAACATTGTGAAGCACTATTTCTCCATTTCCATTCAAAGGGTGCAAAAATTCAGAATGTGGAAAACACAAAAATACAAAACTGCAAAGGCAATGTAAATTTTATAAAATGATTGGCTAATAATTTTTAGTGCAAAAAGAAAGTTTAGAATTTTTCTATGAGTGTTGATTTTCCCACTTGGTTTTCAATTTTTTTGATTTAATTATGTATAATGTACATGACATCACTTGATGTTTTCCTCCACCCACTTGCACCAATTCTTTGCATGGAAGTCTGGCTTAAGGATTTACAGAAATCAGTAAAAAAAAAAATAACCAAAGCTGGTTGCAATGAATTTCTTTCAGCCAGTTAACCATAATTGTCTTATTATTAATATGATTTCACTGTTTTGATGAAGAATATTTTTTCTTACTAGACCTCGTTGTCTGATGCTATCAAATTGTTGAAAGATTATGAGGATGGGAAGCTGGTTGAAAAGGTTTCTGATGAGGAGGCATGTTCAGTTTCTTCTGATATAAGATGATGTAGTTGGCAAAAATTTTTCACTACGTAAATTTTACTAGTAAACAAACCTTTCAACTATATAGGGAAGTGCTCAAAACGTGATTTTTTAAGTTGGTAGTATTGGTACTCTCCCTTTTAGTTTGGGGAATGGATAATGCTTAAAGCTGTTAGTTAACAGTGGCTAGCTGAATAAACTGTAACATTACTTTGAAGGCTTTGGACCAAAGTATTCTGTAACTGTTACAAAAATTGTCAGTTTCTTTACGGCAAGGATTTCAAGAGCATTATTTGTTAGAGCATATTTGTTGTTATGTTCTTTTTCGGGAAACTAGAAGGAATTGTTATACTTTGATGACCAATTCAATAATATTTCCGGCTTTTTGTGTAAAAGTTTAGTTCAAGAAAGTAAGTATTCAAGAAAGTAAGGCTGTAAAAGTCCGAAGCTTTGAAGGTTTTATCATAATGTTTTTATTACCATAGCTTTGGAGGGCAAGAAAAATCAAAGAGGTAAAATGCATTCCATGTCTCTGGAAAATGGAGAAGTGACTATGAATATGAATTATCGATTCTTTGTGTTATCTGTTGACAATAGCCAATCACATTTCTATTAATTTCTTGTAATAGGTTTGCAAACAGAAATATTTTGAGCATTAGCATAAGATGTTGAAATATTTGTTGATAAAAATGAGTATTTCTTTTCCAGGCGATTATTCATCCAGACACCGGTGAAAGAATCTTCATGCCTTTTCGAATGTCAGGTTTGTGCATGTTTCTGAAACAGACATTATCATATCGTGCTAAACAAAAATGTGTTATTTGGACTTAAAGTCTGTTATAGTGTGCACACTTTTAAGATTTGCTTGCCATTTGCTCAATACTGAACCAATTTTAACAAATTTGGTATCGTTGGATAGACATAAAAAGGCACAATATTCTACAGAAATAAAAAACGCCAAAACATAAAAAGAAAATGAAGAAAACAGAAGATGAAAAAAACAAACTTTTTATACAAAAGTCATATATATTTGATTTTTATATCATTGAAAACCTTATTCTTTGGCGATTTTAAAAATATATATATTTAATGGAAAATGTCCATTAGTTGTTGGAATATTGCAGCAACGATGCTATTACTTGGAACATTTTAGACTTTTCAACCATTTGCAATTTTTAAAAAACCGGGGGTTACCTTATAAATAATTTTATAGTGCATTTAGTTATACATTATTCAAAACAATTACATATTTAATAACACAAAGATGGATTAAAACAATCCTTAGAGGCAGTTTTATTTAATTCTATTTACTCTGGGTAACAACCTATGATAATTTAAAAGAAGTGTGATTTGATAAAACGAAATAGACAAAAAACCACTCAAATAGTGTTTTCAAGCGTGTTAACAGGTTAATGTTCTTGCTTAAGTACAAGTATAATTACTGTGTTTTCAGATATTTCCCCCGTCTTTCAAAAATCAACAAAACTGCCAAAATTTCAATATACCCTCAAATGTATCATAATTAACAACAACTAATGGACATTTTCCATTAAATATATATATTTTTGAAATCGCCAAAGAATGAGGTTTCCAATGATATAAAAATCAAATATATATGACTTTTGTATAATAAGTTTGTTTTTTTCATTTTCTGTTTTGGAGTTTTTTATTTCTGTAGAATATTGTGCTTTTTTATGTCTATCCAACAATACAACAAAATTTGTTAAAATTGGTTCAGTATTGAGCAAATGGCAAGCAAATCTTAAAAGTGTGCACACTATTTTTACACAGACTTTAGTTTTTTCGTACTTTTACTTGATTGTTGTGCTGTACGAAAATCATTGTAAAATCTAAATTGACTCTGCCAAACAAATTGAATGTTTACAGGTGTTGTGCTGGTAGAATAGAATTTTAAAGCTTTCTATGTATCAACAATCACTATAACCTGACAAAATCAGGGTAAATCCTGCTTCTGCTGAAGCATAATGGAAAAGTAATGGAACAGTAAAAAGCAACCAAAAATGTTCTTGAGAGACGTCTATGCAGATCCTATGATTTCCCTTATTCATAGTTATTTTCATTTTTAGGGTATGTTCCATTTGGCACAATTACTGTGAGTATTTTATGGCAATACATTGAACTATTGATGAATCTAGATTTTGTTTCTGTCATATTAATTGAAGGAGTGCAAACTAAACAAGTTCTCCTTACAACAAATACTTCTTGTTAATCTTTTTTTTGGGGGTGTTGTTGTTGTTGTTGCTGTTGTTCTGAAATTCAAACATTGTCTAACTGATGTACTTAGATACGTCATAGATGTGATGTGCTTTTTTTTGTTGATTTTTCCAGGTTGTCGGAATGCTTATCCCTGGTGCATCTGTCAAACAAGTCATTTTCTGGCAAGTAAGGAAATCTCCTTAACAGTGAAGCATGTAATATTTCACAAAAATACAGCTGCATTACCATTCCAGCATCAGTTCACTCCAATGAACCTTTCAGTAGACACCCCCACTCTTCGACACTCTGAAACTTTCATAGACAAATTTTTAATTAATTATGCAGGGATGCAACCATTATCATTTATCATAGAGGGAACTACAACATGAGAAAAAGGTTGCCACAAACATTAGTTATTCTTTTCACCAGTTCAACTGTGGAGATGTTTATATACTTTTTGCTAAGTGTAGGAGCTACCCCTTCACGATATGCTTATAGAGATCAAAGTTATGAATAAGTACTTGCTCTTTCGCAACCTTACAAAATAAACAACAAGAATATTTTTTGCAGGGCGTTTAGTTTTGTTTGACAAGATGCAATTATTTAATTTTGTGTGGTCAAAACTTTTTTTATTTTCATTTGGGTTAAAGGAGCAAATTATTAATAGTAATGTCTCGTTCATTCAAAACGAAATGAGAGAATTTCCGCCGTCAAGGTATCATGGTCTTATCTTCTCAGACAAACATAGTCAGAATTATGATGGTGAGTTAACCTGTAGGCTACGTCTGTATTGTTAAGAAGGTGAAACAATACTTCCAGAATTCATCAATCAAGAACTTAATCACACAAAAATGTACATTTATTCTTCTTTCCTAGTGGTTAAATCAAACCCATAATGCTTGCGTGAATTACTCCAACAGAAACGCCACAAAGGTATGGCTTTTTTTACGCCCTGTGCAAACAAATAGGTAATGGGAAATGATCACTGTTCATCTCGATAAATGTTATATTTCAGCCAACACCCACAAGCCGTTTCATAATGAGTTACCTTGGAGCAGTGGGGAGTGCTGTGGGAATAGCGGTATGGATCTGACATTGGACCTCAATTTTTTTTGTGAGACCAAAAATGCTAAAAATTCATCTGCATCTTCAGTATCTTCTTTTCTTTATATTGCTTTGCCTGCTCTATTCTGAAGCTAAATGCTATATGATGTAATTACAGTCAGTTGTCAATATAAGTAGAACAGTCACTTTGAATTAGTCAGGGGAAATTTCATCTCAGTTCAGCTCGTGAACTGAGAACAATGTTCTTATCTGTTCAGTCATTACAATTGAATCAGAGTTATCATGTCATGAACAAACGAGTTCATTTTGGCTACGTTTCGACAGCTACAGCTGTGATCGACCGGCAAAGTTTGAAATTATTTTTTGGCTACATGTATGTTCGAGGTGACATCATATCTATATCACAGTTCTTAAAAAGCTTTAATTCTTTTTAGGTTGGTATCAGCTTGTCTATCAAAAATACAAGTTTGTTATCGGCTGCTACCAAATTACTTGCATCTAGGTTTGTCGCCTATCCAGCAACTTGTAAGATTACTTGTCTTATTCTTCAAAAAAAGATCACCTTCTTCCTATTCTTCGAAAAATCTGTTGCGGACTTTTGCTGAAGATAAATAACTGTCAAGATAAAACTTTATCAACACCCTCTTTGTAATTTTTATAGTTACGTTTACTATAACTGACTGGTAACCTGATAGAATGGTTACCACCAGAGCGGAAGGTAGAGGTGTACCACCTGACCGAATCATGCTATGGCTGGACCATTCGGTTTGGCGCCAAGCTTGAGAGCTGCATTGATTGGGTTTTCTATATGAATAGCCCTGTGAAACAATACTGCCTATTCCGTCCCCCAAGTAAGCCAAACTCTAGGTATCTCATTCGCAAGACCCTCATTGATAAATGACTTCTATCATAACTGAAAATGCCTGGCAAACTTAGCTAAATAAACAGTAATAATAAAAAACAAAAATTAATGAAAAGTACTTGGCCTTTAATGCAACGATGATGGCTAACTCTCACCAATTTGTTATATAGGATTACAGAGGACAAATCAGAGAAATTCATCTTATTGAGAAAGTCCTTATAGCTTAGTCTTTCTTCCATCTCGGAATCTTCTGTCGTTTGTGTCAAAGGTACCTAGCTGTCTCATGTAACACGCAGTTTACTCCGATGAATTGATGTCTGTTTAGCGACTGCCAATATATGCAACGTGTACATGATGCGGCAAAATGAACTAAGAGAAGGTGTGGTCGTTGAAGACGAAAATGGAAAAGTCATCGGGACATCGAAGGTCGCTGCTAGAAAGGTTACCCGACATTTTGTTTTCCGATCCCTTTTACAAATCGGTTAATGTGAATTATTTATCTGTCTGAGACAAAAGCTAAATTGCCCCTCAACTGAAGCCCTATTCACATTTGCGTATTTTTGGATTTCTGCGTAGCATTAAAGAGGCATTGTACGGCTAAAATTGTAAATATTATCGTCACGTGATCGAACATGAAAAATATAAACAAATATGGCGGCAAATAATCAAGCTTTCTCTGTCGGAGAAGAACAGAGAATTTCTTTATTTCGGGAAATCAACCTGAAACATAGTTTTGACACCTTTTAAACAATATATTGGTGAAAGAATTCATTCTTCTACAATACGTGTTAGAAGTAATTACTGAATTTTCTCATGAATTATAAAATAATATGGAAGAACTTCTTCATAAGTCATCGTTGTGTGTGAAGAAACATGTCAGCTGTCTTAACTCAAGTAAGATTACTTTTATCATTATAAGAGAATGTTGTGGAAGCTAATTTAAAGTGATTTGATTTCACTGCCTATTCCAATCAATACAAAACTTTTTCTTCGTTGTTTGTTCTCAACGAAACTTAAATTTGATTACATTTACTCACTCGTGCATTTTCAGCATTGTATATGTAACTCGACTTGCAGCAGAAAAGATGGTGAAAGATCTGGTTGCCCCTGCAAGACAAGGGAAGTAAAATGTGGAGAAGAATGTAAATGTGGGAAGAAAAAGAAGAGAGTTGTTATTATTATCATATATTTAATATTTCTGTAAAAAAAATAAGAGTCTATCGTTGAATCGTGATCTAAAATTTACATTTTGATACAGACGAATGATATTTCACATCGAAAAGGTCATAAAACAGAACTTATTCGTATTCAAATGTCATGTACAAACCCATATCGTTTGAGAAACATAATTGTCAAGTGATAGAAAAAAAAGTATGTAAATGTTATCCACATATATCTTCAAAATGATACATAGCTTTCGCATCAGAACCACGAAATTAATTTCTTATATAAATTCATAGTCTTTTGGTGCTTTTATTTTTTTGCAACTTGATAACGTAAGTGAAAAAATTGATTACAAAAACAGCAATGTTTATATTTGTACTAGCTCATCTTGTTCGACATCGTTTCTTGTTTGGCTTTCCACGATAACCCAAATACAGATACGATTGTTTCATAAAGAGTAGATATGGGACATCAAGATTACAACGACCGTTTTTTTCGACAGCCCTATTTTTGTTGATTTCAGCCGTACAATGCCTCTTTAAAGCCTTTAAAACTGTCGGTTTTTCTTCTTACAGTCCAAACCTAGAAACGCGCAATTTGCCAAAATGCGAATTATGTAATATTTAGCACTCCATAAGAACTTTTGACCAGTTATTACTGTATAACAAAAAATCCCTAATTTCCTTTCTCAAGTTTAATATAGATGAAGTAAGTTAAGAGTTCCATAAAGAAAATTACTTAATATTATGCTTTTACTGTACAGTATTGAGTTTTAATTTGTTTGTATTTGTAATTATATTTATATTTATAATTGTAAAATTACATTTCACTGATTGGTGGTGACCTAGTTCTTAAAGAAGCTGACTCTTAACTACGATCATGAAGGATCAAATCCTTTCCTGAAAAGTTTCCATGAAGTATTATATGAGGGTTTGAATCCAGTGGCTGTGTTGCAGTTTCAAAACTTTCTTCAAAATAAGATACGTGGAATGATTGGATATTAAGGTGAAAAGGATTAAAGTGAGACTTTTGTTGACTGCAAACCTATTTTTATTGATTTGATTAACCTTGAAAATAACGATCCATTAACAAGAAACAAGTTCAGAATGAAATTGAAACAGAATGATGTCCAAATTAGGTAGAATCACTCTTTCTTGAATGTCGGTGTCGGGTATTTTTTATTTCTGCGTAAGCATGACCATTGAAAGATCTGTATAAAATCCCTTAAACGGGAATGACGGAGTTGTCAAATTCGTATTTTCCTAAAAATTGCGACAAGCTATAGTATAATGAAGCTATTTAGAAGTCTTATATGCAATAATTGGCTATATTTGTTAGGTTTACCGTCCATTAAAAGCCTTCCTAAGTAACAAGATACTAGAGATTGGACTTACCACAGTGAAAAGATTAATGACATTTAAGAAATTTTGTTCATAATGACGAAAGATCTGATTACGTAACAGCTATTATTAATTGATTTGATTGTCCTGAAAGTAATCTAACAAAGACTTTCGAATTTAAAATGAAACTGAACCACGATTTTCAAATTTTACCTCATATATGGGTTACTCCCATATAGCTGTATAAGTATTTAAGGGAAGTGAAACAAAACTCCAAGAGTAGTACACTGAATTATTAGAAAAATCTGGATGTAACTTACTTATAACAAACCTTACCCGAAAATAATGATTTGAGGAAAGTCATCATCGTTGTACTGTGTCTTTTTTCTGAGGAGGAAAAGAAAACCTAAAAGCAGAAAAATCTGGGAGTGAAAACAAAGTGGACGAATATCCTCCGAACATTTTCACGTCCATTTTCCTTCCTTTGTTATATTTTGTCAAAAGATAACAGGATACTTTTCTACGGTCCCACTTCTTTACCTGCAATTCTGTTCACGAAAAAAAAAAACAATCGAATACAATTCGATCGCGACTGCGCAAGACAAGAAGATTGTGCGCAATAACGGCTTCTGGAAGATACCAAGTCTTATGGAAAACGTTCAAGTTGACTATCCAATGAATTAACTTTCATAATCGCTTAAATACAATGAACTTAAGAGAATAAATTAGCAATTTGCTCCCCGCGAATGTGAATGCGGCTTAACGATTTCTAGTATTGTAAAAGAACATTCGAACAATCGAGCATTCTATAAAAGGAACCATTCGAATAATGTTCGATGATTGAAACTACAGTGTTATTCACTTAATTCCATTTCCTATGATAGGCAGTCTTCGAAACGGCTTTGTCACGTGTTATTTTGCCAGCACCAGTACTCATTTGTCCTCCTGTCATCATGGCTATGTTGGAAAGGTGAATCTATATTTACCATGAAGTTTGTCCTTCATTAAAATTTCACTTTTGTTGTTTCTCCTTTCTGTCCGTCATCCATTTCTTTGATAATGTTGAATTGAATCAGGCAATATTTAGTTAATTTTCATCGTGAAAAATAATTGCCATTAACAATCAGTGAAGTCGGTTTTCTATTTAAGTAATAGTGCAAGCCGGTCAAACAGAAAAGTTAGAATTTTTAATATTTCTTTGTGGGCTCGATTTAATATTCTTGTGTTTGGCATAATTTGTTCAATAGCTATATTATAGGTAAAGTTTACACCCAAAAAATCTGAAAACTCCTTTCTGTTTTAGAACAAAGTTCATGAAGCGCAGACCTAAATGGAATCTACCAGTAAACGCTGCTGTTTGTACTGTGGCGTTCGGAATAGCTCTCCCTTTCGCTATTGCGTTATTCCCGCAGAGAACAAAGGTAACGTGACCAATTTATATATATGATGACGCCCAACTCGAATTGTTCACGCCCAATCTCCGTGTGAAACATCCGTCACAGAAATTGCTATTTCAGTTTTCTCTCGACCACAACAGAGAAAAAGATTTCGAAATTATAATGTTGACAAATAGAAATATGAATGCATAAAAAGCAGGACATGACAAAAATACACAAGTGTAAACTGAGTCATAAGTTGTCACTAATGTGTTGGGTCAGTATATTCTTTTATTAAACGCAACAATTCTTGACTCACATCTGTGAAACTGAGTCATATCAGACGTTTTTCCTTTTGTATTTCCTTTCTCATTCAAGAGAAACAGTCTACCTGTTGTTGTTCAGGCTACGTTTACAGGATGTTTGCGTTGCCCCAATACAGTTACATAAATAGACACATCGGATCAAGCCTTTATTGTTTCGTTTTGTTATTCATATAATTTTGTATAGTACAGAAAGTCGCAAAATTATATCCTAGGTCTTTTAAATTACCTTCCCTGTGTTACTCACGTAATTGGTGATTTCGTGTAGAAACTAACTATTACCTTATAGGGTTTATCTGTGGAGAGCGATTCAGTCATTCTTTTCACAATTGGTCGAATATTATGTAGCTTATCACAAGGGAAAATCAAGTAATCGAGTAATCAGAATGACGCACGAAATAACGTAACTAGGATCATTATCCTAAATAAGGCATTTAACACGTTTTTAAACAGGCATTTAATAAGTTTTTAAGCAAAAGTAAAGCGATGATTATATCGTTAACCAGAAAAAAAAATGGGATAATTTTTTTAATTCAACGTTGTTGACGACTGTATTGATAAAAAAGGAGAACTCGTACCACTATCAAAATCGTGTGTGTTTACATCAAACAACGCGTTTTCGTGTAGTCTTACCTGAAGTATATACTATTTTGTTTCTGATTCATACCCGGTAATGATTACGGCATGTTTATCAGACAAGCTTTGAACACTCCTTTATCAATATGGATACAACAAGAAAAAAAAAGACTTTTTGATTCTTATCTTGTACGGAATTTTATCGATATGTTTAATTTGAATTATTAAGACGATAAGGAATCCTTTGAGGATGACGATATGTCTTTAAAATCCTGAGCTTTTCTCAGTCGACAAAATTCACTGTGACGGAGAAATTGTGTCTATATTTTTATAGAAAGGCACTTCTTCGCAGAGATTTTTTAACGAATGTGCCGGCTGGGTTACGAGTGTGACAAGAACTATAAGGATAGTAAAAACTGGTTAAAAAAATCATGGCTTAACATAATTTCCGCGCTGGCGCACTCTATCTCAAAGAATGAGAACAATCGGGCAGTTTCGTGTGAGATATGAAATTTATTGAAAAATGAGAGGAGTATAGGTAGTGGACAGAATTCTCAATTCGTGTCATAAAACTGAATTTTGTATTTGTCGCACAAGAGAACATCGATAAAAAAACAAAAAAAACGATCCTCATTACTAGAAACCATTTTTTGTTGACGAGTTCGTAAAAGATAAGAAATTTACTAGTAAACGATGAGTTGTTATACAAAAGAAACTGCTGTTTTGTTTGAGGTTTAGTATATGCCTCTCAACATGAGTGCAATCAAGTAGATAAGAACAAGCGTCGCGTGACACAAAACGGTAATAGATAATGCTTGATAATGCTTTTATTTCAGGGCATATCCATATCTTACAATGGTTCTTCATCCCGTAAAGTAATAAATTAGTTTAAAATATAAATTATAAAATTATGAAATTATATATTAACTATGCCTATATATATATAAAAAGAAGTAAATTAGTGACCGCTGATATACTTGGCTACCGCTGCATCAAGTAAAAATGATTTAAGTGATTTAATAGCACCCTTAGCATGTACAATTCTCGAAATCTCCTGTTTCAAATTCTTTATTCGAGTTCGATTTTCCAAATTCGAAGTTATCACATCGATTTATGTGCTAAACCATGAAATTATAAAAATTCGAAATCAGCACAAATTTTTCCACCTACAAATATTCCCAACTACAAATTTTCCTAACAAGGTCCAAATTTGTACCGTAATGCCTTCTTCCGAATAAATTATGAAACTGGTCTCAAATTCGAAATCTACACTGTCAAATTGCAGTGTTGTCAAGTTGTGAAGAGAATCGGTACTAGTTATCCTTTTGACCCATGAATCGACTTGTGTTTATTAATGTAACCCTGTAATCGTGTTATGTCTTAACACTTCAAAAATGTGAAGCCAATAATAATTTTTTCATACAATAATATAAATAACAAAAATATTCAAATAAAAATATTTAAAATATTTTTTCTTAAATAGCTTAAACGATGAAGTTTTGCAAGAGGTGGAAAGAAAAAAGGCAAGCAAATGAGACAGTGCACTAACGAGACTGGGGGAAAAGTTTTAAGATGTTTTCAATTTCTCTGTTTGAAATTCCGTTCCAGTTTATAAAAAACATGGCTGTTTCTACCTCATTAAAACATTTTAAAAAGACTAGTAAGACTAGTTGAAACTAATAACTGATTGGGCCTTTGTTTCTTTCCTGCTATCTCTCGGTACGAAATTATATGTTTCCAAGCATATCATATTCTTCTAAACCTTAACATAGTAGCTTATGTGTCACGTGTAAGAGTGTGTTCATATGACAAACCATCAACTTCAAACCATCAAAGTTTTTCCCGTGAAAACCCTTATAATAATGTTTGAATGAACGAGGCAAATGTTATTTAGAATCTCATCCAGCCAAACAGTGTTTACAAAGTTAACGCCATCATGTTAACGCCATCATGTTAGGGGTGCTAAAGGCTTGAGTTTTACTTAAAATAAACCTTGCCCGTTCTTTTTCTTTTCCGACTTTAAAGATGTAGGTTTCGCAAGATGTGGTCGAATCACTGCGATGAAGAGCATTTCTATTGAACTAGTGTAAATATTTCTATAGAAAATACACTCCTTCGCAGGTATTTGCCCACTGGGGATGTTTTGTGGTAAGGGCTTTTACGTTGAAGATACTGGAACATAGGACAAAAAAATAAATTCAACTTCAGGTTGAACAGATTGGTTTTGTGGTTCAAAAGAAAACTTCTCAAGTTTCGAAAGTGTGACCAGATGGGGAGGAAATCGATCGCATTACGTAGTTGAAATACGTCATACACTTGCGAAAAAAAATTATAACGTTGTTGTTTTTTTTGACGTGATCACCATGTGGTCGGGATGTTAGCTAAAGCTGTTGAAACAATTTCATATTTTCCTATTTCGCCAAAACTTTTCAAATTCTACTCAAAAAAAACGTGCGCAATTCTATCTGAATCGAATAGTCAACAATTGCATATGAAGGAACCAGGAAATTATGAAGTATTCAAAACAGAAAACTTCTCGCTGTAAAATCAACAAGTGTGCTCACCATGCATGTCTTTTTCGCTTCGGTATGGTATTTCCACGATGCCATGAATAATACACGTGCGTACAGTCGCTTCACACGATGCTTTTCGTTTCATACGGAATGAAAAGCGTGCTTGTGACGTCATCCAAACCATCATGTGATAGTGTGCTATTTTCTTTATATCGTTCTGTGACGATTTATTTTATTATTGTGATTTATTTTATTACTGTTTTTTTTTGTTGTTGTTTTTTTTTAACGTAAAGCAACTTTGTTTCCAATCCTGTGTGTTTACTTAATAAACGATGGAAAGGTTTTGATTACTAAATTACATTCAAGTTCCTGTCATCCATTTTGATCGGATTATCCTTCCATCAGCAAGCTGTCCGTTTCATTGTCTTCATGTTTAATATCAGGAAAAGCTCATTGATGGATCGTCTCTAGCGGTCCGTACAATAACGTTTGTTATTATGATTAATTCTGAAATTTAAACTAGGCATTGTTTTTCTATGTTTTTATGTTATCACTAACAACTATGGTTGTCTCCAAAAGTCTTTCAAGATGAACTTTCAATATCTCTCCCTACGCCCTCCCTATCTTTATGACAATTTGCCATGCCATGCCATCCCATGCTCGCTGAAAACGTTTACAAAATGAAAGTGAAAGTACTTTCGCTGCACATATTTGAGTATGGTTCTTTGTTCTTTTAGATGCCTGTATCGCAATTGGAAGCGGACTTGAAAGGAAACACATCTTCAAAATTTGTTTATTTCAACAAGGGACTGTAAATCAGTGTTACAATTTACAAAGTGTCTTATGAATTCTTAATTTTACTAAAAATGCTTCTTAAAGGTTTCTTACCATATCGGTGATCTTTTTTACGAATTTTTCGCAAATAATTAAACGATCAAATTGAGGATATTTTTCAGTTTTTCAGCATATGGCTTGAACTATGAGTTGTGCTCGGTTTCTTAAACTTCGATAACCCGAGTTTCTTCTAAACCAGTTTCTTACTGCCATATATTCTAACATACCCAAGACAACCCTATCCTTCACCAAGTTCCGCTAAACGATATTACTGCACCTAATACGAATCAAAGTGTGGAATGAATTTCTTGTTTTGAATATGATCGTATTACAGATGTATATATATTTTAGGCGTACATATGGCGTGTGACATTTTTATATATGTAAGTTCCTTCCGAAATTCGATCGTGACGTATATAAGCTTTGCCTGTTCAACTCAATCTGTGGTTTTGGGGTGTTAAAATTAATTGGCTGAAGGTTTTACCGACCTCCTCCGGATTATTTCCACTATCCGTTCCTTTTGATAGAACGTAGATCGTTCATATAAAACTAACTTCCGTTTTGAGACTAAAGGTGATACATACATATTACCCCATACTTTTTAAACTTTTTATTCAGTTTTTTGTTAATACTCCCCTGCATCGAATTCATTACAACATCAGGAAATACAAGTGAGAGGAGGTTTTTTCTACCTTTCATTTATCGAATTTTTTTTTTATATAAAACTTGTCCTTTATTATCGTTTTATTTGTGTCATCTTTTATACAAAATGGAAAATAATATATAGATTTTTTTGTAATGGAATGGAAATGAAATATGAAGATAGAAAAAAAGTATGGATTGATGTTTATTTTTTTGATGTTTAAAAAAAAAAACGTTTTAAACAATAGAAACGATTAGACGTAATACGGATGAACAAAACGATATTTTAGAAAAGGTCGTATCCTGTGTCATTCGATGCGACTACCCGTTTATCAGAATACCAGCAGTTTTTTTTATAATCACAAGCTTGTATCATCGATCACAGGAAATTAACTTGTTCTGTGTATAATCTAGTCGCGTTTCATTCATATTGTCGGGAAAAAATGACGTTTTTCTGTGAATTTCTGTCACAAAGTCACGTCAGATTTGTGTAGAAAAACAAAGTGGATAAGTAATTCACCACTCTTAGATTAATTGTCCCAAATGAGTAAAGTGACTTCTCCATGTACGTCACGTTTTATTGTGATGATACTTTACGAAAATCCCTCGAGAGTAAAAGAATTTCTTTTCCATGAAAACTTGTAGCATAATCAAGTTGTTATTCATTCATACGGAATTAACGAACATTGTCGTTTTAAAAATTCAATTGTTACGACATTTGTCGGTTTCAGCCAAGCATGATTATTTTTAAAACGATTATAAATAACAATACACTTATTCATTATAAAAATGTGCTACGGTAGCAGGAACAGCCAATGAGTAAAAAGAATGTAAAATATTTTTCTCGACCCAGTCTTCTTGCTGCGCTATTGAGTAAAATATATAAACGTTTCGTAAACTCTCGTGTTCATTATTTCAATGAAGTTAGTTGAAGCTCTAAGTACACAAGAGAGTAAAAAGTGTTAATTTAAAAATAAAAACAGAATAAAAAGGAGATAATCTTGAAGAAATTATGAAGATGTTAGCTAAATGCTCATTGCATGGAGTAGACTCGAGAAGTGTAGCCGAAAGTAAGGCAGATACTCGTATACTCATCGACGTACGAGAACCATCGTCTTATGAGAAATCTCATATAAAACAGTCGGTAAATTTACTCACTTCGAATTTACTGTTGCGAAGAATTCAACGTGGTTCACTCGACATTAAAAGCCTGTTACCAGAACATATCATAGCTACATTAACGAAAGATATATATTGTGAAGGGATTGTTATATACGATGAAAATACGAAATCTGACATACAGACCCGGCGACTGACCGTTATTGGAAGTGCTTTAAAAAAGGCTTTCCCAAGAAAAAGTGTCTTTTGTTTAAATGGTGAGTACGAATAATTTAATATTCTCTCTTAAAAAAAAATTTTTTTTCTTGTACCACATCAAGTTCTTAATATTTCGAAAATGTTTATTTTGCCATGACGTCATTCATCTGGTTCGAAAAATAGCTATTGTTATGTGTTTCCTAAGTTCATTTGTCTCGATTAGGAAAGTCCTTTAAGCATTCATAAAAAATGACAAAATTTTCAATTTATAATGACAAACGGAAATCATTGCTTATGTATTGACAACAGCTATATTTGATTCCGCAGGGTCGTTTGATCTGAGGAAGCTGCGCTTCAATTAAGCTTGGAAATTATGAATTTTAATGCTCTTTCCATCGACGGAAGAAAAATGTCTTCTCAGGATTCAGAAAATTCTTTTGAAAGTTTTCAAATCCTTCCAACTTTTTATTATTATTGTTTAAATATTTTCCTATATAAATCGATCGGTTTTATTCGATAATATTTTGTTTCTTGTCGCCTTAGCAACGGTCAATCTCTCTTCCCTGAGTGTAAACAAATTTTTTCCTTTTTTACATTTTTTCTTTGGAATCTTTTTTTTTCCCTCCAAAAAATCATGTACAGACAGTTCGGCATTGTGTTTTGGCGCTATTTTTTTTTTTTTTTTTTACACAGTGGAATATTATTTTATTATACCCAAAGATGAAACACTCGGTTGCTCACCTTGGAAAGAGCCATCATTGTTGGAATAAAAAATCTTTCACGTTGTCACAGCGATGTTAAAAGAGCCCTCACTAAAAAGAAAACTACCTTTTATGGAAATGTTCGTTAAACTAATTGTCGTTACTTACGTCAAAGGCGAGTTTTACACGTGCACAAACAAACAAAATTTCAAGAAAAAAAATTGAATTCAAAACGAAGAAAAATTATCTATTTATTCTGAAAATAACACACACAAAAAAACAACCCTTGTGGAATATAAAAAAAATGTGAACAACCAGGTGAATGGGCGCCAAAATTCTTTTTTAACGTGGTGGGGCGTTAATCGACCTGACACCTGTGTCGCATGTGAATACTGTTATTATTTATACAAGTCGTAATTAACTTTCTTTATCTACATTTTTTAGGAGGATTTGAAGAATTTTGCGTGAAGTATCCGTCTTGTTGTGAATTCGACTATCCTGTCGATTGTCCTAATCCATTCCAAATTTACGTGAACGATCAGGATTTGAAAGATCCAACAGACAAAAATATTTTCAGTCCAGAAGAAGACTTGTGTCCAGTTTCGATTTTACCATTTCTTTACCTTGGCAACGCACATCATTCTTCACAAAAAGAACTTCTAGATAAACTTGGAGTGACAGCCATCTTGAATGTATCACGGACATGTCCGGTATTGTTTCAAGATACCTACGAATACAAAACTATCCCGATCGACGATTCCAACTCGGAAAACATTCGTTCACATTTCGACGACGCGATAAATTTTATCGACAAAATCAAATCAAAGAACGGAAAGGTATTGGTTCACTGCAGGGCCGGCATCTCTCGCTCAGCCACGATCTGTATCGCTTATTTGATGAGGAAATACGCTTACACGCTCGATCAGGCCTACGAATACACGAAGAAAAAACGATCCGCTATTTCCCCGAACTTCAATTTCTTGGGACAATTGCTAACGTTCGAGCGTGAAGTGTCGGGGCAAATAAGGTTTGAGGAAAAAACCACTTCACCTTTGAGTCTCAGCAGCCTGAAATTACCGTTGACATTGGAAACAATAAAAACACCAATTCATCACCACCCTACTCAACTGTTCACATATTCACCGAAAACCTGCTTGAACTTTTTCAACGTCGGCGGCTCTGGCAATCTGTCGCCGTTTCACACGGTATTGACGCCGTCGTGACGTCAGTTGCATTTTGACAAAGGAAAGCATTGGACGGATAAATTATACATATTTATTTTTGTAAATATTTTCAAAACATAAAACAAAGAGGAGTTTTCGTTTAACATATCCGTTTGTTTTCTTTTCTTGAACGTTGTCACTCATGAGGTTGATGTGATGGCGATAAAATATTTGTAATTCTGATATGGTTTGAAGCCAAGGCTTTTCAGGAAAAGGTTTTTGAATAAATGGAACATCTTATTCATCAAAAGCGAGAAGAACAAGCCACATTTTGCAATTCCATTACAGTTTTCCCATCTGCGATTCCATCTGTTCGTAATTCGCCCACAGATCTTTTTTTCGACTTCATATTGTTGTCTCCTTTGAAAATTTCGAATCGCTTTCATGAATATAAACGAACTGTTACCATCGCAACGCAGGTGTTTGCTACATTTGCCCAATTTTTTTAACATTATCTAAAAATGGTAGAAGGTTATTGCGCATTTCCGTAACTATGGAAAACAAAAATAGAAAATAATTAACAAATCGAAAGTTAGTTCGTTATAATGACGTCAGTACACAGGATGGGGAGTACCAATGTTGACGCTTATTCGAAATGTCTCCATGACAACATCCTGGCTGTATTTCGAAATTTCCCCTTCAAAGATTTCATTACGCAGAAGTAAATTATCAAAATCAGTTTTTGACCCTTTCAGAAAAACCAAATCTGCCATGGAACGGTTTCATACTGAGACCTCAGTTTTCAGTTACGCATATAACTAGCCTGCTAACGTAAGAGAGACTAATAATAACACTTTCATTATTTTCGACTCGCCATGGCAACAGGCTCCGTTGATAAATGTTTTCCTGTATATGAGTCCATAAAAACCATGAATTGCTACAAATTTTAAATACACGCAGCTGGAAGACCCCTGATTCAAATAAGAAGGATTGCCTTTGGAAAATACTAAATGAATGAAAAAAAAACTCAAAAACACCCTGTTCTAGAAGTCGTTCTTATTAAACGATTGACAAAAGCTTGTCAGTTGATGGAATTCAGATCCTATTGAATTATTCGATTGAGCTTTCGGATACGATCCACTAATAAGTCAATTCATCCTTGTCAATAAGAGCTTTATCTAAATCCTTCATGTCATTATGTTAAAGGCTTTCGATACAACATTACAAATACTTTAGCAGGAAAACAACGGGCATACTGACGTGTTTTAACGAGATTTTACAAAAGAAAAGAGCTTCTTTTATTTTTACTTTTTCATTTCAAAAGAAAGTGTACATATGAATACTTTCCGCCCTATTCTTACAATGACGTATTTTGAACAAACCTTATGACGTCCGCAGAATTATTCTCGCTTAGATGAAAAACGCCGAAGGAAATCAGAGCAGTAATGAAATCACGTGACAGACCAGAAAACATTATCAATACTTTATTGCTTTTTTAGTAAACGCCTCAACAACCACAAAATACAGTTAGAAACAACTTCGATCCCGGGATGTCACCCCAGATTCTTTTTTATTTTTACAAGATGCAAGAAAGGGACGTTGAACAACGTTTAGTAGTTCGAAATGTGATGAGGGTTATAAAGTTGCAGCAACTCAAACTAGCTCCAACTCTTACCTGTATCGATTGAATAACGTCCTTGACGACTCGAGTTGGTTCGCCATGTAGAGTTTCATGAAAAACCGTTTAAGGAAGTCTACGGCAAAAATCGAGAAGCTAGATGGAAACGCAAATCTGCCGTTTTAAAATTCACTACCTCAATTTTGAAGAGTACGCCGTAAATGTTTTTCCAGGTAATTGTTGTTTTGGAATTGATGCCTTGGTCAGTAATGGAAATTTTGGAGATCGGTGCGTCAATTCGTTAGATTAACTGAGGCCTCGCGAACATGGAATTTCTTCAAGAAATATTTGGGAGAAGCATTTTTCAAAAGGATATTTTCTGTGTTTCGAAACTTGTCTTTTCGATACTCCCTGGTAATATTAAAAATCACATGAGTAGAATCTCCCTTTCTTATAAGGCCTGGTTCGAATCACACCTTTCTTATAATAAGGCCTGGTCCGAATCACACACACAAAAATGATCTTCTGTGACAAATGAAGGGTCAGAATAGACCTTCCCAGAATTTCTGTATAACAGGTATTGCCTCGTTTGAAAGGTTGCTTTTAAACAGACATTGCGGAAATGGTAATAATAAGTAATAAATATATGTGTACATAGAAACGAGACGAACAAAGCATAAACACGACGTTTAAACAGAAATCCGGCAAAGGGTTTTATTATTTTTGAAGCCTATTCTCCTCACACAACATTGATGATGTGCAATTTTCCGTTATTCAGTCTACAGTATATCCTCTAATTAGCGGACACCATATTAGGGAAAAGGATTTTGTCCGCTCATTAGAGGTGTCCTCTTTTTGGCAACTTTGGCATTTTGGTCTATTTTTCGAAAGTTTTGTAACTTGTTTATGTATTAGAGGTACGAGACTGGCTTTAGGGTAACTTTAGGGAAAAGGAAACATGGAACTGCATTTTTAATTAACCAAATAAACAACAACAACAATAATAAACCAATGAAAATGAACAAAAATGGACTGGAAATTCCAGTTATTCACCTTTTTTTGGTCCAGCAAAAACTGGTAAAATGGTTTGAAAAGAAACTTTCGTCAGATAAGGATGAGCTAAGGAAACAAACCATTAAATGTTTAAAATCAAATATATTTTTTGTATTTTTTTGTCTTTGTCCGCTAATCGGAAAGTAAAAAAGGCTAAATAAACTTTTTCGTACAAAAAGAATTGTTAATTAGAGTGTCCGCTAATTAAGTGTCCGCTATTTAGAAACTTTTCTATGAGAGTTTGACCAGAATTTTGCCGGGAAAAAGAAATCCGTCTGTTAATAAGAGGTGTCCGCTTTTTAGAATGTCCGTTAATTGGAGATGATACTGTATACTCAAATCGAATTTTAAAATCGAATTTCAAAATCGTTTATTCTGTCTACGATACCAATTGTATCATCTCTACGCCGAATTAAATATCCCCGACGTAGATTTTCCCCCGACGAAATTATCCCAAATAAGCTACTTAGTTTAAATTGATGAAGTAGAACACTTTCTCGAATGTCTGGCAATACTTACCGACAATATATAGAAACCTTCCTGAAGGTGCTGATATAGGTCCGACGACCTTTCAATTATTATTTATATTTATTATTTATTTGGTATTGTTTTACGTGGCTAGCCTCACTCAGTTGCTATTGCATCTGCTTTCCAGGAGGGGCCACGGCTTAGGTTGGAGGCTCCGAAGTATTTGACACTCTCATGAGTGACACAAACCCAATCAAGGGCCTGTGCTCTTCTGGATGACCTTCCTGCAACACCCGACGTATCATCTACCCAATTTCCCTCACATGGCATGGGTCGACCCGGCGCTAAGAAGTTGAGTACACGACAACCAACTTACCTAGACAAGCCTCTCAGGCATCAATTCCTGTCTTGAAGCTGAGTGGAATGATCCAATATGCTTCTTTTTACGGCATGGAAGGGGAAGTTGTGACTGAAAAAATTTATTTTGTTTGCAGAATAGTCGAATCAAGTTCAATCTTACTGTCGCGGAAAATTTCGCTAAACAACTTAACGATAACTACTTTAAGGGCAGAAACTTTCGCGATTTTTGCCTTTTTTCGAAATTCGCGAAGGTTTTTTTCGCGAAAAGTCTAGTTTTTTTAAAAATCGCGAAAGTTTTTTCAACAACAAAAAACTCTCAAATAACAAGGAATCCAAGAACGGAGTGGTTTTATTTAATGAGATACAAACGCTCTAAAATGAACTAAGACGATCTTTACTTTATTTCTATTTACATTTCAATAGTTTTTTTACAAGAAAGTTTTAAGAATTTGAAGAATTTTTAAAATAATTCAAAAAAACATTTCTTCATTCATTGTCATTCGCGAAAGTTTTTTTCCCCCGAAAGTAAAGTTTTTGGAGGATTCGCGAAAGTTTTATCAGTAAAATTTATTCTAAAATTGTTATTCGCGAAAGTTAAATTCGCGAAATTTCGCGATTTTCCATCCTCGCGAAACTTTCTGCCCTTAAAGTACTCCTTGCTGATTATTCCTTGCAATAGCTTCATAGTAGCTTTCATGACTCTGTCGGGGATTCAACCAACGAGATCATGAACAGGAAGCTAACACTCTACGACAAGTTAAACAGTCAACACAACCGTAAAATCAAGAATATGATGATTCAGATTACAAACATCGACAGGAGTATAAAATATTTTAAACAGCCCCTGTTAAATGTTTTAGAAATGAACTAGTCTACCTACAAGGGCTCTTCAAACAATCCATACAAAGGTGGTTTTCCACTTCAAGAAAATTTTCCGCGGACAGGAACGGACAGGAAAGGAAAAGCAACTGAGCATGCGCAAACATCACGTGAACAGAAAATTTTCCTTTCCGTTCTGTTCTGAATGGAAGTAGAATCGAGTTTAACTTTTTCTGTTCTTTCCTGACAGAAAACAGGTGATGAATTTTAAGGACCCAATCAAAATGTGTTATTTATAGCTGTTTGCAGCATGTACACTGCAGAACTCAGTAACAAATTGTTTTGTTATTGTACTTAGAGATAAACCATGTTTTGCAGAGTCAAAATTCAAAATGAAAGAAAAGAAACTTTTCCAATCTCATCAATTAACAGGAAATTAACAGCTGAAAATTTTCCTGTTCTTGTCCATTCCTGTCCGCGGAAAATTTTCTTGAACTGGAAAACCGCCTCAAGGAAGATGTTTGTATCCCTCAAGCTGCCAGTTCTCGTCAACTATGTGGATTTTGCCAAGCCTAAACCCAGACATTAATAGACTCGTCTAAACATGGAGCAACAGTGAGTAAACTAAACGTACTATCTATAGAAGAACCCATAAAATCCGAAAAGCATTTGACTGTTCCTGCTATTCGAAGTAGCTTCGTTCTTATTTCTTTCATAGGAGGTGACTAACAATTCCGTTACACCACACTCTCGATATAACGGAAACAGTGTTGAGGGTTTAGCCTGTGTCTGGAACATTAATTGTCATAAGATTAATGACTTAGCAACACTCAGATAAAAGATATAGGCTAGTTACTAAAAATGAATACCAGTGTCGCAGTACAAAAGTACTCCCAGTATTTATTTCCTAGTAATTAAATACTCCCCAGTTAAAACATAGGATATACAATATTCTCAATAACGTCATTTTTGGACTTTAGGCGCTTTGTCAAATCACAGCAGAAGTTGAAGTATGAATTTTCAACATGAAATTTAAAGCGGTCAAAAATGTTTTGGGTAAAATCTTATTTAAATCAAAAGGGGCATGAAGTCTTTGATGAAATTGAAGTAGAGGTCTCGCAGATTGAACAAAACCTGCTTCAGATGTAGAGGAATGTCTTAAGCATGATTTTCAAGATACCGTATTTCCTCTAATGAACGCCGTGGCGTTTATTACAAATGCCAGATTTTGTATGCGGCGTTTAATAGAGGGCGGCGTTTATTACAAAATGGAACATTGGGCGGAAGTGAACTTAAACAATAATGTTTTCTTATCCTTAAAAAGGTTACAAAAGGTTGTGTGAAAATGTTTCACACAAAAGATATGTTCACAAAAATGTCAAATGTTAAAGATATTACTTATCGCTGTCGCCGTTTTCTTCTATGAGATGAAAACTTTTATAGCAATTAATTACACATCAAATATTCATGCAAACGTGGAAGAATTTGTTGATAGAAAACAAATAAAACTATTAACTATTAAACCAATTCTTGCTAAGCCTGTTTTCTGATAAACGCCGCTTTTCAAGATTCGGCGTTTACTAGAAGGCGGCGTTTATTAGAGAGCGGCGCTAACTACAAATGTTCGGCTATAAGAGGAAATACAGTATCTGAATGACTTTATCCTTGTTAAATTTTCATGAAATAATATCAAAGATGGCCTTTTTTGCATTAAATTTAGCATAGAGTTTTAAAACGAACAATCCGAAATCCGAACTCACTATCCGAAAAGGGCGAAAATGTTTTACAGAGTTAGATGGACAGATAGATAGAATGTGTAAACCAAATAATTTCCTTTCAAATATTCAAGCACTTTTTCAACATTCCATATGTAAGAATACTTCGGTTTTGGATTGCGACAATTGAAACTGACGAACTCGAGGATGTTGGCCTACTAGAAACCCATCAATGGTAGGGTGATATGCTCATATTGCCAATGTGTGCAAATTTATTGACCTATGCTCATATCCATTATCATACATAAAAGCTAAATAGTTTATTAATTTCCCTCTCACGACACCAGCATATCCATTTGCGCCAGGCAGACTCATAATTTGATATTGTGCCCCGCCCTCTGCTGACAATCATTCGCTAAAATTACCCAGGCCGCCAGCCTTAGACATTTTCTCTCTGCTTGTGGGTGATTGTTCCCTTCTGGGCATTTTAGGATGTCTTTGGGATTGGGAAGGAGGACGGGGTTGCAAATGCACATCCCCAATAGAAGGGCATACCAATGTTGAGCTTGTCGCAGTGGAGTGATCAATAATGCCTTTCCCTTCTCCGCTTGAATTTTTCTCAGGACCTTTCCCAAAAGACAGAATGGAGGGAAGGCATACGGAATCCGTTTTCCCATGTGCAAGAGAAGGCATCCACCCCCAGAGACCCTGGATCTGGCTTCCAGGACATGTAGTGTGAAAGCTGATGCGACAAGCGAGAGGCAAGCAGATCTATTGATGGTTGTCCTAATACTTTGTAGATTTGTCGAAAAACTTGAGGTTTTAACTTCCACTCGCTGGAGTCCCGGCAATTTCTTGACTCCCAGTCTGCTATGGTATTCATCTTGCTGGGCTAGTACTCCACTGTAATCATGATCCCCCAACCAATCAGGTAATCCCAAGTCTCTTTTGCCAACAGAACCATATCCTTGTTTTGAGTACCTCCCATTTTTCTTATGTAAGATAGGGTAGAATTTGTTGCCATTGAAGAAAACGTTGCTGTAATATTCCTGGAAGAATTGCTTGGGAAGTCGCATTCATTTTCCCAACCAACTTGGTGAGGTCTATTAAGGGTACCTTCATGGATTTGCACTGTGAAATCAAACTCTTCACTTTCTCCCCTGGAAGAGATACCATCATTTTTCTTGTTCTTTCCCAAAAATTCTATTGTTTGAGTAGGTGTAAGTTGAGACTTTTTTTCAGATTTATAACAAACCCCAGATTTTGAAGCAGAAAAATGGTTCTGTCCCGAGAGCTGATTAGGTCTTCCTTTGTTCTCCCTATCAGTAGTATATCGTACAGTTTTTGACTAAGCCAAAAAAGGCATTGGAACTCGTACAGTTTCCCTTCCATAAAAATCTTAGATATCCCTTTGAGTTCGAAGCTATTGAAATGTTGGTAGGGAATAAAGCTGTTAACATGCTTTAGATTTTTAACTGGACGGTTTCCTCCACCCTTCTTTCCCACTAAAAATAAATTGCTCAAAACCTGAGGCTTCACATGCTGAACTGATATAATGGCTCACCAACATAGCCTTTATTCCTGGTCCACCAGAGCTTCTTCCTGAACATTTAATGTGTAATGTGCAGGAAGATTTTTCTGGTAAGGAACTTGCAGGAAAGGGATTTGATAACCTTCCTTTATGATTGATAGGATGATTGGGTCCTTGGTCGCCTTTCCCAATTTGCATAAAAATGGTTTACCCTTCCTGCTAAACCGACTCTGGGTATTTTTCTCAGGAATTACTGGATGTATTTCCAGAAAAATTTTAACAGGGAGAAGCTCCAATGACATAATGTGTGGATTTATGAACAATGATTTTCTCACCAAATCTAAGTCCTCTTGAAAGCCTGAACTTCTTGATGTTGAAGGTTCTTTTGGTTTCTTGAATGCCACTATTCCTTTCGTCTTTAGAATAGTGGCCCTCTCGAAAGGGTTGCTTCTCCATTTTCGAGCCAAGTACTTTTACCAATTCTCTTGATTTCTGCCTTTCCTTTGTAAGGTTCTTTCCCCCAGGAAAGAAAAGTGTTACTTCCTAAAGTCACTTAAGAATCAGCTATATTCACAGCAGTTGCCGCAACAGAGATGCTGTTGATTTTTGTCTTCAATCCCATTCTGATCATCAAATTGCGGAGAGGAACGAAATCCAGAGCAAACAGATATTTGATTATTCTGAGCATCATTAACATTGGAGCAGGAACTTTTTCTCTGCCCAATTTGGTTTTGGCTGTTCTTCAATTTAATTCAATGATATACTTAAATTGCATTAAGGAATCATTTACACTTTTTTGCATATACGTTTGTAGATCTATCACAAGGAATGACATTATTCATAGCTGTAGGCCGTTATGTCACAATTGTTTGCAAACCAAATTTTATCAGATCAAAGAAATACAAAGGAATTCTCTTTGGTTTGATTTTAATCGTTGTTTTAGAAAGCATTGGTGATTCAGTATTTTCTGCTTTAGCAATCACTCCCTTTGTAACGTTCAATAACAGAGTCCTATTTTTGATACTAGCTGGAAAAAACTTTTGCATATGTTTTTTCCAAACGATACGGTGTGCTTTGGGTTGTCCGAAAGAAAATGAAGAAATTGGACAATGTCAGACATTCAAGTATAAACACTACTGTTAGATTGTTTACAACTAATTCAGTCATTGTTGGTTGTGTGTTAGTTGCTGGATATACCGATGTCATTATTGAAATAATAGTATGGTCACATAGTACGAATCCAATACCGTCTGAAATTTATCTTTCAGTGAAAGTGCTGGTTTTAGCAAACTCATCTGTAAATGCAGTAATTATATTACTCCGAAGTTCAAAATTAAATTGGGAACTAACACAAGATATCCAGACATTTACTAATTGACAGAGAACGTGTAAAAATAGAGAAAATCTAATATTTTCTATTTTCACTTCGATGAAGAGGAAAATTTGATTTCTTTCTAGTACTTTTTTTTTTTTTTACTATTTCAAAGAAATTATACTTTAGATTGGTCGAATCTCACATTTGGTTTTGAAATACTGGTAGTGTAATTTATTTCTATTCTTGATAAATCACGAAATACAATTTTCGTTTATAAAAGTAAGAGCAGCCTTATCGCACATAAACAATTGCAATACTAATTCATTATTACATGCTCTTATTTCATGAGAATAATTTCGTATGAACACGAGCCTCAGTTTTGATCGACAGCTTCAAATTAAACTGAGAACTGATATAAAGTTGAACAGAAGTTAAAGGAACATCCAAAATAATAGAGAATAAGAAAGCTTTTGAGATTATGTGTTTTCAAATTTATTCTTCCAAGTATGCTTTAGGTTTGTTAAATTTTGCATTTTAAGAACATGTTTGTGTTATTTATTAACATTTTCATAAATGTTTAATAAATTTTTCCTAAATCATAAATTTAGCATTTGTGAAAGTAAAAAAATTGTCCAACTCTTACTTATGATTTTCCACCCAAATATTTAGAATTGAATACTAAAAAATTCGATGAATCAATATCTTTTATGTTGAGATACAATGACGAAATTGAAATTGTGAGAAGGTGAAAAGCCCAATTTGCAGAATTTTGGTTCCTTCATTATAAGAATGCCAGCTAAGGCAAATGTTTACCAAAGCAGCGTAGCAACATTGCAAGATTAGCCGAAAAGAAAATATCTCAGGAGATCTGCACAGAGGGCAAAGGCGGCTCGATTTACGCTCTTATTCAAATTAAAATCAAGTGTTCAAGTAAAAAGCAACTTCGTTCGGACGTGTTATGGTACAATAGAATCATGACAATGGAAACTATTTCTATAACGTTAACACGACTCGCTCAAAGAAGATTTACTGCATGCTCGTAAGTTGACACATTTATAAAAAAGTACTGTAATAAACTATGAAGTCAACAAGGAATCTGGCAAAATGCTATGGAAAGTCGGAAACAGCCATAGAGCCATTCCGACAAATGATGCTGATAGGTTACTTTTCTTCTTTAATATCTGCGGACTTGGATTTGAGTGTCATTGAACCATTGAAAAAGTAGATGACCTTACTTGATAATTCCAATCAGCTCCTTGAGGTCTTTTTCAGAATCCTCATGAATTTTTACCCGGAAGTTGAACGGTTACTGATAAGATTTGCCCGAATCACCAGCTTTATAAAATAAAGCACGGCAGTTTATAAAATGGTCATTTTTAACTTGTTAGACAGAGCACCTCACTCACTTATCCCTGTTTTGAACACAGTTTTTCTGAATTAATTTTTGAAACACAAAATAAATTGAAAGAAAAACACCCTTCATCACCCTATCTACAATATAACTAACTAGTTGCTATTGAATTGCGTAGAAGAACAGCTATTTTAGCAGACATAAAAGTTCTTTTTGACGCGACAACAAAAAAATAGAATAAAAACATTGGAAATATTACGCCACAACAATGTTAACAACTCACGCACTATTAAAAATGGTTAATACATTTCAAATATGAAACTTTGCTCAAAATTATTCATAATGAAAGAGACATTGTTTTCATCACTTATCACATTATTTTAGTTATTCAATTTCCGCGCTTTTAAGCGTAGGAAATTGTTTGGTTTACACATTCTATCTATCTATGTAACACTTTTTTGCTGTTTTCGGAAAGTCCGTTCGGATTTCGGATTGTTTGTTTATTCAGAATAGCTAATGACTGACCTATGCTAGGAAAACTTAGGACATGTTTGACTAAAATTGGGCAATTTAGACAAGGTGCTGATTTCGAAGTTGACAATCATTTTGTCAGACTTGAGTAAAATTGGACAATTTGGGCCAAATTTGGACCAAATTTCGAAAGTTCTTCAAATTTCATGAAATTTTGCATGGATTACATTTGAAAGGTGCTGATTTCAAATTTGACAGTCATTTTGTCAGAATTGACTAAAATTGGACAATTTGGGCCAAATTTGGACCAAATTTCGAAAGTTCTTCAAATTTGATGAAATTTTGCATGGATTACATTTGAAAGGTGCTGATTTCAAATTTGACAGTCATTTTGTCAGAATTGACTAAAATTGGACAATTTGGGCCAAATTTGGACCAAATTTCGAACGTTCTTCAAATTTGATGAAATTTTGCATGGATTACATTTGAAAGGTGCTGATTTCAAATTTGACAGTCATTTTGTCAGAGTTGACTAAAATTGGACAATTTGGGCCAAATTTGGACCAAATTTCGAAAGTTCTTCAAATTTCATGAAATTTTGCATGGATTACAATTGAAAAGTGATGATTTCAAATTTGACAGTCATTTTGTCAGAATTGACTAAAATTGGACAATTTGGGCCAAATTTGGACCAAATATCGAAAGTTCTTCAAATTTCATGAAATTTTGCATGGATTACATTTGAAAGGTGCTGATTTCAAATTTGACAGTCATTTTGTCAGAATTGACTAAAATTGGACAATTTGGGCCAAATTTGGACCAAATTTCGAAAGTTCTTCAAATTTCTTGAAATTTTGCATGTATTACAATTGAAAGGTGCTGATTTCAAATTTGACAGTGATTTTGTCAGATTTGACTAAAATTGGACAATTTGGGCCAAATTTGGACCAAATTTTAATAAAATCTTTAATTTTCATGAATAAACATCATGCACAAGATATGGGTGAACTGTGTTTCTGGCTCCGAAACATCATAGTGAATTGCAAAGCTGTCAAGATTAAGTTAAATAAATTAAAGAAGGGAGTAATTTGATGAATTCCAGACTGTATCAAATTATTAGTCAGTGTACAAGTCATTCAGATATCTTGAAAATTAGCCTAAAGCAATTTTCTCAAGGGCTGATGCGGAAATTGTTCAAGCCTAATGGCTTCTAGTTAATTTTTTTTATATTTTCTGCTTGTGGGGGCAATATTCCGGGGGCAATTTTCCTACCTATATGGGGGGCGATTGTCCGGGGGGCAATTTACTAGGGGGCAATTATCCGAGGGGGGGATGGTCCAGGGAGGAGTTGTCCTAACTAAAACTATTAAAAATATCGGCATTATATCATGATCACGTGTATATGACAAACTACCCCATACCGCAATATCGATTTTTTTGTACATAAATACCGAAATACCGGCACAAAAACGGACGATCTACCGTCACCGGCACAGAAGATGAAATACCTTAATCCCGGAAACGGGGGTTGGACTTTACCCCCAAAAAATCAAAAACATCGATCTGTAAGTAACTTAGATATCAATACTATATGCCACCCGCTTTTGTCCTCCGTGAACGTTTTCAATAAAGTTACAGGAACTTATAATAAGAAAAAAAAATAGGAAAAAAGCACTTTCAGTGAATTTTTTTATTTTTCCTAGTAATAAAATTATGGCTTGACAAGAGGATTTAATGAAAAAAATTTTTGGGTTTGATTCCCCTGTATTGCAATGAATAACGTTTTTATTCTGAAGATAAAAAGTCAAATGTTACTACCACACTTGAAATCAAAAACTTAAATTCAATAACATCGATAATCCAGTTGATGAAATCACCTGAAACATTATGTTATTGGCGTTTGCTTTTTGTTTGAAGCTGTGTAACTTTCAAGCGTTTTCTAACGCTTGCTAACTGTACAATAAAATGTACTGTGATTGGAAAACGGTGTGTTCATGGTGCTGACTACGAACTCGATATTCCTGTGAATTTCAAATTTTTTCACCTGCAAAAGCCATTCAATGGGCATAAATGCTGTGAAAAAAGTTATCCAAAGTATCGACAAGAGAGTAAAACATTGTGAAAAGTAAACATTCCCAGAAAATAAAAGTTATTTTACTTGAAAAATTGTTTTTGTATGCGTGTCCGCTTTAGAAAGATTTTTTATAGGCTAAAAGTTCATTTGGTACCTGAAAAAAGTGTCTGTTTTATGGAGTGTCCGCCTTATAGAGATAGAGATTCCACCTGTACGCCCTCCCCTCAGCCCTCAGCTTTAGCATTTCCCCTAATGATTGGCGTCATTCGTGAGCAATCCCTAATTAGACACACTTTAGATACGATTAGCGGGATTCGGAAAAATCATGTTTCGTTTACACGAAACTATTTTTCTATAGATTTGTAGGGAATTATATACAATTTGGTAGAGTTGTTTGTGAATTTTTCCCTACAAAGTCATTAGAAACTTCACATCAACACTTGAAATAAGCGTGTAAAGTAATGATGTTTCTCTTGATACAAGAAAAGGTTTTAAATCTCTAAAGTAACTTTTTATTATTTTAATTCTCACAAGTAATTGATTTTTTTCGTGTAACAGGCTCGTCGGTTTTACGAATCTCCCTAATGAAAATCAATTTTAAAGATTTTTCCAAACTTTTGTCGAAAGGTTCTATATTTCAGGAACAGCTGGAAGATTCTTTTAACACAATTTCTATCTTGTTCTTATTAATTTTTCAGCTGCTATAGCAGATGTTTCTTCCGGGCAACACTTTTGTAATGACTAGTCCAAGCAGTCGGCCTTTAAAATCCGTAATATAATTAAAAATAATTAGACAAAAATGTCATATAGTGTGTTTCAAAACATTGGCTTCAACATTTTTCATCGCATTTTTGAAAAAAAATATCCAATTAATTTTATTACGTAATAATCTCAGTTGATCTACTGAGTTCTTTCAACCTAACCGAATGATCTCCCTGGATCTCGGTGCCGTGAAAAAAGGCCGGGAAATGGTAACTCCTCCTCTTTCAATGTTTCGTCGTCGATTGGAGTATGAGAAAGGTCCCATTTGGAATTCATCAAACTTTTTGCAGGAAAGTCTTATAAAAATGTTTAAAAGAACGAGGCATGACGTAATTTTATGCTCACTGACCCAAGCAAATTTAACAAGGTTTTTACCATGAATTTTGCTCTTCCAAATGGGACCTTTCTCATAGTGATTGACAAGGAGCTCGAGTATATCAAGTGTTTATCATATTATCTTAATCTATAAATATCGGGTGAATCATTGCAAAAGTTTTTATTTGATAATGGCAGAAACGACAACAAACGAGATCATAACTAATGAACGGACTGACGAAGTGGAAAGTGAAAAATCAGCGATTTCTAATACTTCCCCACGCTTGAATGGTGGAGGAGATACAAACCCTGTGGACCAGAGTGGTCACAGGAGACGAAAAGTCGAAGTAAACATAAATCAAAAAAACACAGAAGACGTCGACGTTGTATCTTCGTCATCATCATCGACTGCAAGCAGCAGTTCATCATCATCGTCTGACAGTGATAAAAACGAAAAAGAGGAGAGACGCAAGAAAAAGAAGAAACAATCCAGGTTCAGGTTGGAGGAGTCTCGTTTTCACGTAAAAACGGCGGAGGAAGAATATGAGTATGAGTTGGAAAATAATCAAGCAGACTACGTGAACCAGTACATCAACAAGTACTTATCGGAAAAGGAATTAAAGGACAACATTTTACATAAAAACCCAGTACCTAAAAACGTTACCAAGGTTAAGGTAATGGATGATTTTTTAAAGGAGATCGCAAAACACAAAAAGACCAACATTGAGACATTACTGGATAGTGTACTGGAGAAATGTCAACAACGGACAAGGGAGGTGTATGGCCCCCTGTCCAGGCTTTGGCAGTATCTAGAGCAAGTTTCTAGTAGTCAGGAGGACAAGATTGAGATTGACTTGAAACTACTTCTCAAACATACAGAGCAGTCATATTAAGTGGGCAAGCAATGAATACAATGACATACCATCGGCTGTACAATGCCTTATCACTCATAATGCCAGCAACAGAAGCGAAGACAACTATCAATGAAAAAAGAGATATCGTCGGTAAAGGAAATTCCCTTCTTGGTGATTTGCTAGCAGATTTGCTTATAATTTGCAGAAAAAAGTTTTTATGATCATCGAAAAAATGTTTGGCAAATCAACCGAAAATATGATTTTGAAAATTATGGTATAAAAATTGTATTTTGTTATAGAACAACATTTTGGGCAAAGTAATGAAAGTCAGGGAACTAATTATAAACTTGATGTCGAAAATTATTATGGCACGAAAGGCTCACAATATTCTGCATTATCACGAACAATTATTTTATTGAGAATAAGATTGTGTTTCTATGCATTACTTTAAAAGAAGGAATAAAAAAATCATGAGGTTCCACAAGCAGCTATTGGATATTTTAAACTTCTTCCGATGAATCTGGTCCTATTTCGTAGATTTGATAATTATTGCAATATTTAACATCGAGAAATAAATCTTTTAAAAGGGGGTTTACACCTAATGTTTCTGGAAAAACTTGGAGTTTTAAGGCTTTATAGTTAAATTGTACACCAAAAAAAATCAGGAATAATTAATGAGTTATGACATTGAAACTGGACGTTTTAGTGTACAATTTAAATTTAAAGTACGATGGCCCTGAAGGCTCACTGATGTCCGCACTAAAAATCATACGCGCGTAAGAAAAAAGAAAAGGTTTAACGCACGCATGAAAATTGTTACACGCACACATAAAAATTGTTACACACACACAAATTTTATTGCGCACGCACAAAAATAGAAACCACTGCTTGTTATGAAGTTGCTAGAAACTTTGAAATATGGTCTTGCATTTACACGGACATTTCGTGAAAAGATGAAATGATTTTTAACATTATAGTAATAAGTATTAATGAAATGACGAGCACCAGGGAAGTCCAGTGCGAATTCAAGTAGAAGTTCCTTGATAATCCGCTACTTTTCCCAGGGTTATCATAATATAGAAATTTTACCTTTTCTGGCAGTTCATCATGATATTTACGTAAGCTTGTCAACGTTAAAGAGGGCTTTGTCTCGACTTGACTTAAATATTACCATAGACAAGTCTTTGTCATTAGTAACAATAAGGCCTTTACTTTTTGATTAAAAATTCAGGATAGGAGAACCTTTCCATAAGGGTTCATTTCAGGTTATAAGGTGGGGGCATGATATGTTCCTTTATAGAGAGGGAAAAAATATATAGAATATTATACCCTCCCCCATCGAGCAAGTGTGTATGGATATTCATTTAAAAAGGGACAATGTACGAAGATAATAGTCTTAGAATCAAAGATAACTTGAGTATATAGTACGTTAAGTATGTAGTATATATATTAAGTTATAAAAAGAATATTGCGGTTTGCATTTTATAAACATTCGGTAGTGAAGTATATAGACAATTTGGATGAGGGAGACGAGAGAGGCGACGAGAGCCAGCCAGAGAGACTAGTCAGGTTTTTTGGTAAGAGTTGTAAACATACGTTTTGTTGGAAGAAACTGATTCTGTTGTATACAGTATATAAGTATTGCATGCCCCGGAGTCGTGGCGAGTAGCTAGTTCAGGTGGAACTTCACCATCATGTGGCTTGCCACCATGAAATGTGTTATAAAACCCAGACCAGATGCACTATATTTACATGTGCGCATTAAAGTACATTTTGTGCGTGCGTAATAATTTTTGTGTGCGCGTAATAATATTTGTGCGTGCATAAAATTTTTTCTTTTTTCTACGTGCGCAACCGAAAAAAAAAGTTTTTTTGTGCGTACATCAGTGAGCCTTCAGGGCCATCGTATTAAAGCATTAAAACACCTTCTTAAAAGAAAAATCTTTCAAGAACCTTTACCTGTATATCCCCCTTAAGAAAGTGGTCGTTAGATTTGTATTTTTGGGATTGTAACCTTTTAGGCAATAAGTAACACATACCAAAAATATCAGATAGCAATTCGCTAATCAACGTTACTCCCATGAATATTTTGCAACAAAAGAAACTACACAGATGTTATCTCTTTTTGTACTTCTATGAACGCATCTAGGAAATTTGATCTTGTCTGTCTTGCTGAATTGTCATTGTTTACTTCGCTAAGTTTTAAAAACAAACTTTTATATCTATACAAATGTGTTCATGTGAGATGATGATGAATTTTTAACCGAGCATTGAATAAAGTAGGATTTATTAAATCGAAACAACACCTTGTTAAAGTAACACAAAATAATAACTTAAACAACTAACGAGGAAGGTAAGGTTTTTGAAATAATGATCATCAAACTAAATGTCGGTGGAACAAAATATGAAACATCAAAAGAGACACTGACAAAGTATCCGGATTCGATGTTGGCTCGAATGTTCGATGGATTTTTACCATCTCAACCAGATGAAAATGGATATCATTTCATCGATGCTGATGGAGAAATGTTCAAATATATCCTACGTTTTTTACGAACTGGAAAAGTGTTGGCACCGACTGATTATTTTGATCATTTAGAAACCGAAGCTGATTTCTATCAACTGCCTAAACTGAGCGAGGAAATGTCGATACTGAAAGAAAATCAAAGGGATCAAATTCAAGGGGTGGTTGAGAAAAAAACAAAAGAAATTGTCGTACTTCAGTATTGGCACACCATTCTTGATGAGAGAGACAGAGAGTCTACTGGTTATCATGTCAGAATTATATCAAACAGAAAAGCGATTTTTGAATTCGATAGTGAAAATGAGATCGATGATGATACAAATGGGCTTTTTCTAACGGAGATGTTTGAGTGTAAACGTTCTTTACAGCAACCTACCGAATTGCAGGCTTCGTTAATTTTAGCATATCACAATATCACAAACCAGTACGATGTTGGCCATAAATCTTTTATGACTTACTATGCGTTACTTCAAAAGAAGGAATGAAGAAGAAAACATTTTTCGGGAATCTTCTTCGATGAAACTGGTGTAACTTCGTTAATTTAATTGACTACCTTATCGATAAAAAAAAGCCGTCGGTAGAAAGTGGCGAATGTTTTTACCGACGAAATTTTTTGCCGAAGAATTTTTTACCGACGAATTTTTTTACTGACTTTTGGACAGTATTTTGCAATTTAAGACATCTTCGGCATTCCTAATAACCATGCTTTTGCTTAATTCGTGTTAATAAGTATTGAAAAACAAGTTTAAAATGCGTTTGAAGAGTACTTTTTTCAGTAAATAAAATTATAAAAGTCATAAAAGTCATAGTCACACTTATTACTTTTCTTTTTCTGAGTGTACAGGTTTTCGATTCTTGACTTCGTTTGATGACTATGGGAAAATGATCTTCTTGAATAAGGTAACGCATTTCTCACACACTCTTTTTTTATATAAAAGGATATGATTTATTCGGGCTGAGAGTGGTCCAAAATATAACCATATAACCAACTTACAGCGTTATCTTCACCTTTAAAGATATCCATCACAATTAATTCATGCTACTCTTTCGGGTTTCACAGCTTTTACTGTTTTGGATCTGAGATTGGAGTTTCTTGAATAAGTTAACATATTTCTCGCACACTCTTGTTTTTTTATAAGTTAATACTTTATGAGTGATGAGAATAATTAGGCTGAGAATTTCAAAATATTGCTATAGAATAAGCTCAGGATCAAATAATTTATTGGACCAGGGATGTGTGAGAGATGGATAGTGAACGGCTTCAATATTTAAAAAATCTATTGTTGTTTCTTTTTGTGTCGCTGTCCACTTTTGTTGTGTTTTTTATCTTCAAATCGCGCAATGCTTTTTCCTAATATTCCATTTTTTGGTCAGTTAACCCTTGAAAATGGTCAAGGTCTTGTTCCAGGTCACTACATGAGAGATTAAAGGCATTTAATTATATTGGGTAACCAAAGTATTTGTGAATATAATAAGGCAAAATGAACATTTCTCTCTGAAACATCTGACATAGACCCATATTAAAATATTTGGAATGGTGGACAATATAAACACTGGCACTTGTTTCTAAGGATTTTGAACTAAACGTTATTGACCTTCCTAGATAACTATTATGCAAGATTTCTAGACAAGGAACATTTTTCCGAGAAAGGCTTCGAATTGTGATACAAATACTTCATTGAAGGGTAAGATAAAACTTCAAAGTGAAATTGCTAGGTCATAATTCCGTAAAACAGCTTTACATCCAAAATAATTGTTTAAAAAAAAAGGAAAAAAGGCAAAGTAAAATATTTTCAAAAACTTTAGAATAATTTGGCTTTGATTCGATAATAATTAGTTAAGCCCAAACTTTAATATGGAAAAAAAAGTATATAATAAAACAAGACGACAAATCTTTAAAATTAAGCAAAAGCTTTTCGATATATTATATCATCTTCAGTGCTAAAAGTAAAATGTTAAATTAATTCTATAGATTTGGCGTTCTGTTTGATTATATGTTTGCAAACTGGCATACATAATACTAGCTAGTAGCTTTCGCTATGAATGCCCCCGGTGTTACACCGTCAAATGTAGTAACTCCGACAAATGTAGTAAACTTTCAACGCTAAATGTAGTAACTCCGTCATATGTAGTAAAATTCAACGACAAATGTAGTAACGCTATATGTAGTAAAGGTCAACGACAAATGAAGTAACTCCGACAAATGTAGTAAGCCTCCGCTATATGTAGTAAACCTTTACAGCCGCAGTTGTACTTGTGGCTGAGGCTTAAAACTTGGCAGGTGAGATATTGTTAAAATTCTTAGGCCATATTTGGTACTGATGACATCATTATGACGTCACAGGTACTTTCTAGAAAAGCAATTTCCTACTACAGTTGAAGCTCAAAACTTGGCACAGGGGATTGTTACATTACAAGAATTAAAATGCTTGGACCAAATTTGTTACTGGTGACGTCATTATGACGTCACAAGGATTTTTTTAAAAAACAATTTCCCACCATATTTGAAGCTCAAAACTTGGCACAAAGGATTGTTGCATTACAAAAATTAAAATGCTTGGACCAAATTTGGTACTGGTGACGTCATTATGACGTCACAAGGATTTTCTAAAAACGCCATTTTTCGCCACAGTTGAAGTATAAAACTTGGCACGAGGTATTGTTACATTCCAAGAACAAATTATTTGGACCAAATTTGGTACTGATGACGTCATTATGACGTCACAAGACTTTTTAGGAAAGCTACTTCCACATGTAATTGGAGCTTAGAATTTAGCACGGAGAATTATCACATTGCAAGAATTAAAATGCTTGGACCAAATTTGGTACTTATGACGTCACTATGACGTCACAGTAATTTTCTAGAAAAGTTACTTCCACATGTAATTGGAGCTTAAAACTTGGCACGGGGATTTGTTGCATTGCAAGAATTAAAATGCTTGGCACAAATTTGGTACTGGTGACGTCATTGTAGCGTCACAGGATAAAGAAAAGCTACTTCCGGATGTATTTGGGCATTAAAACAAGGCAAATAACCTTAATATTTTATAATGATCTTGGAACATCGCCAGTAACATTGCTGTTTGTCAATTCATTTCCAATGGTCTGATATTATTTGATGTTAAAGGTAAGAATGCAGTATAAAACAAAATGAACATTAAAACGTATAATACTTAAAATATAGTAAACTTCCCCAAAGATGTTAACAAAATAATGTTGCTACTTAATAAAAATATGTCTTCATTCTTTCTTTTTGAAAGAAATGCACCAAACTTTTTTGTCCGAACAAAACCAAACAGTTAAAAGGGCTATGGCCAGTATACTTCCGTAATCTGATACCAACCATGACCAATGGCTACAAGAATTACAAAAGCCGTGTTCCATTGTACTTTGCGATTGTTCTTCAGAGGTCTTTTCATCGAAGATAAAAGCGTGTGTAGGTGTAAGCAAGCTCCACTAACACGACCACAAACTTCAATGATCTTTCTTACGCTGACACAAGCTTTTCCATTAATAATTTGAACGGACGCTTTTTTTTGAAGCAACTACGAAATTTTCTTTATAAAACCTATAAAATTCTGATATACATCAAGCATAAATCGACGAAACACTTAAATTTCAATTGAGACTGGGGCAGGAGTGAATTGGACCCTTGTCGAAATTGATTTTAAGTTATAAGAAGATAAATCTATTGATAACTTCATCAAATCACTTTTTTATTTGAAGAAAACTTGCAGAAAGATGGAGAAGATACTTCTGCTTTTACTGTTGCTATCTTCGAAATTTGCCGCTTATGATTGCAGAGATATTTCAAGTGGAAAATTGCTGTCAACATACGATCTCCGTGCTCCACCATCAATCAACAGAAAAAAATGGTCGGCTCCAATTTTAAGATACAGCAATCACTGCTCAACAACCCGACTGTTAAACTCAGGGGACATTGAATCAAACCCTGGTCCAACAAACTGCAATATTTGTGAAAAAACTGTCCGGCGGAATGCAAGGTACGCAACCTGTAACCAATGTAGCACGAATGCTCACTTTAAGTGCGTCAGTAAAATCTCTCAAAACTGGCTCTGTAATTCTTGCACGTTATCGCATCTCCCCTTCAGTGGCGTCAGGAATATACAAGAATCACTACCTCAAAATCTAAACAATACCGTTGATGCTATTCACGCCCAACCAGCGGAATGCCCTCATCTTAAAAATCTAAAGTCGAAAGGAACAAGCATCGCTCATCTCAACACTCAATCCATTACCTCGACCTTCGCAGAATTTGAAGCTATGCTATTTACCTACAAATTCGATGTGATAACTCTTTCGGAGACATGGTTGAAGAATAACAAAATGTTGCTGAAACATGTCGAAATCCCTGGTTACAAGTTTGAGTATCTCAACCGTCAAAACAAACGTGCTGGAGGAGTTGGTTGTTACATGAAAGATCACTTCGAATACAAAATCAGAGATGACATATATCGGAAAGACACTTCAATTGAACATCTCTGGATAGAAATCAAAGCTAAACAGAAAGGAAATTCATATCTTCTTGGAATCTGCTATCAGCCAAGTTCTGTCAACGCAGACAAAGTTAACTGGATTGAAAAAATCGATACACTGCTGTCGCATATTACAACAAACTGGAATGGACCCCTCATTCTAGCTGGGGATACAAACATTGATCTTTGTGCTGAATCAGATACTTCTAAAAAATATCTTGAAGTTCTGGAACACCACGGGTTGAGACAACATATTGAAAAACCTACGAGGAAAGGAAAGACGTTGATTGATCATATCTCGTCAAACCTCAAAAAAGTCGTTGCTACGGATGTACTCCCCTGTGATGAGATAAGTGATCACGATTGCCCTTATGTAATCATGAACATTCGTAAGCAGAAATTTGAGCCAAGATTCAAAATAATCAGAAATGAAAAAAACCTAAATATTGCAGCTTTCCTGGCTGATGTTGAAGCCCTTCCATTTCCTGCAGTCTATGCTGTCGATACTCCAGATGAAATGCTCGATATTTTCAATAAGCTCTTTGTCACTTGTTTGAATGAGCATGCACCGTTAGTGCGTCAGAAAATAAGCAGACCTCCATCTCCTTGGCTCAAGGATTTAAACATTAAAGACAAACTGTTGAAGAAAAACCTTCTTCGTACTACAGCTCAGAGAACCGGCTCAGAAATACATTTAAACAATTATCGTACTTGTCGAAATGAGGTAAAAAAACTCATAAAATCAGCGAAATGGAACTTTTATAAAACAGCACTTTCATCCAAGCGACCGAAAGATGTGTGGAACACCATACAACGTATTCTCAAACCAAGCCCTGCAAAGATAAACGCAAACCCTAACGAGATCAACCTCCATTTTAATACTACAGCAGAACGATTGCTTGGCTCCCAACCAAAGCCTGAAGAAATGCTCACAAAAATCATCAACTCACTGCAAGATACTGAAAATATGCTTCACTTCAAACCTGTATCCTACGAAGATATCCGCAAGGCAATCCTCTCAATCCGACAAGATTGCTCGACCGGGCATGATAGCATTCCTGCAAAGTACCTAAAAGCCAGTGTGGATTATATTACCAGTCCACTCTGTCACATCATCAACAAATGCATTCAAGCTAACACTTTTCCAGAACAATGGAAAGTTTCCAGAATAAGCCCCATACCGAAGGTGAACAACCCAAAGGGACCAGGTGACTTTCGACCAATCTCAATTTTACCGATTCTATCGAAAGTTTACGAGAGACTTTTGATGAATCAAATTGTTCAATTTCTTGAAAACCAGGCGATACTCTCACAATACCAGTCTGGGTTTCGGAAGGGTCATTGCACAGTATCTACGTGCATCAAAATTAGAGATGATATTCTGAAAGCTATGAGCAGAGGAGAGATTACATTATCAGTCATGGCAGATTACTCGAAAGCTTTTGATACAGTCGATTTTGAGACTCTCATACGAAAGCTTCATAGAGTTGGGTTATCTAAAGATGCGAAACACCTACTTTGCAGCTACCTCTCCAACCGTTAACAGTATGTACAGATAGATTGCAACATCTCTGATCGGCTTACAGTCACAAATGGGGTCCCTCAAGGGAGCATCCTGGGTCCCATTCTATTTAATATATATGTTCATGATCTAACTGAGAGCACTACAGGGTCATGTATGCAGTATGCTGATGACACTAACATTTATCGATCATTCAAACCAACGGAGTTGCAAGAACATGTGCAAATCATCAATGAAGATCTGAACAAACTGATTCATTGGTCTAGTGAAAGCAACCTCGTTTTCAACGCTGCAAAGACAAAAACGGTCTTATTTGGCACACGACAACTGCTGAAATCTCGAAACCTGGACGATCGAAATCTCTATAAAGTTGAATCAAATGGAATAGAGATTGAGAGGAAAACCAATTACAAGATTCTTGGCATCATCTTTGATCACGACTTATCATGGAACCTCCACATCAGCCAAGTCTTGTCGACGTCACATGCAGCTCTGCGAACACTAGCGAGAATAAAACGTTTTACACCTTTTAATGTTAGAAAACAGCTTGCCGAAACATTAATTCTCAGTCGAGTTGACTATGGAAATGCGGTGTTTCACAGTGCTCCATCCTACATGCAAAAACGTCTCCAGAAACTGGTCAATGCTAGTGCTGGTTACGTATGTGGAAGGTACATGAAAACCGTTGATGCTGTGAACCTGCGTTGGCTACCTGCTGTTGAACGCTCCTCGTGGTCAACTGCCAAACTGGCATGGAAATCAATTAACTGCCCAGACTGGCCTAAATTCCTACCTATGGAACTGACCAAGGAAACTCTTACAAGAAGAGGCCAAATGGGCAATATGATCAAATGCTCAACAAATGTTCAAACGACGTTCGAATACACAGCAGCCAAAATATTCAATGATCTGCCAGCTGAATGTCGATCTTGTCATAGTTATGGAATGTTCTGCAAACTAACCAAAAAATATTTTTTAGATAAAGCACTTGCCAGATGTCTCTCTGTCTCTTAGTTGCCTTTCATTTTGTTTTTCTTGTTCTTTTTTTTTCTTTTTGTTTTTTTTTCTTCGCTCCACAATTTAACCGAGGTTTTTGCGCTATTTCAACATTGAGCCTAAATTTTGGGTTATCTACAATATTCACTAACCTATAGTCAACTCTCCTTTTTCTCGTTTATGGAGTATAATGCCTCCCAATATATTTAGTGCGGTTCTGTTTAACGACTCTGGTTATAGTGACCATATGATTTTTTTTTTTTTTCTGTTCTTCATATATTTTATGTACTTTATGTATTTCTCACGCTAAGGGCTAATTTGTCTCCGTATACATCGAAAGGGCGACCACAATAGTTACGACAAGAATTCTCAACATCGTTCAAGTTTACGTCATACGCCTGTCTTCATTTTTCATTTTTGACCCTTGTCTTCTCAACCTTCTTGTTCTTGTTTCTGAAGTATATGTTTATTAGCAAATGTTAGTTTTCTAATGTTTAATTTATGATCGCGCACATACACTAGTCTTTCGCTATTTCAGTAGAATTAGCCAAATGTAAAACTTTGGAACTGAAATATAAACCGTTATTATTATTATTATTATTATTATTATTAATTCGCGAAGCTACTGAATCTGATAGGTATAGACGCATATTTGGCTCACTACTTCCTGTGTCAACTTCTGATATTGTTTCATTATTAACTAGGATTTCACCTTGATTATCGGTTGTAGTGGGAAGGGCTGGTATGTTTTCTTTAAATTCCGTGCTTACTCCATATTCTTTCGGGCGTGAGAGCTCACTTTCCTCATTATTGTGGCTGCGATCTAATCGTTACTTCCAAATCAGATCCATCTGTGTTATCGTTTAATACATTGAAACATATGCCGTCGTCTTCGTATGAGTACCGTTCAGCTAAACTGACATAATGTTCCCCAGCGTCTTCATGGAGGTTATCGTTATTAGTGCAAGCTCCAAACATCACCGTCTGGTGTGATGAATACAGTAGCATCTGGACCCATTGTTGATACAACCCTTATACGTATATTGAATATACGAGCGATGCTTCTTAATGTCAAATGGTCACCATATGTACCATCACCTCTTAAAGTATCAATATATGAATCTGTTGATAAATATCCTAGAGCTTGAATTATTTCTTCTGTCTCGAAAGATTGATTTTCGTTCAGGTGAGAAGCTACAAGAGCCCGTAACTCTACATGGTTATGGTGTATATTTAAATAACTTAGTTGGTGAGAAATTGCATTAATTTGGCAATTTCCATCACCAGGTGGATTGTAGGCCACATCAAACCCCATTTCTGAAAACATTTTGTAATCACCTGGTAACCAGAATACATCATTCTGTTCCTCTAAACTATTAGTGAAGGCCATTATGTCGCAAAAACGACTTTCGCTCAATGAGACTTGTTAAAAGCAAACTTTTTATTTATATGGGTTACTTTGATGGAAACATTGAAAAAAAATCATGGTGCCAAAAAATTTGCCCTCTTTTTCACGTGATATGACGTCATCAAATTTCCAATAGGAAAAAAAATTTTTTTCAAAAATTTTTGAAAACCATTGACACCATTCAAAAGAGCTTGTGGAAACAAGAAGAAAACACTAAGAAACTATGTTTTGAAAATGAAGTCCTGATGAGTTATGATGGTTTCTATTCTTCACAAAATCAGGGGGTTTGAACACTAGAATTTTCTTTATTCACCCGTCAAAAGTATAAAAACTGTATACATAAAAAGTGATTTCTTCTTACTTACAACAACACTTTTAAAATGGAGTAATTATGATACGCTTAACATATAGAGTTATACGAAATGTTGATATTTTTGTATCTCAAAATGCGAATTTAAATCCCCCCGAAAAATTCGAAATTTGTGTCTCTTTGCTATTATCTTTATCAGTGTGTAAAGAATATCGAATCTAAGTAGTAGAAAACAATCCCGATTCTCATTACACCCACTAATTCTAATAAATTTCAGTAAATGATGCCTACATACATACATAAAGAAGCCTATATAAAGAAGTAACAAGATTCGCAAAAATGCGACTATATATTTCCCCAAAGTTGCGAAACTTAATTATACATCATTATATATTATACATTGCTAAGAAAAATATACATCATTAAATAACTACAATGAATGGTATAACTACCATCAATGTCATACTCTCAGATAAAAATGTTGTCCTTACTAAACAGGGTAGAATTGAATTTGATACCACAAAAGAACTTATTTTGAATTTATTAAGAAATGAAGATGTTCATGGTCAAATGAGGTTTCTTTTATAAATTTTAAACAACTAAAGATCAACAACTGCACCAATGTGTAAGGCGATTTTAGCATAATAAACATGATCTTTATTGTTGCAGAAGCTTGACATCCTTTATACCATAAAATCACAACAAAACAATGTATGATGTAGACACTTGCACTTGCTTTTTGTAACTCAGATAAAACTGTCTTTCAAAATTATACAATCAAATTTACAAAAGAAGAAAAGAAAATTTTCAAACTTAATTTTAGTACTACAGTATAAGTATTAAAAATACTATGAGGCAGATATATAAGCAAAAAGAAAATAACAAGAAGTTTCATTTTGTATGGTAAAAACATCGTGGCAAATAATATTCTTCAACAATGAACCAACAATGATTTATTTATTTTATTTTCAGGATATATTTCGATATATGTATATCATCTTCAGCTAAAATAAATAGTAAAAACGGTTAAAACTGTTATAAAAATTATCAAATATTTTGCACTACATAAACATACACACACTCTCTCTCTCAATCTATCAACATATAAAATTCTAAATTGAAAATGCTATTTACATATCTACAAATCACAATTTAATTGTCAACGTGCGACTACGGTATTCATCCTTATATATTTTTTAGTTTCATTTTTAGTTTCATTTTGATTTATAATTTAATTCAATATTTTGTCCTACATCCACAGAACATCATCATGCAGGACGAAATTTGAATTAAATTATAAATCAAAATGAAACTTCTCGTTATTCTCTTTTTACTAAAGCTTTACGCCCTGAAGAATATCTTCAATATATAAGCAAATAACTATCAAAAAGCAATCAAAAAATTTTGACAGAAGAGTTATTTTCAAAAAAGAGATGGGCTTAAAGTGACAATTTATAAAATTAAATTCAAGTGTTCAGAATAAACATCTCTGTTCAAAAAAAAGATTGTGCACACCCATTATTTATTATTTTGATAAAAATGACCATTGTAAATCCTAAATGAAAAAAAAACAGATTTCTGTAGTGAAAATAGACTACATATCCATAACCAAATCACTAAAAAGCTGAAAGTAGACGTTTCGTGTTCTGGTTTGATTTAATTTACAGTATAGGTGATCATGGAATTAATCCATAGTAAATTTATGTTTCTGTTGTCAGATTAAATGAATATCCAGGGAAGCACATTTTCCGAGCAGATATTTGTGTCTCTAAATCTTATCTGTTATTATACGTAATTGGTTTTCTGACGTTCTTATTGCATATACGACATCACATTTTTACTTGCTGTTTTTGTAATGTACTTTTTGAATTAACACTTGTTGAACTGGTTGTTCTCCACATAAAAAAGACTTCCTTTTATAGCGCTGTACGTGTAAATCATATATATGTGCTTTCAGTTCACATTATATCAGGACGTAAAATGAAAATAAATCTTCTGCCTGTATTGATAATGAATTTTCGCCTTTTCACTAAAATCACAGCTTCAATGGTTTGTTGTTCCAAGCATTTAATTACCAATCAATCATCATCTCAACAAAAACAAAACAACATTTTTCTGTTTTTACACGTTTCTTCAAATGTTTTTACGAAACCTTTTAAGACAATACTGAACTAAAATGATTTATTTCCATCATTTAAAGTTGAATTCCCTTGAATCATTTTAAAAGCTAGTGGAAAAATCAAAAATCTTCTACCTACAGCCCATCCGCACCAATGATATATATATTTCACTAGATGTCTAACTCCCGTAAAAACGCTATCAAAAGAGTGAGGCCGAAAAAAAAATTGGCAGCCATTATAAATAGTGGCAAAAAATGTAAACAGTGTGCAGTGTAATGGGCGAAAAAGTGAAAGAATTAGCAATAACATGAGTTATGATCTTGTATGTTTATTTATTTTGATGAAAAAATAGTTATTGAACTTAATACAAACTACGATTATAAAAACAAAAGGCAATAAGTTCGAAAATTATGCAGCTGTCGTTATTTTCATGTCTATATTATTCTAAACAATCAAACTACGTTTGGAAATATAACGAACACAGTATCTTTTTTTATATTTGGCTGTTTCAATGTCTTTTGTAGGTTCGTTCTAGAAGAAACTGATGTGTATATAAATGTTTTTGGCTAACTTCAGCATATGGCATCATGTCAGGCATAAAAACAAGCTCTCATATTCAAAATCAAAATTGCATTTTTATTGATGACAAATCTGATCCTTTTTGTCAAAATGTGCCCGTCTGTTCCATCACATGTGATGCTGTGACCTATCAGATTACTGATTACTGAATACTAATTTATAAACCTCTTTTGCAGGTGAATATAAAGTTGTGATGGTGGTTTACAAAACCAAAATTTACAAAACCCTTGACTTGGATGCGTGTTTCCTGTGGTTCACTATGACAATGTTGTGATTAGCCCAACATACATAATTAAATCTGACGATCTATGTTAGCAATATTGATACTTTAGTTCCCAGTATCGATTTGCAGAATCAAAAGATATGGAAACAACAAATCAAGATTGGTCATAATTTCCAATGGGGAAAGTAGTAGATGGGAATTCACATTTTGTCAATATAGTTGTTTGTTTGAGAACTATGTTAAGAAGATTGAAACAATTCCCAACGAGAAGCTGCTGTGTTGAAACATTAACATAAATGCATGTGATGAAGTTTTCCATGTGTCCATCTGAGAAGAGCCATATGTTTCCTGATAGAATATTTTATGCATGGTTTGTTTTGATTTGGAAATTTTGCAACTACCAATTTGTTTATTTATTTTGAGTTTTGTATCATTTTACTCAGCTTCTACCTTGGTTTATTTATGTAGCATTTACAGTATCCAGTTTATCTTTGTCTAGTCATGGTTTTCTCGTCCTATGCTAATCTTGTTTTTCTACCCATGCCCACAGTTTGGTTTATATTTTATGATTGATTGATATATACATATTATTTAGGTTTTTTTTCTATGTCTTGTTTACAAGTGTTGAAATATATTTGTTCGAAAGCAGTAAATCTGCAGTTCTTTTTGTGGGAAGTTTCCTGGGGCCTTTTGGTGGTGTTTAATGGATGTGGTATCGGGAATTTGAAGATAGACGGAATGGCATTAGATTAGATTTCCAATATGGTTTTGAATTACCAAAACTGAAGAGTATATAATCTCTTGGGAGAAAGTGTTTACTGCACATACAGGAATGTTTTGTTGGTGAATCTTTCTCTTAAATAAAGCTCATTTATCCATTTGGCACATAATTTTCGATCGGAAACGCATAAAATGGATACTACAACCGTTCTGAAATTGATTTGTGCATCTACTGGAACATAAGACTTAAAAACATGGTTTTATTTTTCTATTTGTGTTTAAACAAATTCACTTTCGTTTTCACTCTTGCCACTATTTATAATGGCTGCCAATATTTTTTTTGGCCTCACTACGGGAATTGTAGTCGGACATCTAGCGCTTCGCTTATATATATCATTGATCCGCACTGACTGAAAAAACATGGCGTACTACTTGACTGTAGACTAGCCTCTATTCTTATCTACTTTGGCGGCTAGGCGAAAATTGCATTCTGAACCGCGGCTATAAAAGTGAACGGAGAAGATGATGATGAAGGAGAAGGAAACTGCCGGTTTTAACATATATTTCGCCCTATGGGGAAATATATAAAAAGGATAAATTAGCCTTCATATTCATCATCATCACTTTCCAGTTCAATTTCTTCACCCTCGTTGCCAGTATTTAAACATTCTTTGCATTTGCACATATCAGTGCATGGCAAACTGTGTTTTCGACATCGACATCGATTGCTCAAGCAATCAGTTTTGCAACCACAAACGCTCAATTCAATCATTGCCAATGGCGCAGGCAAATTATCAGTCATGATTGGACACTGCGCCGACGTTACCAGTATCCAGTGTTATACGCTTCCGCATATCTTTGCATACGGACATGTATGCCTTACTATGCGGAGTGTATGCGGAGTTGGTATGCGGAGATATTCATCTTGCATACGGACACTTTTGTATCCGGATGTATGCGGACTTTGCATATACTCCGCATATACTTGTTATATCTCCGCATATTCTTTGGATACCTTCAGGATAACTTCGCATATCGATTTGAGAAAATCCGCATATCAACTTCGCATATTAAATCCGGAATTCCGCATATCAACTCCTCATATCAGATTTTTTCCCGTTTTTTCCGTTTATTAATGATAAGTCATTTACAGTACTTCATGTTTTTTCCAATATGAAAAATGACTTTAAATTAGTTTACATTTATCTATTCTTAACCAAACATAAAACAAGTACAAGCTGTCTACAATCGAACCCGTGCAAATCAAGCTGCTTAACAAGAAGGATTAACGGATTGGCGGAGCTTGTGATACACACGAGTTCTCTCCTATCAAAATATCTTTTCTGGAACTTTCGCAGATGGTTTGCGGTTTGATGGTTGTCCATATCGGACAGGTCCTCCTCTCCTTTCGTCTTCCTTTCTTACGCAGTCGCTAAGATCTTGTGTCCTCCACGGAATGGTTCGATGAGACTTGTAACCATCGTCATCACTCTCCACATCGCTCATCAACTATGTAGTTACATCCTCCCATTCTTCTCCTTTAAAAAGCTAAAAAAGTAGCCAAAAAATAACTGGATTGTTCGAGAATATACTGTTCATAATTTAAGGTCACATTGAAAAAAATCACTTACTCGATGTCGCCGTTGGACGCCTCTTTTCTTCTTCTTTTTCTTAAAGTGAAATAATAAGATAGTTATTATTATAACAAATATAAATAAGATTATCATCAGTTGAATAATTTATTTAAAAAGTTTAAGCAACCAACTATGAAAACAACTTACAGAAAGTTCAGTTGGGATGACAGTGTCCTACATGCAACAGCTTCATTTTTTTATGCCTTTTTCATGACACTAATTTCCATTTCTTGATCTTGAAGATCGTTAATTGCTCTAAATTGGGTAAGAAAAAATTGAACTTCATCATTTCAGTTATTATAACTTTTCTTCAAATAAGACTTATTATAATAACCTGATAACATCATTGTTTTTTGGCAATTTTTTTATTGTTTGTGGCGTCGATTTCCGCGACGACGGGTAACATCTTGATGCACTAAAATGTTGAAAAGCTAAGTTATTTCCTTCTTAAACGTTGTCTGTAACAAGCTTCTATTTACTATTAAGAGAAAAAATTACCCCGCCAGTAGTAAGATTGACTCTGACATTATTTCATTTGGTGGTGAACTAAATTGTTCATTTACTAAAGAAAATTCTTCCTCCTCTTCATGTTCACGTCGTCGAGTCAGCTGTTGTAGCCTATAAATGAAAATTTTAAAATTAAAGTATGTTTTTACGAATAGCTAAAACGGAAGAAAGCTATAACATATTTCAAGAAGTGGTTAAAGCGAGTAAACTCGAATAAATGAACTCGATTTTCTTACCAAGAATGCAATGCGACGACAAGCAAGTTGCACCTGCACGTGTGCAGTGTTCTTTTCTTTTCAAGCAATGTGAAGGTCGGTAGCGTGTATGTGTGTTCGTATGTAATTTTAATAAATAGTATCAAATAGTATATGGTGCATTATTCAGGTAAGAACAACTTGTAGTATTTTTTGATTTTCAATGATTGTGTTTTTTAAAAAAAGTCATTTCAGCTTTTCATTTTTAGAAATTAACAGCAACAAAGAACAACTAAGAAATTGGAGTCTGTATGATGCAATAAATGATCAGAAGAAATCAACATATTTCTCAACTCGATTCTCAAAAGATGATGGTTCTCAAGACACATCCTAGAAAAATTAGACTAAGTGAAAATTTCGAAAGGAGATAATAATGGTAAATATTCAAGTTGTTCTTGGTGAACTGTCAATTCAAAAATGCAAAAACAGAAATACAGGTAAATAACTTATCTGCATCTGGAAAATGAAAAGGTCGAAAATTTTAAGATCAATTTAATTTAACTGATTAATTTCCTTAAAACATTTTATTCCAGCCAGGAAAATGGTATGTGATTTAAAGATCTGGAATTTTTTTCAAACACTTTTGTTTTCATTTCCCATTGTTATGTTTTTTTTGTGAAAATCAGTGAACAGTTCTTTAAATCTTGAGTTTCGAGAATATTACATTTCTGTCAGGTGCTTTGTGTTAGGTGTTTTATGCTCTTCTCCTTGCACGTTTTCTTTTTATAAGAAATCCGTTTACATGTAGAATCTCAAAAAAATTAAAGTTTTACTACAACTGACTATTTGTTAAATAAGAAAGTTTTTTCCATGTTTGACTTCATATTTGAGGAAATTGTTTTGAAAGGTAAACTTCTGTTTAAATTGTGTTGTTACTAAGTTTCTTGTAGAAAAAAAACAAAAAAACGTTTACTCTTTTCTCGCATGTTTCTCGTCATAATTTTCGAATGTTCAAGTGTTCTTTTCTATGTGCTCTGGGCAACTGGGATTTCGAAATTCTAAAAATAATTTTTCAAAGAATCAACGCTTTAATTTGTTAAGTTTTTGTTATACGTTGATAAAAAAATTCCAGATCTTTATGAAAATTCTCTTATCCGAAAACTCAATGATATATTCAATCAATTTCACAAACGTGATGTATATATTTGAAGCGAGACAAACCACTCAATGATTAAATTTTTCACATTGCGAAAGTTGTCGTGAATCTAACATCAGGAATAACCTACTATGCTCTTTGTAACTTATCTTTCTCTTTTTAGATTGGATTTGCCATTTTGAGGAAAGAATTTTACATGAACTCGAAATACTTGAAAAAGCAATTTTACTGGAAATATATTCTTGAAATAAGTTTTTTCTTCATAAGTCCCTGCGTCGTAATCATTCACCCTAGATCCTAAAAATAACATGTGCACCTATTGCTCTTTAAGGTTACGGGTGTTTCAGTTTGCAGAAAGTTTCACTATCGGTATCGCTCGACTATATCGGCCAGGCTTCAAGTGTAGGTATAAATACTTACGCATACCATTGATTGGGTGTTAACTTTCTTTTCTCCCCAGTTTTCTCATTTGGAAAGAGTAGTTTCGTGAAAAACGTTGTGAGTTCATCATTGGATAGCGATTCTTTTCACTTTTCGCGATAAGCTCTTCCCCCAAAAAACAAAGATTATTCAACAGAAAACAAAAGCTTCAGATAAGAAACAACATTTGCGCAAGTCAACTAATTGTGGACAGTTTATATCATTCGGGGTGGCGGTACGACAACTGAGCACAGCTAATATTTGCAAATGTCATAAAGGACAAGGAGATAAAGAGACAAGGAGCCAAAAGTTTTACGAATTGAAAATATGCAATGTCCTTATTATGAAAACGAATAAATTTTTGACATTGATACGAAGTATTTCTTTGTGCATTCACTGTAATGTACCCCCGGTTTACACTAAACGGACAAGTCATGTGATTAAAAACGTCATCCGGGGGAATATGCAATGGGTCCGCATATCTTTTTTTATACATATGCGATGTATCCGAAGTCCGCATACCATGTACAATTGGAATATGCTACGTATCCGATGTCCGCATATCCTTCGCATAGATATCCGGAGTTATCCAGAACAAGGATACCATGCAGTTAGGATACCCTTCGCATAACTCCGCATATCGTACGTATGCGGAATTCCGCATTCACTGAGATATTGGAGCCGTTTACGCAGTGGGAATCAATTTTTCATCTTCTCTTTCCCAACCATATCCTTCAGGAGATGGTAGACCTTGTACAGACTGCATTGCCCTTCTAAGCACTAAAGTGACAAAATGAGATCTAAAGATTTTGTACTTAAAAGCTGACATCGTAGGTGGCAATCGCTCTGAGTCAGTTTGAAACTTAGAGAAGAGATACCATCGAAGGTCTGGTAATTTGGAAATATGCTTGGGACATCTTTCTCCTCCATACAACTTGACCACAAATTTTTCCAATGCTTCCAATGTTTCCAAAGAAGGAAGATTCTCTCCTTCCCCAAGACGCCCCAGCGCATTTAGTACATCTTCGTCAGATTGCAAAAAGACGTCCCAGCAAGTCTTTTTGGATTTAGAATGGAACTTCCCAGTTTGATCACAGCCGGTAAAGGTGTGAAACCCAAGCAGTGCAGTCACATGTAGTGGACCAAGGCTTTCGCAGCATTTACGGATTTCTATGTGTCGAAGACTTGAGCCCTTGCCTGTCCAAAATTTAGTTGCCATTGGTGAATCCTTGTAGTGGTAAATCATCAGTAAAAAGACATCAGTATCGGGAGAGTAAACAACGCACTCGCAGAACGGAATTCTTTTAGATAGCTCATTCAAATGTAGGATTAACAGTGTATCTGCTTCTTCATGATCATGTTCGCTTTGAAATGCATGTAAGTCAGATATGTTTGTTTTGGATGTAATATCATACGTAATGACGTAGCGGATGCCTAATAGCTCGAATCTGTCGATGAAACAGGAGATTAACGGGGGTCGTATTTAGCAAAGCGATAAACAATACAGAAATTTAACAGGTTTGCTATAAAAACAAACCCATCTTAAATTTCAATAATTAACTAATTAATCATTCCCAAAAAATAATTTCACTATAACATCGTCTGTTTCAGAACTGTTATATATAAGTGAAACGCGCAAACCCCCGGATTTTATGAAAAATAAAACCCATCATAACTCGTTAGGACTTTATTTTCAAAACATAGTTTCTTAGTGTTTTTTTCTTGTTTTCACAAGCTCTTTCCAATGGTGTCAATGGTTTTCAAAAATTTTCGAAGAAAAAAAAATTCCTATAAGAAATTTGATGACGTCATATCAGGTGATCAAGGGGGTAATTTTTTTGGCACCATGATTTTTTTTCAATGTTTCCATCACAGTAACCCATATAAATAAAAAGTTTGCTTTTAACAAGTCTCATTGAGCGAAGTTACATTATGGCCTTCACTATATCACAATCTGATACAGTGTTATCAGGGGCCGGCTCTCTAGAAAATTGGTCAGTGGAATGATCAGATTTGCAATCAACTATGTAGTATTTATCTTTATGGGCGATTTTGCATAGATCTTGCAAATGTTTGTATCGTTTACGGTTCTTGTCTTTTGATAAAGAAGAACTAGTCTTTTGAAGCTCTTTCGAGTTTGGTAAAAAGTATTCAACTAAATACTTCGACTACATCATATACTTCATCTTCAATGGCTGATAACGATCTTGGTTGCCTCGAATTAGTTGAAAGAACAACTGCAAGTAATAATAGTAGTAAACTACTCTTCATTTTGAATCACTATAGAAATACGGAATCACGTGTAGGAACAAAAACTTTCTGTTGACTACTTTCAGTGAGCGATATTAGAATCGCATACACAAATTTTGCAAACATTTTTGGGCCGGTTTCCACTTAAGCCAAAAGAAATCAAAAGAAAATTTTATTTTTTGTGACTATCCTTCTTAAACGAAAGTTTTCGCATCAATGAACATCGACTTCCATAACATACGATTATCATTCTCTTCAGCAAGCATTACTCTAGGTAAATCTGAAGCATTTCAAAAAATCGCATTTTTTTTTATCATTTGCTACACAAATTTCAACTAGGCCTTAAAATTCGAAAGTTTTGTTCGATGGCCCTCACTGCAACGCGCAGAAAAACTTGTCGCGTGTACAATTTTTTTTCACGCAACCCATTTTTTTACACGCAACTTTTATACTTTTTTACACGCACAATTTTTTGTACGCACAATTTTTTTATTACGTGCACACAACAATTTGCTGCACGCACCTAAAAATATATGCTTCACGTACGCTTAAAAAGAAATCTGGTCCTGGTTTTCTGTACTAGTTCATGTATCAGCTACATCGAACTACACAAATCTATCCACAGAGGAGGGAACTTCACTCACTCAACTGAACTCACTAAAGTTCCCTTTTTGACTTCCATGACTGACTTATATAGCGAAAGAAAGGAGAGAAAAGGATGGACGACATATGGAATACAGAGAATGAACAGCAAGAAACCTTCTATATGCTGGCTGTTGGGTTAGAGATAAACAGATATAGAGATAAACGTGTCAGCAAAGGTACGTCGCTGTTGCCTGCTGTTTCAATATTTTTTCCTCTCTTCTCAAATTGCAATGCTATATTAAAATGCAAATGGGATGGACCTTGTGCAGATTAATTGGGATTTTTCATACTGGTTCACACTGACGCCAACTGCTTGCGTGGTGCAAACAAGTCTCGGAATTGCCTAAAATCGATACCAGATCATCAGCGAGAGTGCTTCTTTTTTATGGGGATTAAGATTATTTATTTATTTATTTATTTCGCCAATATTTATACAAACTTTAATATACAATCGTATATAATGGCTGGAGCAAGCAGAAGGCTGGAGTGCCTTATCATCAAGCCCCATGTAAATATAACTATTTCACTTAATATATGCTAATAATACTTACTAACTTATAATATATAATGATATATACAAAACATGAAAACAAAAGACCTATCTGACCAGAAATATTTACAAGCAAAAGGAAAGCATATTACAGACCAGTACTCAAACACTCGTTATGAGATAAAAACAAACAAACAAACAAAAACAAAACAAAAAAAAACAACAACAACTACAACAACAAAAAAAGAAAACAATACAGAATGAAAATGTAAATCAAGCGAGAAATATTAAGAAGACTAGGAGGAAATATAATATGACACAGCCTAAAAAAACTGAGAAAAATCAATGTCCCTATTAAGTAACTTCATTTTGACAGATCTTGTGAAACAGTAAATAGAGTTGGCATCCTTTTCTGCATTTTGTAAAATATTATTCCATAGGGTAGGACCACGATGAAGGATAGAGAAGGTAGTTATTTTAAGACGCTTTTGAGGGATTTTAAAATTATTTCTTGAATGTCTGGTATTGTATTTATTTTCAATAGTGGAGAATAGGTCGCGGAACATCGTTGGGGTTAGCTCAAGTTTATTTTTAAACATGAAGATTAATACTTGGTATATGTTTAATTTGTAGATACTAAGAATCCCAAGTTTCTTTAATAAAGGTTCGGAGGGTGTGTATCGATTTACACCGAAGATAATCCTGCAAGCATGTTTTTGTTTACAGTAAAGTTTCTTAAGCTTAGTTTGGTTAGTACTTGTTGCAATAGGTTAGGTAACTATGTATAAATGAAAAGATAATAAAAATGCGTGCGTAAGAAAAAATGCAGGTGAAAAAAAATTGCGCGCGTAACAAAAATATATATGTGAAAATTTTTTTTAAAAAAGTTGCGCCCATAAAAATATGTTTTTATGCGCCTGTGACAATGAGCCTTCGGGGCCATCGTAGTTTTTTAGCTTCAACTATGATGGAAAGTTGTTTTGCTAGAAAGTCCTTGTGACGTCATAATGATGTCACCAGTACCAAATTTGTGCCAAGCATTTTTATATATTTCCCCATAGGGCGAAATATATGTTAAAACCGGCATTTTCCTTCTCCTTCTTCTTCTTCTTCTTCTCCTTCTTCTTCTCCGTTCACTTTTATAGCCGCGGTTCGGTATTGAATTTTCGCCTAGCCGCCAAAGTAGATAAGAATAGAGGCTAGTCTACAGCACGCCATTTTTTTCAGTCAGTGCAGATGAGTGGAAGATTTTTTTTTTTTTTTTCTGCTAGCTCTTAAAATGATTCAATAGATGAAACGTTAAATGATATAACATTGTTATGATGATTGGTAATTAGTATGCTTCGAACAGCAAACCATTGAAGCTGTGGTTTCAGTGCAAAGGTGAAAATTCATTATCAATAGCCAGGCTGAAGATTTTTTTATTTTACATCCTGTTATAATGTAGAGCTCAACTGAACTGAAAGCACGATGTACCAGCCATAAAGCAAAGGAAACCCTTTTCATGTGGGGAGAACGACCAGTTCAACCAGTTTCAAAAAGTACATACAAAAATAGCTAGCAAAAACACGATGTCGTATATGCAACAAGAAGTACAGAAAACCTATTACGTATAATATTTTAAAACGTATTATATAGTCATTTAATCTAACAACGGAAACATAGTTTACTAATGGATGAATTCCATGATCACGTATACAGTTTTGATACTGTATATATATCATATTTTATTTTGCAAAATTTAATATAGTATATACTGTCAATTTTCCTGTACGAACAACGAACGTAATTCAAAACACAACACAAATGACAGTCTGTAATTTAAATCAAGACGTAGCACAAACTTCTACTTCCAGCTATGTAGTGATTTGGTTATGGATATACTACCAAAGTTTTTTTTTTCCATTTGGGATTTATATATGAAGGTCATTTTTACACAAAATAAACACAAAATAAATATTTCTGTTATTCTGAATACTTGAATTTAGTTTTATAAATTTCCACTTTAAGATTGCGTTTACATGAGAGCCGTAGTGAACTCAAACCGGTTTGAAATTTCAATCCTCCCGTTACGAGTTTTGATACGGGTGATTATTTTACTACGGTTCCTGGTCAAACCTTCAGCGATGTTTACATGATAACGGCCACACTGAAATTTTACCTGTGATGACGATACGGCTTGGAAAGGTGTGAAAGTTTTCACATTTCATTGTTTTATCATAAAATGTGTTAATAAGCATGCGCATGTTAATTAAATTTTGCTGACACATATGAAATAAAAATATGGAATGTGCTAAATTTATTCCATCGTGCATAGAAAATATTTCTACCCGTATTGAAATCTCAAACCGGTGTGAGTTCAGTATAGCTCTCGTGTAAAAACGCACTCGTATAGAGAGCTAGAAACTGGTAAATCTATTGTTTCAGATTTTTACCCAACAAAACTTGCTAAGACCGTATTGAAATTTCTCATGTAAACAGAATGGCGATTTCAAACAGCTAAAAATTTCAAACCGGTTTGAGGTCACTACGGCTCTCATGTAAACGCACTCAAGGCCATCTTTTTTTAAAAAATGACTATTCTGTCCTAATTTGAAATGTTACACGTAATATTTGTTAGTAGAGATTTTGATTACTTTTGATAGTATTTGCTTATATGTCTACCCGAAAGTATACTGTGGTATCAAAATTAGGTTTAACAATTTTATTTTCTTCTTTTGTACAGAAAACCTGTATACAAATTTGATTGTGTGATGTTGTTATAGTTTTATTTGAGTTACAAATAGGAAACTTGTCAAGCTTCTGCAACAATAAAGATCAGTACATCTTATATTAAGATGAAATCGTCTTACACATTGATGAGTTTGTTGATATGCAGTTGTTTAAGGGAAAATATTAGTCGCATTTAGGTCTTCTAATTTTTAGCTACGTGTCCGTAGTAACTTCTCAGTTACTTTTTAACTCCTCAGCAAAAAATTTTAAGAGAAACCTTATCATTTGACCGTGAACAATTTCATTTCATAATAACTTCAAAGTAAGTTTTTTTGTGGCATTAAATTCAACCTGAGTATCAGGTCGATGGTAGTTATACTGTAATTATTTAACGATACATTTTTCTCATGGTTATCAATGTACACGCAATAATTGGTAAAATGTTTGCAACTTTGGGGAAATATATAGTCGCATTTTTGCGAATCTTGTAATTCTTGCAATGCAACAAATCCCCGTGCCAAGTTTTAAGCTCCAATTACATGTGGAAGTAACTTTTCTAGAAAATTACTGTGACGTCATAGTGACGTCATAAGTACCAAATTTGGTCCAAGCATTTTAATTCTTGCAATGTGAGAATTCTCCGTGCTAAATTCTAAGCTCCAATTACATGTGGAAGTAGCTTTCCTAAAAAGTCTTGTGACGTCATAATGACGTCATCAGTACCAAATTTGGTCCAAATAATTTGTTCTTGGAATGTAACAATACCTCGTGCCAAGTTTTATACTTCAACTGTGGTGAAAAATTGCTTTTTTAGAAAATCCTTGTGACGTCATAATGACGTCACCAGTACCAAATTTGGTCCAAGCATTTTAATTTTTGTAATGCAACAATCCTTTGTGCCAAGTTTTGAGCTTCAAATATGGTGGGAAGTTGTTTTTTAAAAAAATCCTTGTGACGTCATAATGACGTCACCAGTAACAAATTTGGTCCAAGCATTTTAATTCTTGTAATGTAACAATCCCCTGTGCCAAGTTTTGAGCTTCAACTGTAGTAGGAAATTGCTTTTCTAGAAAGTACCTGTGACGTCATAATGACGTCATCAGTACCAAATATGGCCTAAGAATTTTAACAATATCTCACCTGCCAAGTTTTAAGCCTCAGCCACAACTACAACTGCGGCTGTAAAGGTTTACTACATATAGCGGAGGCTTACTACATTTGTCGGAGTTACTACATTTGTCGTTGACCTTTACTACATATAGCGTTACTACATTTGTCGTTGAATTTTACTACATATGACGGAGTTACTACATTTAGCGTTGAAAGTTTACTACATTTGTCGGAGTTACTACATTTGACGGTGTAACACCCCGCAATGGACTGAAGAGCAGAGACAGGCTCATTCAAAAGGAATAAGTTGCTTGGATCTCAAGAATACTATGCTATTACTAAATTTGTATCTCAGACGGCCTCAAAACAAAACTGCTCGAAATGTTTTCGGAAAAACGAAAATTCCTGCTAAACGACCAAAATGAAATACAATATAGATTTTCACTATAGACTTATTGCAAAATGTTTCACCAACGTCATGGAAGTCAGAAGTCACTTCTTGAAGTGAGAGGTGGTCGAGCATTGACTTATGACATCACAGAGGCATCGCAAAAAGCTAGCTTCGTACTGATGCTCCTACTCGTAATTTGTCTCAGCAATGCTAGCGAAATTTTACCATTTTCCGGATAATCGAATTTCAAATATTCCAAGGTACTGTATATGTGAAATATACCTTCATCGGAGATAACTTGTGGAAAGGTGACGGAATTTTTGCAGAGTAACGAAAATTTTCCCTGACGAAATTTTCTCTTTTTAGGTTTATCTACTTGATTAAAAACAAGTTCTTTATTAAAAACGGCCTATCTAAAAAAACACATAGGCCGTTCATACTCAGATGTCTTTGTATTAAACTCCTGACAAAAGTTCACATTCTATTTTTTAATGCACGCAATTCATAAATGTTTAGTGGAAAACCAGCTTTACTGTTGGTGAGACCAAGGATATTTTTAGCTCTATTCAATTAATTTTGTTACACCTGCAATGAAGGGTACAATGGATAAAAAGATACAATAGAAAAATAAATCACTCCAAAACTCTACAATAATAAGGGGCTGATTATATGGAAACTTAATTTGTGCGATTATATGGAAAATTTCAATTTTTTCTGGAAGCGGGCCAACTCAGTATATATCGCGCGGGAAATTCTTAAAGTTATTGAAATTTCAAGATGGCTGGTTGTTTATCCAAAACGAAAGTGCTACAAAAAATTATTCGTTTATTTTCGTTGTTTACTATGCTCACTCTACAGCTAAATGGACTGTTATTTTGTTTTACGTTATACCAAAAACACTTAAACGAGATAATGTTACTATATTATGGAAATAAACGTTCCCTGTATCTGAAAAATTTGAAAGTTATGCAAATAAGGCGAATGAATAGGAATGTTGATGTTAGATCATCAATGATCTACGTGGTCTATTAAAATCTTGTCTCTTTTTTATCTCTCTTTCTTCATGACTTCGAATACCATAAAGGGGAGAAAAAACGTTGCGAAAGAAATAATTTATTTTTGCGATTTTTCTCTTTTTTCGCAAAAAGAAGTTCCATTAAGAAACAAATAAAATTCGTTCATCCGCAAAAATCGGCACAAACGGTGAAAATGTCTTACTTTAAGGTAGTTGCAACCAATATCATCACTTTCACCCACCATTTTTGTTTAGAAAAATGCATTCAAATGCGAAACCGTTTTGTGAAATCCCAGACTACTTCGTTAAGATGGTGTATTCATATGTAGACTTTTCATCCCACCTAGCCGCCAAGATCCGAGCCAGCCCACCCACCTCCATATGAACAGTACCAAAACGTCCGAAAATCAAAGCCAAATGAGGTCGATTATATAAAAATCAGGACTTTGGATAAAATTTCATTTGATAACGCACGAAATCGTTCATAACTTGGCATAGTATTAGTAGAAACACGGGTGTTTAAAAAGTTTACTCCACCATTGGCTGTCTAAAAATCACTAAGGAAACGAAAAGGAGGATGGCGGAGCTGAAGTCAACAATAGATGCGTAATCCATTATTTTTAGGTCAATGCAAATTTATGCTCATATTTCCTCGGTTAACAAAATATTTCTTTTAACGTCCATCTTTATATCTTCATTATATTTCCATTCGCACAAGGAGATTATTAAAAATATATAGGAATCTTGGCTTGCAAACGTTCTCTGACTTTAAACTAATCGACACCATTCCGGAAAACAAGATTTACCCAAAACACGAGCTGTTTGTTTGTCTAGTGGAAAAGCAGGAATCAGAAGTATTGGTTTGTACGGTTGAACTGGTAAAGTAACATGGTGTGATGACTACAGCATCTTGAAAAGAATTTTATTCCTGAGATGCTGAACAGATTTTCGTATACTTTCATGGCTTATTGCGATATCATATATTCATCTAAAGAGATGATTGAAGTTCAATTTTATTTAAACAATCAACACAAGTGGTGAAAGAGGGTACAGTAAAAGACACTTATCATGCGAGGCTTGAACAGTTTTGATAGCTCTCGAGTACATTTATCTTAAACTCCTCAGGATTAAATATTGATAAAGAGATAAAGAATCGAGGACTTTAGCATACTTACAAAGTGAAGTCCATCAGTGTAACAGATGATGCGATGGCTTATTTGCAGTCGGCTCTTTCCAATATATTCAACAAGTCGAAAACAAAATCGCCATTATATTAGTAGTGTCTTTTATTGTAAATGTTAGACTAGATTTTCAACTTTCGCTTTTTTGCCCTGAATGATATTTCATCTAAAAGAATTAACTTCAATATCAGTGTATCAGTAAATAAATAAAATAAGGACTACATTTTTCAATACAAACAAAAAAACTTACATGGTAAGAAAAGGAAAGTTGATTGGGCAGTGATGGTTTTTTTGTCATCCATTCAGCCAGAATTCATTGTTCATTGATAAAATCTTTAAGTTAAAAAAAATACAAACTATTAAATAACTACAATACTACTTAAAAAATACAAAATTTACAACATTACCAGCCACAGTTCAATTTACTCATTCAACTTTCTGTGATAAAGCTAAACTGGAAAAACCAAAAGTATTTAAGCAAAAGCTATGATATTGCTTTGAAAGCTAACTGTTCCAATCAGCAATTCGATACTGGTAATTTTTTTTCTTCTTTATATCCTGTAACCTCACCAATGTCATTGGTTCAATAATCAAATCTTCCAGTTTTCTTACCCTAGAAATGGCCACATACACCAAACCAATAAATTTTTCTGTATTACCTAAATCAATCCAAGCTTTATCTAAAGTGAGATTTATGGATTGTAATAGCTCATGATAGTCTAAGCTGGCAGTTGTTGTCTCTCACAAGTTGAACCATGTAAATCAGACATACTTGTAACAGGGATAATAGGAACACAACATGGCTCATCCTCAAGTATACTTGGTCCAGAATAACAATCAAATTTCACTATCACTGCAATAGGTAAATTAGGAGGTGCATCACCCTCTTGAAATACAATGTCTTTCACTACACCCATAGAACCATTACATAGCCCTCTGCTGGTCCATAAATTTCTTGTCAACATTACACGGCATCCTTTAGCTAAAAATACCTTATTTTCAAGTCCACCCAAATCATCAGAAGGCAATTTTGCTGCTGCTTTATTATTGTGCCGTGCATCTGTGGCACAGGTACACCAAGACTCATTAGCGCTTCGTGGTTGTCTTTAGCTACTTTCTCATTTGCAAAAGACAGTCTTAAATAAGATTTCACATCAACATTATTTGGTAAACTACTAGGTGTTCTAGAAAGAAACATTTGCCAGTCATTCTCTGATGAATCTCCATTTCTTAATCTATTAAGTGCAAAACGAAACGTTTTCTGCTCAGCACTGTTTCCTTTCGCCCGCTCATTAACATTAAGTTTCATTACAGTAGTGAACATTCTGTAAATGTAGAAGCCCATGGTATCTAATTCATTAGTAGGTTTCTTATGATACAACACTTTACAACACTTTGCAATGTCTCCTACTAGAATTATTGATATTCCTCCAAATGGTTTATCCATATTACCAGTACCTTGTTTGCACCGCTTATCTATCCATCCCAACAAATTCTGACCAACTACAGAGTATTCATCGATAATAATATATCTGATAGAACTTAATTGTTGTTGAAGCTGCAACAGAGCGCGCCCTTTTAAATCATGCATGTTTTTGCCTCTAATTGGAAGCCTTAAAAGAGAGTGCAATGTCATTCCCTTAATATTAAAAGCGGCGATGCCAAAGTAAGCTGTTACTGCACATTTTCCTTCAATAATGTTCTAATGCAGTTGATAAGAAAGCTTTTACCACTGCCTGCTAAACCTACAATCATCATAAGCAACTGTTTATCAAGGTAGTTACCATGATCAGATATGATATCATAGGCTGTCCTTTGTGCTTCATTTAAAGAGCTTACATTTATTTCAAATAATTCTTCAACATCAAGGGAATTTGTTTTTTTGGTCTAAACATGATGGCATATTACCAATTTGTTCTTCAGTATACTTTGTCCTACAAGAATGCCAATACTCTGCGTTATTTTGTATGGGCTCATCAGCATCAGTAATATTGCTAGCATATAAACCAGCTAAGTGCAACCATTCTTCACTAGGCCCTTGGCCACATTCTTCAAATTCATTATCATCAACTTCAATTCTCTCAAAAAAAATCTCTGCATTGTTAAACTCTCTTCTGAAATTTGGGACGAGAGTGCAACCAAGATCACTTTGAAGAAATTTGCTCCATTTTTGACAATAGATAGCATCATCTTCATCATCTAAATTATCCCAAGCATTACTTATATTGAATTTCCATGGCTTGTAATTCAACAACTGGTATTTACAGTAAGTAGCATACCGTGGACTTTCAGGATTACCATATAAGCATGGAAATGCTCTCACAATAATTGGAGTTTTCCTTTTTTTTATTTCCTCCTTTTGTACTGTACAGTTTGCCACAAATTGTACAAAATTGGATTGAAGTACATTACTATCACAACCCTTTTAAATTTTCTCTGTTAGCATAATGATCTAACAATGAAGCTTCAGTTTCAACTTGATCATCAGCTATAACTATTTTTCTCAACCCTTCCACAGACACACTTGAAAAGAACAACTATACATTTTCAAGGAAAGTATAAGCCCTAATCATTAACTTCTGAATGATTGATCTTGTTTGCTCTGTACCATTTAAATTATCTACAATAGAAAAAAAAGCATGCCTAGCAACCTCAGATAGTTTCTCAGCTTTTGCAGCATATTTAGCAAGATATTCCAAACATGCATTATAATCAATTACAGGCTGAATGTCAGTATTTGCTCTCCACGTCTGAAGTTGTGCGCGCTGATGCCTATTAAGCCTTGAATCATTCCGCCTTAAAACAATCCTAGGTCTGAATTGAATACCGCCTTTATTCTTTTTTTATCTCATCAAATTCAATATGTGTGTTATCACAATGTTCTAAAGGAAAATTAAACCTACAATATTGCTCATTACTATCTGATTTTTTACGCAGACAATAAGCTGAACTGCATTTTGTATGCCTTTGCACACAATTTAGTAAATCTACATAGTCAACACCAAGATCTTTTTCATTTATTTCACTAACCTGTCTTTTACAAGGGTGACAGGTTGGTCTTACCCAACCATCATCTGGTGCGCATGGATTCCATGCAGTTACAAGCGAATCTACATAATCACAAACTTGTTGTGCAGCAGCTTTACCAGCATCAATATCTTTGGTAAGCAGAGCAATAATTTCTGGGTCTTTTTCAGAAGGCAAATCTTTTTCGGCTAAATGACCTTTTAGGGCTATTTGTGTTAAATGACACAATCCAGGATCAGTTTTAAGTTTTGCCACCCCATGACAATGAATAGAGCCTCTCATAACAGCATATTCAAACCTATACCAATGCCATTCTGCACCAATAGATTCATATAGCCAATATTTTACAAAATTTTCAACTCTGATTGTAAAAAACCAATCTAATAAATGAGGGTTATTCAAAATATTATTACGCAAGCTATTGGTATCTTGATCTTTCTCATCTGAAAACAATGCATGAAATTCTGGCCAATGAAACTCTGCACAAGACAAAGTCCAAAAAATGGTGGGTGCACCAGCCTGGTTAATTGTAGCTCTTAATTGCTCCTTAGCATTACTCCAATATGCATTTGTACCCGTCACACTTCTAGCATAACGCATTAATTTCTTAACTAAAACTGCATGGCTTCCGTTTCTTACCATATCTTGCAGCTCATCAATAGTTAAATTAGCATCACCAGAGTTTTGTTTCAAATAAAAACTACCCTGTCCAAGCAAACGTCGACGATAAAGCATATTATAAGCCCAAAAGGCAAATCTTTGATGGGCTGCAAATCTATAAACCCATTTACCATCAATTCTTTCTACAAAGTTGATCAAATGTTTTATCTTTTCAGAAAAAGCTTCAGTATTACTTTTTGCTATAGCTCTAACAGTGCTCATATTAGTGGGATCACCTTTCCCATCAGGAAATAATGTAGGAAAAGCCATACCAGCTATATAATCTGTTTTGAATTCATTCAAAGCAACATTATCTACTTTCCAAGTTTCTGCTTTCAATACAGAATCATTAAGAATTTCTTTTTCAACCTTAGATTTAACTTTCGTAGGAATAAAACTTCCCATCTCTGAATTTTCATCATATACTTTTTCATCCTCGTCATTTTCTGGTCCAAAATCTGGAATTTCTGCCTCATTCTCATCATCAAAATCATTGTTCTTATCAGGAAAATCAACATTCATTGGTAAATCAACGAAATCATTTTCTGGTAAACAATCAAATCTGTTCATATCAATAATCACATCTTTATATAAAAAGTTATGAGGTTCACCATTCTCATTTTTACCAGTGAGCCACAATAAAGCATCAAGTACTTTTTTTCTCCGTACCTTGAGCTCCTTAGAATTATTATTTTTACCTTCAAATTTAAACACTATTATAGGAATATCACTTGGATATCTTGGCAAAATATTAGCTACATGCTGTACATCTTGAGGGAGAGTAATAACATGTCCTTTATATGCTTTCTGTCCACCATTTGGCTTTGTATATACTTGAATGACAGGAAACGCTCGAGCAATAAGCATTTCTTCAACCTGAGTCAAATCTTTAAGCTGAAGTGGGACTGGGCTAGGAACCATATTATTTTCTCGACTTAATTTCTTTGGTAAAGTTTTTTCTTTCTTACATCATATACATTCATACTTTGTGTCAATTAACTTTTTGGATGAACTTGGCAAAGGCCAAGCTTCTGCACAAGTATTGCATTGAATTATAGTCATTTCTAGGAATTTTTCGTTCAGTATTTCACTTTGACCATTTAGAAATCGAGCTACATTTTCATTACCATTGTTCTGTTGACACTTCTTTTTAGACTGATAACGTTGACGACGTCTAGACTTAATCACTTCTTTTTGCATTTCATAATATTTCTTTGAACTTCTCCTTTCGTTTTTCCCGGTTTTTTTGGTAATATTCCTTAAATGTTCATTTTCCTTTCGAGTTCCTTCTTTTCATAATTATCATGAGACTGCATTTTACGTCTCGTCTGATGTTTCTCATAATATTTCCTATCATAATTCTGTCGTTTTTGAAGCGACATATTCATTTTACTACGTAAAGGGTAATCCTTCAGAGCATTATTAGCATATTTGCCACTACATAGGTCTTTTTTGTTCTTTTCAATATCAATTAGAGAATCATCAATACTAAAATGGACATCTAAGTTTGACAAAGCAGCAATATCATGTTCCCTTACATAAATGAAGAAAAACCAACCATGTTGCTTAATAGTGCAAAATCCATTCAAGCTAGAATAATATTATCAGACATATCGTCTAAATATATCCATTTCCCCAAATCATTTACTACAGCACATGTAAAATGTTGGTGCTGATGTCGTACTAATCCTGTAAGCAAAAACAAATGGTTCTGTATCATTACTTGTTCTTGAAATTCATTCTGAGAAATGGAATCTTTACTAAATTCTAGATTCTAAACATATTTTTGGAAGAACAACATTCTCAATAACTGCCTCGCACAGCCTCTCACACCTACACTGCAAAAATCTATTACGTACCAGTGGATGCAATAAGTTTGGCCAATCATTTAAATTTTCTAGATTTGCTAAATCAAGTCCAGACATAAAATTTACCATAGATGGCAATACAGTAGTTAAATCCATGTTACAACTACTACAAAACGCCTTTAGACCATATCTTGATTGAAAAAGAGTTTTCTCATCAACTGTTAATAAGTTGAAAATACAGCTGGAAAAGATTTCTGAAAACTGAGCTTCACAATCTCTGCTAACAAATGACGGGCAATATTGTACCAAGAAATCCCATACTGGTTGGCGAATACCAGCTAAGTTCAACTCATAATCATCATTACTGGTGATCATAAAATCTTCAGAGGAACTGATTATCATTTCATAAAAGCTTGAAGTTTAACAAACTAAGTCAAAGAATTCAGACCTCAAAATATTCTTCAAATGATCATATAAAATAACATAGCTAATTTCAAGAAAGCAATCGATAGCACACGAATATTTTGATGGTTGTTGTCTGCAAGCATTTCTAAAATGTATTTGACTACTAAATAAATTTTAAAGTGACCTGCTAATGTATCTGGAAATCTCTTTACTTCTAATAATTTACTTCTTCCGAAGTCTCACATTTATTCTTATCTGCGATAGGCAGATCTTCCACATTTCTGACCTTCAGATAACGGTTCAGAGCTCATATCTGAAGTAGCAGTTTAGTAAAAAAGTATATACCTCTTCGTCTTTTCTTGTTGTTGTTGTTGTTGGCGTGCTCGATAACGGAATGTCCTGCTAAATTCTTAAAACTCGCAAAGCATCATGGATGTTGGAAGATGATGAACAAAATCGAAAACTGACTTTCCCTATCTCATGAAACAACTATGCCTCCTCGCTCGCTAACGCTCGATGCGGGGGCAAAAAACAAAAAAAGTATGTGTTGCGCAAAATTGTCTAATTCTTTTTCCTGTAAGTTCACTTTGAGATTGATTTTCTCATGGCAGGCATAGCTTTGTTGTCCTTTTAATTTTAGTGTCTTGTTTTCAGCTTGTTTGATTTTTGACAACATCCTGTTCAAGATTCTTAAAAATAACGTCACATAGATTTTCATCATCAGTGATGTAGTTAGAATTGTCTGTACAATGTTTTCCACTCTTTGTAACTGTTACTGTTTGAGAAGTTGCCTTTCGATAGCATATGGAATGTACCCAGAAACATAATGTAGAGTTTTTCTTCTACTGGTGTCAGCTTTTAATGACTTGCTTCCACAAAACAATCTTTAACTAAATACTTGTTTCTTTCCTTTAACATTATTCGAAAAAGTCCCAAATAAACTGAAATAGCATTACAAGCTCAAGCTCAGTGTTTTCATGCATGGAATGAATTATATATCTTTCCAGGAGTTCATAATCCTAATTTTGTGAAATTTCGAAAACCTCAGCTCTTTTTATGTACTGAAATCTTCAATAACACCAAGTTGATGTTCACTCAGTGTATCTGCAAATTGTGAACAAAGTTCATTATGCATGTGAATTTCTTCTTTATCAACTTTTTTTTTACATTTTTCTAACCCAGCGGGCACAAAGACGTCGTAGAGACGTCTTCCAAGACGTCCCTAAGACGTCGCAAAATGGTCGAGAAGTGGGAATCTCAAAAGACGTCCCAATTACATCTTCACTGAGACGTCCCGATGACATCCCAACGACATTGTAACGACGTCGCAGGATTATGAAATTTACGTCGTAGAGACGTCGTAGAAACGTCTTGAAAAGACGTCCCTAAGACGTCGCGAAGTGGGAATCTCAAAAGACGTCCCAATCACATCTTCACTGAGACGTCTCGATGACATCCCAACGACATCGTAACGACTTCGCAGGAGTATGAAAATTACTCGTTCATCTTCATAAAGTCGTCGTAGAGACGTCCCAATCACATCTTCACTGAGACGTCTCGACGACAGGATATCGCAACGACTTCAATCTCTGGCCGTCACGACATCGTAGAGACGTCCGATTAACAACCTCCTTTTTCTGGGGCCATTTATGTTGGGATCATCAAAACAACAAAACATACCGTAAAACGGGGTGACTTGAAACAAAATTCGCCGTTTTTTGAAAAGATTTGCTCATAACTTTTAATCTAAGAAAGTAATTACTATGAAATTTTGAAAAAAGGTCCATTCATCTTTTGTCTTTCAGATAACGAAGTGTTCAAACTAATTGATGCACACCACCTCAAGTTATTGCTTCACAAAGTACACCTACTGAAATTTATCGTGCGGGGGTGACTTGAAACAGTGCTGTTTGCACAAAAATGTTGTTGTATAGAGCGCTAAAACAGAAAACGTGTGATCTACGATTACTTGCGTATTCACATAAGTTAAAATAATTTGTTAACACCAGTTTCATTTTTATTAAGTGATGGAGAGTGCTAGTGAATTTTAAGAACTCAAAGTTTCAGAATGGTGAAAGATTGTAAAAATAAAATTATTGAACTCATTAAAATCGTTAAGCATTTCTCTTAATGTGATAGCATAATTGTTTCAGAAACAATATCGTAAGCATGCAAGATAAATTTCAATGTACAGCTACTTAACATGGCCTTCCAAAATACTTGTAAATTGAATATAATAATAAAATTCAGTTAAGTGTTACTGTTTATTCAGGGAGGTCTCACCTTTTACGCATAACTATTTTTTGTTAAAGATCGAATTTACTAATGTCATCTATATCTACAGTGTGTTTCGTAATGTTGGAAATGGAAATTTTAAAGCTGTTTTTTAAAATGAATTATACCGAATTCCAAAATAATTTTTACAGCAATGGAAAGCCATTTTCAAGCTCTTTCGGCTAGTATATTTTTGTGAAAAATGAGAAAGTGGTTTTTGTATAATTAAGGGAAATGTCTTGGAAAAATGTCATTAAATGTTTAATGGTCGATTAACACGTAGTTTAATTACATCGTGCTTATTGTTTCAAAGCGCTAAATCCATACAAAGTTTTATTAATTTTATCTTTGCGCTGAGACCCCCAAATTGATATTTAAAAACATAAAAGTTAAACGTATTTCGTGAACACACAGCTTAAATTTGTTTTTGTTTTCCAAATTGCTGTCATTATTTCAAAAAATCTTTTCTTTTCACCCATATCTTAATCGACCATTAAAAATTTAATTACATTTTTCCAAGACATTTTCCTTATTTTTTCAAAAACCACTTTTTCATTTTTCACAAAATTATACTAGTCGAAAGAGCTTGAAAATGGCTTTCCATTGATGTAAAAATTATTTTGAAATTCGGTATATTCATTTAAAAACAACTTTAAAATTTCCATTTCCAACATTACAAAACACACTGTATATACACCGTTTCCTGGAGATACCACTGACTGATAAATAATACATTCACAGGCGGGGTGCCGAGGGCGGGGGTTTGGAGGGTGGGAAGTCAATTACATAACTCAAATAATTTCCGAGATTTAGTTATTTTTACTTGTGATGACTTTTATACACAACGTTCACATGAAAACTCAGCGTCATCAAGGTTTATTGTGCTATATTGCGTGGTTTCGTACTGAAAACCGGAACACTGTAAGTGGAATTTTCGATCGCATTGATCACACACAATCCACCTGCAAAATAAAATAACTTCCAATAAGTGAATTGTCAATCCATACTGAATGAATTTTGCCTGAGTATAATAATTCAATGCTTTTAAACGAAAGAACGTTTCAATTTCACTGGTTCTTATAAAAGAAATGTCAATAGTGAAAGACATGTTCACCTATCATCACTGTCTTCGTCGTACTCCTCGTCACAATAACTACAAATCCACTGGGCTTCTTCTGCTGCCGAAACAACGTTAGCCCCAGGGTTGACTTTCATGCCCCTTTTTTCTCTTTTTTCTATAAATGATGCAAATGAATAAACAAAATGTAGTGGATCAATTGACAGTTTACTTGAACCTTCAGTCACACAGTAAGAAAATTTTCATTTTTCAAAAAGCACAAAACTTTTTGCAGTACCGTCCTTAGAAAAATATTTGTGGAACTTATTTTGAGAGATTCTGCAAAATTAGGTAAAAAGTGATATGGTTATACCTGTATTTGTTTTAGGATGCATTTCCTTTATCATGTCTATGCACACCTCATTCAGAAATTGAGGAGCACCGACACCATCATCTCTGTTCTGTCCTGGCAAACGCTTAATCACTTCATCCGGATTCCACGGACAAATGCCACAAGCACGAAAACCTAAGTATGAAATAGAAAATTAAAGACCAGCAGCGCTAAATCATCATAATGAAAATTGAGATACTAAACCGGATACTCAACACTAAATATTAATGTTTACCAGAAACAAGAATATTTCCCTCCATTTGATCCCATACACGTTTTACCAGGGAAGGAAAGACGTCCTTGGGAATGTATCCCTTCGATCTTGACTCCACCCGCCATTGTTTTAAAACTTGAAACCAAATAATCTTCATCGGCCTAAAAACCGCAACATCTAATGGTTGCGTCAAATGTGTCGAATTTGCAACCAGCGGTACAAATGCCACGTTGTGCTGCCGACAAAGAAGAAGCACCTGTAAATAAAATGAGAAATCATTAAGTTGATTATTGACATATCACTGTAATTCATTCATTGTTTTCAATACATTATAAGAACATAGTACTGTAGGAGGATTATATGAGGGGTTTTTTTATCCTGGTTCCTTTCAAAAAATAAAACAAAAAGATATCGTAAAGAAAAGTTACGTAACCTCTTCAGAAAAGTGACATCCTAAATTGTCACCAATCATCACTTTTCTGCCTTCAAGCTTTGAAGCATGCTTTAAAAACACGAGTTTGAACCACTCTCCAAACGTACGAGTGTCAAACCATCCGTTGTCCGAATATGAATACACAGCATCTGAAAAACCAAATCAAGTTTAAAATGTCTCCCAAAAAAGAACAACTTTCAAGAACATTTTTATTTATTTTTGGCCATCTAAAAATAGAAATAAAAAGAAACAGTTCCAGTTTGGAGAATGATTTACCTGCAGGTCGACCTTTGACCCAATTTTGATAGATATTCTTCGCCTTGTAAATAATCATTGGCGGGAGATATTTCCCTGTCGCATCTCCACAAAACATAATCGAGAAGGCTTGCTTGGAATGTTCGCAAACTTTCTCTACCCTGCGCATTCCTCTGGCAACGATAACCTAGAAATCAACATTAGGTTAAAGTTCTTCTTAAGAATTCCTCTTTTACTTTATTGTTACATACATTTGTCATATTGCATTAATGAAGTCAATACACTTACTTTTTTATTTCTTGGGTCATCCGAAAAATTAGTTTCATCGAAATTAAAAATGTGTGTAGCTGGTACACCTAGGAAATAAAATTAAGTAATTGTCTAGACGCTTATTCATAATTTCAATTTCAAATCATGAATTACTAAAATCTAATAGTTAAATAAACTACCATCTATTTCATTTTTGAGGTTATCGAAATACCCATTTATTATCTCCTCATTGACTGCGGCTCGCGATGGCTTCAATTTATCGGCCTGCCGAAGCGTTAAATTGTTTCTGTTTATAAATGATTTTGCCCAGTCATCTGAGGGCAAGTTGTTTGGGAATTTCTAAACAAAATGACGCTTTTTAGTATTGAGATCCTTATTAGTATAAGTAATTTTCATTTTGTTAAAGAATATAAACAGAACTTACTTCGATTCCTTTCTGGTCAAGGTACCCCTTTACCATACGACGCAAATCCGTTAGCTCCAAGGGTATTCGCCACCGATGGGTGTATAAAACGGCCATATCAATATTCACTTAAAAATATCAAAATATCTCATTATATATATGGAAAGTGCCTTCATTTTTTGAATTTCCTTTAAATGTTTCTCGAATATAAAAGAAACATTTACATAAATTGACACATTTTTTCAAAAAAAAAATCATTTTTTGTAAGGTGTCAGATTTTGAAAATTAAAATAACAACTGTATTTTCAATTTTCAATTTTTATTTTCAGTTTTGAGCAATAACTGAAAAAAGAAAGTTCATGATCGATAAAGTACGGACTATTAGTCAAATTCATACCCAGGCCATTTCCATAGTAGGTCCAATCGGAATGTAATGGAAACTTGTAAAATACGGGATAAGGAGCGCGCAGGGTATCTGCCTGAAATGCTTTTCCAGTCTGCTTTCATTCAAAACTTCTCTAACATTTGTCACAAAATCCAGTTTCCTCTCGGAAGTGGTTTCGACTACCCGATTTGGGTTCTGTTCATTACATTTACTTTCGAATGAAGAATGATTATAGATGAAAATAATCACTTAAGCACTGATTATATGAAGCGTATTAGCCTGGGTTGGGTTGTAGAGTAAAGTTGTGGCAAGAAAAGTCTTAAGAATATTTATGTGATTTACAGTTATCACGTAGTACATTAACAAAGCGAACTCTTGAACCAAGCCTGGCAAGCGTAGACGCCATTTTGATCTGTAGCATGTGCACGCAAGGAACTGGGAACAAATGACCAGGACACTAGTAAATAGGTTGATACCTTAACTGGTCCTGGAAATATTCAGAGTAAATGCTAAAACCAATATTTTATTTTAGGCAAATAGAAGTTTTGAAAATTTATTTTTTGATTCAAATTTATAAAAGTGAACAAAAAAGTTCTAATAATCAGAATTGACTTTCAATTTAATTTTAATTTTCAAATTTCGGCAATTGTAAAAATTGAAAATTGAAAATTGAATTTTAAAAAATCATTCAATTTTCAAATTTTTTTAGACGATGCAATCACAGAAAATCAATGTGGCCGTTTGATACACCGACCGCCACCGACCCAGATCCCTCATCATACCGGCAAGGTGCGTATCAGTATTCAAAGAAAGTCTGTACTGACCACCTACTTTGTTTTGATGTGTACCTGCAAAATACAGAAGTATTTTAGAAAAAAAACATGGAAAAAAGCATTATATAATAAAATTTAATAAGTCATCTTAATTCTAACGTGGCACACTCTACTATAAAACCACCGGCTGTAACATATTCAAAAATAATTAATCAGATTACTATTAATTTTTCTTTGTAGTGTCACGTGACTCATGCCAACCATCTCCGCTGCCTTTCTTACGCTTTTCCCCTCTTCTCTAACCAACTTTACACCTTCGTTTATCTGCTCCTCGCTGGCAGTACAACCTTCTAACAAATATTGTAACACTTTTGTTTAAAATTCTAATATAGAACTAGTATGCAGTTATTCTGTTTTGTAAAACGATTCCATCGGGGTTCATTTATGAATTAGAATATGTTCATCTCACGAAATTTGAAAGTATAGTAATTAAACCTTTCTGATAATTCAACTTTTTTGATAATTACCTAATGACGCATACCACAATTGACGCTCCACCTGCTGAACCTTATCACACATCAATGATTTGATTGCGGCATAATTATGACAAATGACAAGCATATTTATGCAATAATCGAATAGACGAAGTGTATCGAGTGAAGAAAAACGAAACATTTTAATAGCATATATTTCTTTCAATTTTAAATATTTTTCGATAAAATTCTGGAATTACTACTTTTGACCTTTCTATATTACAAATGTAGAAAAATATATATTTAGCGATATGCTATATCGCCGTGACGAACTCTTTTACAACAGTACTGATTTTCGGCGCTTTTTCCATCTTCAGCTTCCGAAGAACTTCCTTGATTGAAAAACTTTTTCCATTGAATGTTGCGCTAGATAGTCTCCGAACAGAATCTGAAAAAAGTTCGGAATTTCATTGATTATTTAATGAGAAATAACATATTTTCGACGCTGCTTCAAGTCACCCCGGGTGTTTCAAGTCACCCCGTTTTACGGTACAAATTCAATAGATGTCTCCTTTTTAATTCTTTTTAAAAGTTTACAACGCAACAATTTACAGTTCAACATATACTAGCTAATTTGTCAAGTTATAAAATTTTGAATCACATGTATTTCCACATTTAAAACTCCCTTCGGCTATTTCCAGTTTACCTTTGCCATGTTTAATTAATTCTTCTAAGTTTTATCTAAACGTCTTTTATCGAAACTTATGTTACATGTATCATTATTAACAGTGTTAACCTTTTCTTACAAGAAAGTCTTTGCTTTGGAAACTTTCTATATCACATGTGAATTTTATAACCCGGGAATTTCTCTTTGTCTTACGTATTTGTGATTGGTCTATTTTAAATTCTTTTTAAGGTGGATTCATACCAAGCTGTCACTTTTTTTAAAAAAAAATGTATCAAACTGATTATTTTTGATTCATATTGATGTTATGGATGGGATTAGCTGAAAAACAGTAAAAAAATCAAAAATTCATAATGGCAGCCCAAGCCGCGACAAGTAAATTACCTAAAATATATATGATGCGGGTCGGTTAATAATTTCATAAAGGTTCATTCAATACACTTGAAATTTGACACAGTACTCCTTAACAGGTATCTCTGTGAACTGAGACTAAAAAAATTTAATGTATTTGGTTATTTCAATAGAGTCGTTGATGCGAAGCTGATAAAATTATTTGGACTGATTTCAGGAAACGCGATTGACCGAAAACTTGAAAATTTTTTTAAAAATGTAAAAATTAGAGTTTTAGATCATAGAACACTTTATTGTGATATACTGTGTCAAATTTGAGAATAAACGGATCCACGGTTGGAAAATTATAAGCCGACCGGTTAATACACTGCTATAAAATATTGAAAAACCGACAAAAAAATTCATCAAAAAATTCTTAATCAAATGCACCAGCTTTGTAAGTAAGTCCTTCAATCTCTATATTTTTGTCCTGTTCTTTACTCCACTTCTTTCTGCTCATTTTCCTTCTCTTCTTAGAGGTTTCCAAGACTTTGTAAGCTGCATTATGTTTTCGCTTTCGGTTTATTACAGAACAACCATGCATTGTGAAACAGCCGGGTTCTACGTTCAAAACTTTCAAAACATCCAGTGTTGCTTTTGAACCATAATTGAAATGACCAATAGCATCATACACACCTAATGACAGGGTAGAAAATCCAACATGTGTATGTTTTGGCAACTTCCATCAATGGAAACAGCAACATCGGTACTCCTCTCCTGGAGTTCACGGGCAGCATCACACATACTTTGTTCAGCGACAGTTTTAACAGCACATTTCAACATGTCACTAAGTTTTGAATATGCAGACTTGTTCATAGGATCTGGCATATTTAGAAACACACATGATTTCTCCAATTGACGATGCCCTGCACCAATTGCTCGCATACCATAAACCGATCGAACATTTACTTCCATGTGCTTATTCCCACCGCGATTTTTTTTACCATTTGCTGACCGTTCAATTTCTTTAGGCGTAAAGAACTGGTACACATAGCTACAACAACATTTTATCTAGTGACAACAATCTGGCTAGACCCTTTTTCTTTTCTTTGACATCAGTTAATGTTAAAGTGTTTGTCGAAAAACAATCTGGACAAGCCATATGGCTGCATACAGTATTAAGGATTGACATATCGATAATGCAGAAACCAGAAAGTTCATCAGTATCGGCTTACCATTAGCACTACCCTCGTCATCAATACTATTAGTATTTGGAATGTCAACTATCTTGCATTCAGAAGCACTAACATTATGTGCAGTAGGATTGTTCAATATCTCAGTTTGTTCAGGCAGAGGATCATTTTCTGTGGTTGGTATCAGCTGTGCTGGGGCTTGTTTTTATTTCATTTTACCATGCCATTTTCTTTTCTTAGAATATCTTTTTTTGCTGCTTTGTTTGGAACACTTCCCTGCATTTCCTTTTTCTCTTTGTGTTTTATCAATTTTTTTGACAACAAATATCTATAATAGCTGCAGAAATCTTCAGAAGTACTGATGAGACCTTCACTCAACTTGAGGAAAAATAATAGTCATTCATTCATTTCATTCATTAGGTTTATTCGTAAATAATAATCTACATTACCTAAACGTATAAAAAGATAATAAGATATTAGATGTTGTTTTTTACAAATTTCGTGATAATTTTATTCCAATCATTTGTATTTTCTTTGGCTAGACGTTCTGCATCTGTCCACGAAAAATTCATTTTCTTCAGGTCTTCCTTGATCTTGGATATCCACGTCGTTTTGGGCTTTCCGGGTGGTTTCGAATACGGCGATAGCCCATACCGCAGTGCTTTTTTGGTGGTGTATCTTCTGCCATATTCATTAGTTTCCCGAACCACTTGAGCCGCCGGAGAGTGATCTTATTTCTCCAGCTTTGAGTACCGGTTCTTCGGTAAAGTTCCTCATTGCTCAGAGTGTTCGGCCATTTAATGTTAAAAACATATTTTCTAATTAATTTACGATGGAACGCATCGATTGAAATTTCGTGGCTCTTATTCAATGTCCAGATTTCTGAATTGTATAAAAATATTGGCTCGAAATAGGTCTCTAGCACTTTCATTTTTGTGGAGTATGTCAAGTTTTTGTTTTTGAAAAGATGTTCAAGATTATTTGAGGCATTTATAGCCAATGATTTTCTTCTTTTGACTTCTTCGTCAGTATCGAGGAGTGACCCAAGTAATTTGCATTTCTTCCACGAGTTGTTTTTTCGGTTAATTACATATCTTTCAGTCTTACTATCGTTTATCTGTAAGCCTTTATCTGACAGCTTCATGATTCTCTCTCGTTCGTATCTGCGGGAATTATTGAGATCACTGGTGATTTCGCTTATGTCATCAGCATACTCCATGTTGATGGTGACGTGTTGGACTTGACTGCGTTGTGAGTAATTGTGTTCGCAAATTTCGTCAGGGATTTCGTGCATGTTGATGTTACTTTGACTGTAGTGGTGGTCGTGGAGATTGTTGGCTGTTGGTTCACCAAGTGATTTTGATAGGTAGTATGTAAACTCATTTGCACTTGCGCAATCGCCTTGAGGGGCACCAGTATCTGTGATGAAAGTTTGACTGAAACTGTTTCTACATCTCACCGCTAGTGTAACTTCTAGCATTTTCTTGACTACATGGAGTTCATCCGCATTTATCGTAGTTTGCAGGAACTCGATCATTGTTTTTCGTTGTATGCTGTCAAAAGCTTTGCTCATATCTAAGAGCTTTAGGTACACTGTTTCATTTTTTGAGTTAACTGTTCTTTCAATAACTGTTTTCGCTGCAAACACATGTTCCGTTGTTGACCTTCCTTTTCGATATGCTGCTTGGGATGATAGTGTTTCCCTGTCCATCTTGTCACCTATTCTGCCCATCATGGCCACAGCTAGGATTTTTCGAAGCGCTGATAGCAGAACTATCGGACGTAGACTGGTAACTGGTCCTCTTGGTTTCCCCGGTTTCTGAAGTGGTACTAGGATACCATGGTTGATCTCGATTGGGCATTGACCATGGGAAGCAACTCTGTTGAAAATACGTGCGATGTGATGGAATATATCGTCAGGAGCATGTTTTATCAGTTCAACAGGTATATCGTCACAACCTGGTGATTTGTTGACTTTCAAATTTTGATACCGCTTTCTTTATCTCAGCTGTCGTAAATGGTTTTGTCATCGGTGTTGGTTGTATGTCGGGCATTGGTTCAGCGTTTTTGTAGAATACATCTTTAAAATATTTTGAAACGATTCTCGATTGTTCTTGCTCATCGGTCGTTTGTCCATCGTTTGATGATATAACTAGTGGTGTTTTCGGTTTCATTTTGCTTATCTGCTTGACTGCATCATACATTTTTTCATTTTCATTTTGATTTGTTTCTAAAATGCTCATAATTGATCTTATTTTCATATTTTCTTCGATCTTTCTTTCACGATGGATTTCTGTTAAAATACGGTTACGATGTTTTTTCAGCCTAGTCTTAATGTTGTCGTCACTAGAGGATTCGATCTGCTTTTGGACATTTCGCTGCATATCTGATAGCATAATGATATCTGCATTTTTGGATTTTTCTGATCGTTTGACATATCCTACATTTGTTTCAGCTGATGTTTTGAGGATGTTTGCTATAGATGTCCAATGTTCTTGATTATCGATAAAGTTTGACTGTAGATTTTTCATTTCGTTTGCTACTGATTCTTTGTAATTACTCTTTACTTCTGGTATGGTAAGTTGGTTAACATCTATTCGTTTGATTGGTTTTGTTGATCTTATAACTGGGTATACAGTTTTGGTTTTCATTATCACTGGTTTGTGATCAGATGTGGTAATTCTATCAATAATCGATTTACAGTCAGTTATTTTGATGGATTTGATGTTGTTTCTGACAAGGATATAGTCAATTTGATTTCGATACGGATTCTTTCTTTGTTTATTGGTCTTTGAGTCAATGATGTTCTTGTAGGCTGCTGGTGATTGCCATGTCGTTTGATGTATTGGTTTGTGTTTGAAGAATGTGTTTGTAATGCGAAGATTGTGTATGTTACAGAGTTCTATTAATCTTTCGCCGTTCTCGTTGATTTTGCTTTTGGCATATTTTCCGATGATCTTGGACAGAGATATATGTCTATTTAGCATTTTCGTTTTTGCGTTGAAATCACCGCCGATGACAAGCACATCATTTTTACCTATCTTATTGATAATATCTGATAGGTTTTGATAGAAAGTTCGTGTTTTGTTGGGATCTTTAATTGTCGATTCGTTTGTCGGTGCGTAAACGCTGATGAAAACGTACTTGGTTTTGCCGTATATTACTGTCAAAAGACTAATCCTTTCTGATATTGGGTTGAAAGTCACCTTACTGTTTTCAGTTACTACAAAGCCAGTTCCACCATACGAACTTGTTTTATGACCGGAGTTGAAGAAATGCAGCGTTGTTCCGTTTGAAGATTTGATTTTGTATACTCCATCGCCTTTGATCCGCGTTTCTTGAATCATCATTACAGTTAATTTATGGTGTAAAAAATCGTCTGCCAGGCTCGATTTTTTTATTGTACTGTTTAAACCTTGGCAGTTGAATGTTGCGTATTTTTGATACTTCATCTTTATAATACGTTGATAAGCGTTGTTAGCGGAAAATTTAATCGATTTCAAAGGTTGCTAATCTTTGTCGTCATTCTGCAGCTAAAATTCCGCACAAAACAAGCAAATTAGTGACATGGTACATAAAGCCAACGGAAAATGCATGAAAAAGCCGATTGCCGCCCGCGAATCGCGCGTGGAAGGAAGGGGAAGTCAAGTGTTAGTACTGAAAAATTCTGTCAAAAATTTGAAAAAAAAATTGGTACTGTGCTCAATTAAACAGGTCATAACACAAAAAATATAACTTTTAAGGGAAAACTAATAGCATATTCGGATTCTACGATAAATTTTAGTCTAGAAAAGTGGGGTTTTAATTACTTTCTTAAAATTTCATTTTTTTGGAAAATTTTCTCAAAATCACGTTTAAGGTTGGTGTGAATCCACCTTAAATCATGCAACTGTAGTAAAACCTATTCGATGAATCTTTGTTGACTAAGCGCTTTTGAAAATTTATAATTCTTTCGAAGGTCGTAATTTAATCTGTATAGAGACGTCCCAAAAACGTCGTGAAAGCATCCCTTACACGACCAATAAGCAGAATTCGATACCAATGTAAATTCTATATAAGCATGTTAGTATTGCTCGATTTATATTGTTTAATGGCTGCATAATGAAAGTTGAAAATTTTTATCAGGTCCCAAATTGATCGTAAAAGGATCCCAATTGCGACATCCCATTTTCAGACGTCTCTACGACGTTGCAAATTGATCCTAAATTAATAATTGTTTCGAAGGTCGTTATTTAATCTGTATAAAGACGTCCCAAAAACGTCGTAAAATCATCCCTCACACGATCAATAAACAGAGTTCGATACGAATATAAATTCTATATAAGCATGTTAGTATTACTCGATTTAAACTGTTTAATGACTGCAGAATGAAATTTGAAAATTTTTATCAGTCCCAAATATTTTGCACAGCTTGTTTTTGACTGTTTTTCAATTGTTTCTTTTTGAAAATATGAATGTTTTAAGTTTAACAAGAGCCAGATGGCGCAAAACGGTAGCAGCAAAAGTACTTGCCACAAGAATACTTTTAAATTTGAAATTTTACTTGAAGTTCTTAGACGTTCTGTAAACGTTATTTCTTGAGATATCTTACTCGTGGAAAACAGGCATAAACGATATTATAATGTTTAAAATTACTAACTCGTGTAAATAGGGTCTAATCGCAACACACCAGCAATTTAATTTATTAGAAGACAAAAGAATTATACATGCATGAGCTGTTTATAACGTACGTTTTTTTTATAAGAGCTTATGTAGAAAAAAAAAACGCGTTTCTTCGAAAAAAAATGTATGTTTTGAATTATAATTTTTTGAAACCGAAAATGAATTCAAACAGATAACTGCCTTTTTTTAACTCGATTTTTGAAAACCTTGATGTTCAAAGACAGAACAGATAGCTAACAAAGGTAGAAAGTAATAAGAAAGTCTGATCTGTGCTTTACTGACACGAAAAACATATCTATTTTCAAGTGCCAAAGTTCATTGATTCAGTACCATAAAAGTAACTAAAAGTCCCAGTTTTATGTAGACCTATTTGATTAATATCTATTCCTTCATCAATTAAGTGATAAAATATCAAAGAAAACGTATTTTAAATGTATGTGATTGAAAACCTTCGAAAATTCAAAAGGCTGCGTTCGTTCATTAGAATGTATATTGAGTTTTTAGTGGGGACTCGCATACTCTAAATCGTAGGCTAAAAACTGCCGTTTCGGCCGGAGTAGTAGTAGTAGTAGTAGGAGTAGTAGTAGGAGTCCAAGGGTGTTTTAATACGGTACACGATTTTTTTTTTATAAGCAACTTAGAATTTTGGTCAGAACTCGAGTTGCTTATTTTTCAGCCAATTTCTATATCTCGAGTTGCTTAATGGTTGCTTAAGTTTCTTAGCCTAAATTTCAGTGTTTTTACGAATAAGAGACAAAATACGGTTTAATATCAAGTCTTTAACAGAAGAGTGCTCTTTACAACTAAAACTAATGGCAATTTTTTAAACTACGTAAAGCTATGTTTTATATCTAACATAAAAATAGTATTTGATAGTAAATAAAGGAACTTTTTGAGTGCTTTGATTTTTATGTGAAATTTATGAGTTGCTTATGTCAACATTTGTTCAGAACTGAAGTTGCTTAATATTTTTTCAAATCGAGTTCAGTTGCTTATAAACGAGTTGCTTATAAAAAAAAAATCGTGTATTCGCTTACGCTGCTACCGTAATAATACTTAATTATGTTTTCAATCATATATTTTATTTATGTGATTTTCCTGTCTATATATTTCCAACTATTAGTGCCAGAAACATTTTTATATAAAGAACTGGAACTTATTGTTGCATAAACCACTTTGTTTTATCCTCCTGTTACTCGTCTTTTCCATTTTACTTTTACATAACGGCGTCCTTCGATTGAAATAAAAAGTTAGAACCATTATAGCAAAGTAAATGAAGCATTATAGGGTTGAGTTATTTCATTAATTTTTCAAGAAAACTATCAGATGCATAGTCTACATGTATAAGTCATGTACATGTCGGTTTTCACGCATTTTCTGTCATCGCTGGCTGACGGGTGATTACACGCACTTATGCGCATCCCTTACATGTTGATGCAGATTTAAAAAGAACAATATCTTTCATTTATTTACACGGCAACTAGCCAGCCTCTGTCACTAACGCATGCATGTATGTATGTATAATGCGGAACGAATTATAGCGAACTGCCAAGACATCGTTTTTCCCCTCGTTTCATTGGAACAATGATTTTGTTACTTACAAGACCTCTTTTTAAAAATATATCCGCACCCGATACGTTTCGCGAAATCTTACTCAATCTCGTTGAGTCTTGTTTTATTTACTTATTTACTAGCGTCGTTTCTTCCAAGTTGAGTTTTCTTCAGATTCATGATCTTCTTATCTTGAACTGTCTCGTGTTTTTTGCAGTATACCATCGTTACTAACAAGAAACAATGAACAAACATGATGAGCACATGGCGGAAATTCAAGCCAATAAACTAGCGCTATTAAAAATAATTAGCACCCTTTCGTAATAGTGGCGCTTTATGCACCAATGAATTTTGAGACGGCGGCTGTATGCACCAATGAACTCCGAGAGTAAAAAATCGCTAGGTTTGGACAGTAAGAAAAAGAAGAACAGAGACGGTTTTAATGTATTTCTTGCTTTCGCAGAAATCCAATAATCAAAGTTAAAAGTGTGGTGGAAAAAAAAATTGAAAAAAATTGTTAAAAATGTAGTTTTTATTCTCGACCGCATTATAAAAATATATTTGGGTGATAGACATCTTCAATTACACTATCACTATTGCTGATAGACTGCACATATCAGAACTTTGCTATAGCGATTCTTGCCCTCTACTTCAATCCAATATAACATCATATAATATCATCTCTGAAATTTGTTTTAATGTGGTCTTTAACATATTAACCCATACCCCCACCACGTTTAGCAGTACGGTTACTGTAAAATACTCGATAACCTGGGAAGTTGACATACTGCAGTAGGTGAGGGTTGTCAGTCAGCGAAGTCTCAGGTAGAGCATAGATATTGAAGTTGTATTCATTTACCATACATTCAAATTCGTTAGAACTCGACACAGGGTCTCTTATAAAAGTACTTGTTATAATGTCGGACAAACAAATCGATACTTCGGGCTATATAAAAAACACCATGTTTGTAATACAATATCAAGCAAACGTTTTTCTAATGTATACTAGAATAGAATTTACAAAGTTCCAAAACATGATTTCTACGAGGATGGTAGTCAAAACATATTGAAACAAACAGGACAAAATGCTAATATTTTTGTAACAGATCCACCATTGATTGTGTATTCAAATGCATGATTTTCAGGAGATTCTTATGTTCCTCAAGTTCATTTTTGTAATAGTTCTTCTGACAATTGGCACTAGATTCAACCAAACAGGTAGATGTAGACGAATTTGAGTCCACAGTTTTTATCTTTTTGATCAAAGGACACCTCGGCAGTTATATCACTCTTTCTTTTGTTCTCAAAAAACTGTTGACCACAATTGTAGTGAGGGTATATTGACTGCTTAATTTGTTTGCAAATCTTAATTTGCTTGAAATCTACCGAACCAAATGCCAAGTGCATTTTCGATTAATCTTTTGCGTCTGTGATAATAAATAATCGAAAATTCCTTTTCCGTCTGGAATATTTAAATTCGAAAAAAAAAGCCTTCATGAAGTGTTGATATAGGGGAAAAGCTTCAACGGTTGATGAGTCCACATCAGATCATTGGACTTTTGAAGATCATTGGAAGTGTTCAGGAATGTTCAGGCTTCCCTCTTCTATATCTTTGCTTCCTATTTGCTACCCGTAAGCAATTTAGAAATTGCCACCTCTGAAATAATTTAAAGGATATTCCAACCATCCGTCTTTCGTTTGAGGTTTTCGCAAACATCTGTGAATTTATTTGCACTTTTCTGGTACGCAATCGTCATGTGATGGATCCAAAATGCTTATGCCAGATTTTTTAAAAATTCCCACCTGCGAGGAATCTTGCACCTAGTATTGCTGATATTGGCTTTCTCAAATGAGACCCAACGCGCAAAAGACAAACACTAGCGCGCGGAGTTAATTATCATGTAGCTTTAGCTAAAAATGCCCCCGCACTCAACTATTACAATTTGTACATGCACCAAGCTATACATTAACAACGGAAACGAAAACAAATTTTTGTCCGAAAAAAAAATGTTTGGTTGATTTGGAACCTGATAAGTGGCATACTTACATGCTTAAATATTTCGACAAAGACAGTTTTTAGGAAGCTTTAAAGCAGCAACACTCTCTCAAAATCGTTTTAGAACTGTCTCGCACTATGATCAAAGTCACAAGACGAGTAGCATTGAGGCTTCAGTCACAACACCTGTAATTTTTAATGCATCAAAATTGGCATATTGAGCATGATCATTCAGAAATGGGAGATCAGATTTGAAAACTCCTTGACGGATGGTCTTCACGGTTTTTCACTGACATTAGAATTGAGATAAACTTTCATTCTTAAACAGATGAAAATCTGTATTGCAGCCACCATACGTTCTGGTGGTTGTACATTGCATAGAAAACAGTGTATGTAATATAACACCAGCATCGAAACATGCGAAATACCTGTCGATCTGTTTCTGATCGATGAAGCGACTATGTTTTCTACGCAAATTTTCTATGCTGTAGACAGATTACTCAAGGATATTTATGGCAGTGATGCACTATTTGGTGGCAAGGTTCTTTTATGGGGTGGAGATTTTCGTCAGTGTTTGCCGATTGTGAAAAAGGCAAAGCCAACCGATGTTATTGAAGGTTTGCTTGACCAGTTCTGTGTTATGGGCATCAGTGTCGAAATACTCTCTCACTGAAAATATGAGAGCCAGACCGGAAGAGCAAGAATTCTGTACTTGGCTGTTACAACTTGATAACGGTGAACCTCCAATACTACTATAAAAAGTTATTCACATACAAAGTTTGATGGAAGACACACGCGCAGTGTATGTATCTCAGAGAATTTCAGTCTGATTGCAAAATGTGTTAATTAATGTGTTAATGAAAAATGTGTTAATGTGTTACCGACTGGTAGCCTTGTGGTAGAGTGCTCACTTCCTGTTCGGGAGGTCGCAGGTTCAATCCCCGACCGAGTCATGCCAGCGACTATAACAGTGTGAACCATTCCTCTCTGCTTAGTACTCAGCAAGAGAGTAGGAATGATGTGTAAGGTAGTTGTCTAGTAGAGCGGTTCCTGTCATTACAGCCTCCGTAGCCCAAATGGGGGCTTTAAATGCTCTAGGACCTCCTTCGCAGGACCCTCATTGATAACAGTACCTAAAGAACTGAAGAGGCTATCCTGGGTAAACATTCGTAAATAAATAAAAATAACTATTTAAGATAATTGGATTTTTTCATGGTAAAATCCTTAATTGTTCCAAAATGAAAGCTTTTAGAGAACAAAACATATATTTTTAAAATCCTTGAATAACATCCTTTTGAATGGTGTAAAAATCGCTGAAATCTGATATTTGTGTGAAAAGTTATGGGCTGTTAAAATCTCAGACCGAAATTCTCTGGGACACACTGTACTATATAACCACGATCGCAAATTTTTCCATTGAGAATGACCATTGAGAATACGGTTTTCATTACGTTTATTTCTTAATGGTGATCATATGGACCTTTTCATACCGGCAGGGCGAGACGAGACGTTTTAACGCGACCCTAGCTTTTGTGTAATTCTCGCTAAAAATCTTTTTCTGATAAAATGGAAAACGACAAAAGAAAACAAAAACACCCTGTCCCGGTAAGGCGGGATCTCCTTCACTTCTGCCGGGATCTCACTCAACGAAGTACTTTTTTTCTATATGATCACAGTATTCCCGCCTTGCCGGGACGAGATAATATTTCACGCGTGCACAGTAATTACAATTTTTATATAAACAATAACATAAAAACTATGCTGGGATGATTTTTACCATATGATCACAACTATCTCGTCTAATAAAACTTTTATATAGACAATAACATAAAAACTATCCCGGGACAAAAATCTCACATGATCGCAATGTAAAAACCGTCCCGGGACAATTTTCATCCCGTCCTGCCGATTTGATCAGCACCTAATTGTAGTAATACGAAAGGTTATTTATACAGTCTGTATCAAAATAGTTTATCCAAGATTATCGAACGCATTTTATTTGCTAAATAGTTTTTAACATTTTGCAATTCTTATATCAGGAAAAAGCCTTTTCTGAGATCTATCCAAATATCCCCCGCGCTCAAGCTTTCCAATTTATACACACAACAAGCTATACCTTAAAAAAGAAAACTTTCCGCCCAAACATTTTGTAATTTTTTATTGGATTTTTCAAAAGTATTTTTTGTTCATTTGGAGCCTGATAAGTGGCATACATTAAATTTTACGACAAAGCCAGTCTTTTTTTATATGGCAAGATACACAATATTTCAAATACAAATCGTGATCAAAGTGTCTGTATGCAGTGAAGAAAGAGCGTGCCGAAAATCACATATCTAAGTGTAAATATTTAACGAATTGTTTAATGAGTAGTGTAACCTTGTGGCATGACTTGGAATATGCAAACCAAATAGATCTACTTACCAGCTTACACAAAAACTCGAAAGCTGTAGACGGGAGTAAATTTTAAACATGATGTTTTTTTCCAAACAGTTGAAAAAAAGTCATTAACAATTATTTAAAATATAATTATTAAACTTATAGTTATATTTTTTTACAGCAAATACATAGAAGCTTATTATGCCAAAGTTTATTTATGTTCTCTCTTTTCATCGTTTATCGCTGAAAATATATGAACACAAAAAAATATTTTTTGAGAAAAATGAATGGAACGTGCATTGGAAGTCACATCCAATGGGGATAATCCATTCGACCAAAGAAGTTATTTAATCAATACCTGTTCTGGACTGGAGAAACCAGGGGCGGTTAAAAAAGATTTACTCCAGACTTTGTCAAGAACCGTTTGATATCCCAAGAAATATCATTTTGCAATCCGATCAAAAGATGTTGAATGCAAACTTATTCGACGAGGGTTTCCAAAAAAAATTAATTGTTCTTTTACTAAACGTTTTTTCTTTAAATTAAAGTTTATTGGAGAGAAGGAAGATTAATTCTCTAAAAACATCTCCAGGAAGAGCCAGACACGAAGGTGTTTTTATGTGTTAAGCACGACTGGTACGTTTCATCTTGCACAATCTGTCACTCACACGATAGATAGTGACATCGCCATCGAAATGTTTGTTGAAATTGATGTAAATGGGAATGGAAAATCGAGGGCAATCAAAATCTTGCCAGATTCCGAAGAGTTCATCGAAACGTTTGGAATGTTTAGGGGATCCAGTGCAGTGTGACAAAGAAATCTTCTAGGTGATCGTAAAATGCAAGTTGTAAAGCAGACGATGTAAATCATGCACGTTTAATTCACTACAACCAAAATCACCCCTAGAGATGCGTTGTTGTGTCACTGCAAGCACGTCTCATACGTAACAGCAATGGTTTAGTTTAGTTTCGTTTAGTTTTGCGAATGTTTACCCAGGATAGCCTCTTCAGTTCCTTAAGGTACCGTTATCAATAAGGGTCCTGCGAAGGAAGTCCTAGAGAAGGAGCCCACGGAAGCTGAAGGTCTGGGACCGCCCAACTACACAACCATCCTAGACATCATTCCTACTCTCTTGCTGAGTGCTAATCAGAGAGGAGTGATTCACACAGTCGCGTTACAGTCGCTGGCATGACTGTTGTTTCTTGCGACCTCCCAAACAGGAAGCGTTAACAAATCACTTGATGGGATATACCAAATACCATCTCCAAATGACCATGATTGGAAACTCTTCGATGGAGTTCTTGGTGTATGAGAGTTAGTTGTGCTTGTTCTTCGTATGGAATACCATGCACAGATCTTTGTGACTTTAAAGATGTATGTGAAAACGTTCATAACACTGTTGATACAGACGAACACTATGACTCAGTCTAGATGATGATGTAAATGATATAAATAATTAATAACTAATCTATTTTGTTCATATTTGTAAATATTTTTGTATATAGTACTATCATAACTAGGATAAACGTATAAAACGTTTAAACTAATCTACCTTTAGTACTGACGTCATCTGCATAAAAATAAATTGATCATAACTTCTTAAATATTAATTTTCAGAACATGTTTTACATGACTAAAATGCTTAGAATTTCAAGCTCTTTCCATTGATATAATTATGTTTCAAGAAATTTGTACTGGACTTGATGACGTCGGTAAAATTTGGGAATTTGCCCAAAATCATACGATTTTGCTAATTAGAAATTTGACAACACGTCATTTCGTCATTAGGAGAGGGTCTCTTTGAGCAATTCCAATAGGTTGTAAATTGTCCGCACACCGCCATTCTTTTACTGACGTGAGCGCTCTGACTAATATCACCATCTGTGTCGTCATTTTCTAAATGGGTCTATGGACAAACCAATCAAATTCTTGAAATATAGGATATATATCGACATGAAGTCGAAATATGTTATGAAAGAAGCAAACTTGTTTGTCTCAAAGAATAACAAAACCAATAACGACAGTGCCTTAAGTAAAATAGCATTGATGCTTAGTCAACTGTAAATTGTAATACATCTTTAAAGAATCTGTGAACATAAAATTAATATCATGGCTAATAACACAATTGAGCATTGCTGGGAAATGAAGATGTCGCTTCCTGGTGTCACTAAAGAATCCGCTATATTCACGGTAGTTGCTGCAACAGAAATGTTGTTGATTTTTATGTTCAACTCTATTCTGATCATCAAATTGTGGAGAGGGCAAAAATCCAGAGCAAATAAACATTTAATTTTCCTAAGCATCATTGATATTGGGGTAGGAATCTTTTCCCTTTCTTCTCTTATTTTTTTTTCATACATGTTTAATCAGGAGTACGCCCACATTGTTTATTAACGGCAGTGGTGTTCGCTCTTGGTGCTATATTTCCAGATCTATCACAAGGAATGACGTTATTTATAGCTATAGACCGTTATGTCACAATTGTTTACAACCCCAATTTTATCAGATCAAGGAAATACAAGGGAATTGTCTGGGTTTTGGTTTTAAACGTTGTGTTACTAACCATAGGTGATTTAGTGTTTGTAGTTATGTCATTGGCGTCCTTTTTACCGTTCCGACGCTTCGCATATTCCATAAGAGCTGGAAGAAACGTATCAATATATTTCTTCCAAACGATATTGTATGTTCGCATGCTTTGGGTTGTCCGAAAGAAAATGAAGAATTTGGACAAAGTCAGACATTCCAATATAAACACTGCTGTTCGATTGTTTATAACAATTGCAATCATCTTTGGTTGTGTGCTAGTAACTGGATGTACCGATGTTATTGTTGATGTGGTGATGTTAAAATGGAAAAACCTAATATCATTTGAGGTGATATCGTCAGTTGAACTGCTGATATTAGCAAATTCCTTTGTAAATGCAGTAATTATATTATTTCGTAGCTCCAAATTAAACTAACACTTTTTTTCTATAAACAACTTATAACTCGAGCCTCAAATTTGATCCGAAGTTCAGAATAATCATTATAATCAAAGTTAAAAGTGTGGTGGAAAAAAGAAATATTGAAAAAAATTGTTAAAAATGTAGTTTTTATTCTCGACCGCATTATAAAAATATATTTGGGTGATAGACATCTTCAATTGCACTATCACTATTGCTGATAGACTGCACATACCAGAACTTTGCTATTATATTAACCCATACCCCCACCACGTTATAATGTCGGACAAACAAATCTATACTTCGGGCTATATAAAAAACACCATGTTTGTAATACAATATCAAGCAAACGTTTTTCTAATGTATACTAGAATAGAATTTACAAAGTTCCAAAACATGATTTCTACGAGGATGGTAGTCAAAACATATTGAAACAAACAGGACAAAATGCTAATATTTTTGTAACAGATCCACCATTGATTGTGTATTCAAATGCATGATTTTCAGGAGATTCTTATGTTCCTCAAGTTCATTTTTGTAATAGTTCTTCTGACAATTGGCACTAGATTCAACCAAACAGGTAGATGTAGACGAATTTGAGTCCACAGTTTTTATTTTTTTGATCAAAGGGCACATCACATCACATCACTCTTTCTTTTGTTCTCAAAAAACTGTTGATCACAATTGTAGTGAGGGTATATTGACTGCTTAATTTGTTTGCAAATCTTAATTTGCTTGAAATCTACCGAACCAAATGCCAAATGCATTTTCTACTAATCTTTTGCGTCTGTGATAATAGATAATCGAAAATTCCTTTTCCGTTTGGAATATTTAAATTCGAATAAAAAGGCTTCATGAAGTGTTGATATAGGGGAAAAGCTTCAACGGTTGATGAGTCCACATCAGATCATTGGACTTTTGAAGATCATTGGAAGTGTTCAGGAATGTTCAGGCTTCCCTCTTCTATATCTTTGCTTCCTATTTGCTACCCGTAAGCAATTTAGAAATTGCCACCTCTGAAATAATTTAAAGGATATTCCAACCATCCGTCTTTCGTTTGAGGTTTTCGCAAACATCTGTGAATTTATTTGCACTTTTCTGGTACGCAATCGTCATGTGATGGATCCAAAATGCTTATGCCAGATTTTTTAAAAATTCCCACTTGCGAGGAATCTTGCACCTAGTATTGCTGATATTGGCTTTCTCAAATGAGACCCAACGCGCAAAAGACAAACGACGAATCCAATATCTCCTCCGCTAGCGCGCGGAGTTAATTATCATGTAGCTTTAGCTAAAAATGCCCCCGCACTCAACTATTACAATTTGTACATGCACCAAGCTATACATTAACAACGGAAACGAAAACAAATTTTTTGTCCGAAAAAAAATGTTTGGTTGATTTGGAACCTGATAAGTGGCATACTTACATGCTTAAATATTTCGACAAAGACAGTTTTTAGGAAGCCTCGAAGCAGGTCAACACTCTCTCAAAATCGTTTTAGAACTGTCTCGTATTATGATCAAAGTCACAAGACGAGTAGCATTGAGGCTTCAGTCACAACACCTGTAATTTTTAATGCATCAAAATTGGCATAAAAAAAATCCTTCATTCACAGAGTTGACATGATTGCATCAATTGAACTTTAGGACAAACACGATAATTGAAAAACTATTTAATCGGCCAACGGTCATTTAAAGAACAAGCACTGTTTTATGACGTCATTTCTATCGTTTCGAAGAGAACAAGGGTGAGGGAGATCAAAAAGTTCAGATGAATTCTTTTGTAAGATTTTGTAGCATCAAATATATACATATATAATTTGAACGTTTGATAATATTGTATAAACACAATAAAAACAAGGATTGTGAGCATGATCATTTTGAAATGGGAGATCAGATTTGAAAACTCCTTTACGGATGGTCTTCACGGTTTTTCGCTTACATTAGATTTGAGTTAAACTTTCATTCTTAAACAGATGAAAATCTGCACAGAACTTTGTTACCTTTTGTTATCTCTAAGGCCTAAGAGCCAAAGAAAATGTGTGAACTGAAACCATGGATACGTATTTTATAATCAAAATAAGATTTGTTAAAGAAATTCTGTCTCTTACAAAAAAGAAAAAACAAACTTTTTCAAAAGAAAAAGTTGAAGCGAAAAATCCATTAGAAATTTGCGTTTTAAACTTTGATTCAAAACAAAAAATAGCCAAAGTTTACATAAAAAAAACAAAATATAAAAAGGTTTTATTGATCATGTCGTTCACTTCAATAAAACAACATAAAAGTACTATGAAAAATGTCTCAACAATTTTAGCATACGAACTTTCGCATACTATTAAGAGATTAGCTGTTCATTTACCTGATCGCCATCAAGTTTATTTTAGAGCTGGTGAAGAGGAGGCAGCTGCTGAAGGGGCATTGAATGATAGTCACCTTACAGCATGGTTTAAGCTGAACGTAGAAGATCCTGATGCTCGGCAGTATCTTTACTCAAATATTCCGTATCATTATGTCTTTCATGACAAAGAGAAAAAATGGAAGAAACGAAAAAGAACATTTAAGCCTATAGTTGCTCGGTTATACAATGCTCGACCGTCAGAAGGAGAACGTTTTTTTCTACGAGTTTTGTTGTTGCATGTTGCAGGTGCTACATCTTTCGAGTATTTGCGTACTTACGATGGAGTGGTTTACGAAACATTCCGAGAAGCATGTATTGCCAGACATCTTCTGCAAGATGACACAGAGTGGCACAATACATTGGAAGAGGCTTCAACATTTTAAATGCCCCAACAGCTTAGACAACTGTTTGTCACTATTTTGACTCACTGTGAGCCTTCCAATCCTCTGGAATTGTGGAATACATTCAAGGGGAATTTGTGCGAAGACTACCTTCGAACATTGGCTGTCGCTCAAGCAGAGCAAAGGGTTTTTGGTTATATTGATAATGTCCTGAGACAATTTGGTATGACCATCGTGCAGCGATGGTGTAGTGGTTTGTACCTTTGAGTGCGACCGCTGCGACCCGTGTTCGAGTCCAGTCATGTCGTATCTCAATACACCACTCCGATGCGCTTTAAAAGCAGCGTGTCAGCCCATTAGGAGCCATCGACTGACTGCACACTGGCCTTTGGGCAAGTTAGAGCAATGCTATACGTATCTCTGGCGGTAAGTCAACTAACAGTTGCAAGTCGGCGGGCGGAAGAACCAACCATTACGGATGGAAGCCCAAGGACTAAAAACTCCCGTTACTTACTTACTTACTTACTTACTTACTTACTTACTTTAACACAGTTTAATCTTCCTGAGTTGGTTCAGCAGGTTGCTCAGGAAGAAGATGATGTGAATATTTACATTGACAGGGCGGACTAGTTAAGGCCTCTGCTTAACGAACAGCAGTTAGTTGTGGCAGATGCGATTTTGTCTGCAGTTTCAAATGTGCGTAATGGTTTAGCACAAGTTGAATCATTGTTTTATCTAGACGGACCAGCTGGCACAGGTAAGACTTTTACATACAATTATGTTATTGCAGCATGTAGAGCCAGAGGTTGGAAAGTTGCTACACCTGCATATACAGGTATTGCAGCCACCTTACTATCTGGTTGTACATTGCATTCATTATTTCGTTTGCCTGTTCCTGTTTTCGAAAACAGTGTATGTAATATAACACCAGCATCGAAACATGCGGAATACCTTCGAAGTGTCGACCTGTTTCTGATCGATGAAGCGACTATGGTTTCTACGCACATTGTCTATGCTGTAGACAGATCACTCAAGGATATTTGTGGCAGTGATGCACTTTTTGGTGGCAAGGTTCTTTTATGGGGTGGAGATTTTCGTCAGTGTTTGCCGGTTGTGAAAAAGGCAAAGCCAACAGATGTTATTGAAGTTTGCTTGACCAGTTCTGTGTTATGGGCATCAGCAGCAGTGTGTCGAAATACTCTCTCACTGAAAATATGAGAGCCAGACCGGAAGAGCAAGAATTCTGTACTTGGCTGTTACAACTTGGTAACGGTGAACTTCCAATACTACTATAAAAAGTTATTCACATTCAAAGTTTGGTGGAAGAAACACGCACAGTGTATCTCAGAGAATTTCAGTCTGATTGCAAAATGTGTTAATTAACTATTTAAGATAATTGGATTTTTTCATGGTAAAATCCTTAACTGTTCCAAAATGAAAGCTTTTAGAGAACAAAACATATATTTTTAAAATCCTTGCATAACATCCTTTTAAATGGTGTAAAAATCGCTGAAATCTGATATTTGTGTGAAAAGTTATAGGCTATTAAAATCTCAGACCGAAATTCTCTGGGACACACTGTACTATATAACCACGATCGCAAATTTGTCCATTGAGAATGACCATTGAGAATACGGTTTCCATTACGTTTATTTCTTAGGGGCTGATCATTTATCGGGGAAAACTTCGTCGGGGAAAATTTTCGTCGGGGAAAATTTTCGTCGGGGAAAAATATTCGTCACTTGCTAAAATTTTCGTCACTTTTCCCCGACGAAAATTTTCACTGGGGTATTTTTCAAACAAGAATTTCATGTTGCATCTATATTTATTTCATTCTTTAACAACATCTAATTCCATATTTTCATAAAACTCTATTTTTTCTTCGCTGGCTTAAAGCTAAGTGACCTTAAGCCGCTGCATGCAAAGTGGATTGTCGAAATGTACGACTTTTTGAAGCAAGAAAAGTCCTCAATCATCAAAGGTTTTGAAAAAGCGGGGATACTGGAGGCAGTCGAATCTGCAAAAGCAGTGTACACACGATGCGAAAATCCTTTTGACGAAAAAAGAATGTAAATATTATATTTTTTAGGTCACGAAACTGAAAACAAAACTTGCTTTACAATAAGAACGCTTATGGTGTCTTTTAATAATTTTCAAATCCCTCTGACAAACCCTTTAATCCACTTTTGTGACTTTTCCATTGAAAAATATCATTGCCAACTTGTTTTTTCTTCAAAAAGTTTAATTTCAAAATAGGGTTATTCGTCGGGAAAAATTTTCGTCGGGGAAAATTTTCGTCGGGGAAAAATATTCGTCACTTGGCCAAAATTTCGTCACTTTTCCCCGACGAAGTTTTCCCCGATATGACCTTTTCATCCCGGCAGGGCGAGACGAGACGTTTTGACGCGACCCTAGCTTTTGTGTAATTCTCGCTAAAAATCTTTTTCTGATCATATGGAAAACGACAAAAAAAACACCCTGTCCCGGTTAGGCGGGATCTCCTTCACTTCTGCCGGGATCCCACTTAAACGAGGTACTTTTTTCCATATGATCACAGTATTCTCGCCTTGCCGGGACGAGATAATACTTCACACGTGCACAGTAATTACAATTTTTATATAAACAATAACATAAAAACTATTCTGGGATGATTTTCACCATATGATCACAATTATCTCGTCTAGCCGGGACGGGATAATATTTCACGCGTGCGCATTAATAAAACTTTTATATAGACAATAACATAAAAACTATCCCGGGACAAAAATCTCATATGATCGCAATGTAAAAACCGTCCCGGGACAATTTTCATCCCGTCCTGCCGATTTGATCAGCACCTAATTGTAGTAATACGAAAGGTTATTCATACAGTGTGTATCAAAATAGTTTATCCAAGATTATCGAACGCATTTTATTTGCTAAATAGTTTTTAACATTTTGCAATTCTTATATCAGGAAAAAGCTTTTTCTGAGATCTATCCAAATATCCCCCGCGCTCAAGCTTTCCAATTTGTACATACAACAAGCTATACCTTAAAAAAGAAAACTTTCCGCCCAAACATTTTGTAATTTTTTACTGGATTTTTCAAAAGTATTTTTTGTTCATTTGGAGCCTGATAAGTGGCATAATTTAAATTTTACGACAAAGCCAGTCTTTTTTTATATGGCAAGATACACAATATTTCAAATACAAATCGTGATCAAAGTGTCTGTATGCAGTGAAGAAAGAGCGTGCCGAAAATCACAAATCTAAGTGTAAATATTTAACGATATGTTTAATGAGTAGTGTAACCTTGTGGCATGACTTGGAATATGCAAACCAAATAGATCTACTTACCAGCTTACACAAAAACTCGAAAGCTGTAGACGGGAGTAAATTTTAAGCATGATGTTTTTTTCCAAACAGTTGAAAAAAGTCATTAACAATTATTTAAAATCTAATTGCCCCCGCAGCGAGCGTAAGCGAGCGAGGAGGCATAGTAGTTTCACGAGATAGGCAAATGTCAGTTTCCGATTTTGTTCTTCATCATCATCTTCTTCATCCTCCAACTTTCGTGTTGACGTTACACGGTGGAATACAATTATTAGCTGACTTTGCTTTTTTCCCGTTTCAAAGCATGGTACTGTAAGTGGGAGACAGAATGTTTTTCTCTTTCCTTATTTATTACTAGCATGTAGCTTTAGCTAAAAATGCCCCCGCGCTCAAGCATTCCAATTTGTACACACAGCAAGCTATACATTGCAAGCTATACAACGGAAACAAAAACAAAGAAAAACTTTGTTACTTTTTGTTATGTCTTAGTCCTATGTCACACTGATGCTAATTTATATATACCTTTCAAAAAGTGTAATTAAGGCTTAACAAGTAATATCAGAAAGTATTAGCTACAAACAAAAGAAATGTGTGAACTGAAACCATGGATACGTATTTTTTAATCAAAATAAGATAAACATTTGTTAAAGAAATTCTGTAAGAACCAAAAGAAAGAAAAAAAAAACTTTAAAAAAAAATTAAAGCGAAAAATCCATTAGAAAACTGCATTTCAAACTTTGATTCGAAACAAGAAATAGCCAAAGTTTACATAAAAAACAAGAAAAAATATAAGAAGGTTTTATTGATCATGATCACACCAGGTTTGGAGGACAGAAAAAAGAAGGAAAACACGAAGAACGACAATTTGTAGGCTTTCTTGCATACACAGATATCCAATTAAAATCTTTTTTAGGCAAGATCCGCCAAAAATCAGTGCATTGAATAAAATTTATCGAATGAAAGATTTAGAGCTAAAATACAAAAATAAAATGTTGTTGGCAAAATTTCAGATTTCAAGCTGTGCTTCAAAATCCTAGTCGTTCACTGCACTAAAACAACACAAAAGTAATATGAAAAATGTCTTAGCAATTTTTTCATACGAACTTCCTAAATAACATAGTATAAATAATAATAAATTAGGAAAGAGATACGAAAAAACATTCTGTCTCCCACTTACAGTACCATGCTTTGAAACGGGAAAAAAAAAGCAAAGTCAGCTAATAATTCTATACCACCGTGTAACGTCAACACGAAAAGTTGGAGGATGATGATGATGATGATGATGATGATGATGATGAAGAACAAAATCGGAAACTGACATTCGCCTATCTCGTGAAACTACTATGCCTCCTCGCTCGCTTACGCTCGCTGCGGGGGCAATTATATTATACTATGTTGTTTAGGAAGATCGTATGCTAAAATTGCTTAGACATTTTTCATGTTACTTTTGTGTTGTTTTAGTGAAGTGAACAACAAGGATTTTGAAGCACAGCTTGATATCCGAAATTTTGCCAACCATGCATTTTATTTTTGTATATAACTCTAAATTTTTCTTTCAATAATTTTGTTTAATGCACTGATTTTTGGCGGATCTTGCCTTCAAAAGATTTTAATTGAATTTCTGTGTACACAAGAAAGCCATATTACAAATTGTCGTTCTTCGTGTTTTTCTTCTTTGACTGTCTTTCAAACCTAGTGTGATCATGATCAATAAAACCTATATATTTTTTTCTTGTTTTTCTTTATGCAAACTTTGGCTATTTTTTGTTTTAAATCAAAGTTTGAAACGCAATGGATTTTTCACTTTAATTTTTTTTTTTGAAAAAGTTTTTTTTTTTTTTGGCTCTTACAGAATGTTTTTAACAAATCTTATTTTAATTATAAAAATTATAAAATATGTATCCATGGTTTCAATTCACACATTTCTCTTGTTTGTGGCAAATACTTTCTAATATTACTTGTTAAGCCTTATTTACACTTTTTGAAAGGTATATTAGCATCAGTGTAACTTAGACCTAAGAGATAACAAAAAGTAACAAAGTCTTGTGCATATTTTCATCTGTTTAAGTGTAGATCTATTTGGTTTGCATATTGCAAGTTGGTTTTGAAATGCCAAAAACTGATTTTGTCGAAATATTTAAGCATATAACTTTGCCTCATATCAGGTCCCAAATCAACCCAAACATTTTTCTTTCGGCCAAAAACTTGTTTTCGTTTCCGCTGTTAATGTATAGCTTGCTGTCTGTATAAATTGGAATGCTTGAGCGCGGAGGCATTTTTAGCTAAAGCTACATGCTAGTTATTAAACTTATAGTTATATTTTTTTACGGCAAATACATAGAAGCTTATTATGGCAAAGTTTATTTATGTTCTCTCTTTTCATCGTTTATCGCGGAAAATATATGAACACAAAAAAATATTTTTTGAGAAAAATGAATGGAACGTGCATTGGAAGTTACATCCAATGGGGATAATCTATTCGACCAAAGAAGTTACTTAATCAATATCTGTTCTGGACTGGAGAAACCAGGGGCGGTTAAAAATGATTTACTGCAGACATTCGGCGGGAAGAAAGGTTCTAAGACTTTGTCAAGAATCAGTTGATATCCCAAGAAAAATCATTTTACAATCCGATCTATACATGTTGATTGAAAAGTTATTCGACGATGGTTGCCAAAAAAATTAATTGTTCTTTTACTCAACGTTTTCCTTTTAATTAAAGGTTATTTGCGAGAAGGAAGAGAATTCTCTAAAAAATCTCCAGGAAGAGGCAGACGCGAAAGTGTTTTTATGTGTTTTATTATGTTTTTATGTTCACTATCCTCTCCTCCTCCTTCAGCAATGGGTGTTTCTCGTTCCTTCGCATTTTCGTAGGAGGAGGAGAGGATAGTGAATATCCTAAGGGGCATGAAGAATCAGAACAAAATAACTGAAAGTCTATTCGACAGGCTAAAACCAACTGGAAGTCAACCACCCAGGCTATATGGCACGGCGAAGGTGCACAAACAATCAACACCACTTAGACCCGTCCTGTCGATGCCCGGTTCGGCGTATTATCGGGTAGCTAAACAAGTAGCAGATTGGCTTTCAGAAGTAAAAGAATGCCAAATAGATTCATCAACACAGTGTATATCACAAAGTTTGAAGGATATACATCTACAGAAAGAGGAGGAAATAATAAGTTTTGACGTTTCGTCACTGTATACAAATGTGCCGGTTGAAGAGGCAATATTATACTGTGCAGACTTGCTATACTCCAACAACTACAAAAAGCCACCGGTATCAAAGGAAACATTCATTCAATTAGCACGCATCAGCAGTTGTGATGTGTTATTTTTAACACATGATGGTTACTATAGACAAAAGGACGGATTAGCTATGGGAAGCCCACCAGCCCCAAGTATAGCTAATGGTTGGCTCAGTAAGTACGACACAGATATAAAGGGTGAAGCAAAACTGTATTCCCGCTATATGGATGATATCATTAGAGAAATTAACAAAGAAAAAATTGAAGAAAAACTGGTGGAGATCAACAACTACCATCTCAATCTTAAGTTCACCATGGAAAGAGAGCGAAATGGTAGCATTCCATTCCTGGATATGCGAATCATACATCGAGGAGAGCACTTAACATCAACGTGGTACAGGAAAGCTACAGACACTGGGCTGACCATGAATTTCCACTCCCTGGCTCCTATTAAGTATAAACGCTCTGTAGTTACCGGCCTTATATATAGAATTCACTATGCATGTAGCACATGGGAGAACTTTCATCAAAGTTTGGTCAAAGCGAAAACCCTCCTTGAAAACAACCAATATCCTCCATCATTTTATGAGGAAATCATCAAAAAGACTATAGACAAGATTTATCAATCAAGACCGGCTACTGAAGATGGAGAAGTTAAGGAAGAGGAAACTGTGAAGAAAAAACTCGTTTTTCTTCAATATAGAGGAAAAGTGACAGAGAAATTTGAACGCTCGTTAAAACGCATTGATGTACCGTGCCAAATTGTCTCTACAATTCGGAAAATTAAAACAGTTCTACCATCGCTGAAAGAACCCGTGGAAAAGTCTATGCAAAGCGGTTTGGTTTATAAAATTACATGTTCGCGATGTCTATCGTGTTATGTCGGGCAAACTACCCGACATTTGCTAACCCGTGTTAAAGAGCATAAGTACAAAGCCGTCGGTCATCATTTTAAAATGTGTAACGTAGAGTTGTCGATCGATCATGCGGAAATAATAGCAAAGTCAATTAAGTCAGAATACAATCTAATGACATTAGAGGCATTATTCATTCGGGAAATAAAACCAACATTAAATACAAAAGATGAATACAGAAGCCGTGAATTAATCATTAAAATTTAGCTGTATATATTGTAGATAGATGTTGATATGTGATGTGTAATAGTATATTTTATTCAGCAGTTTTACTGTTTTTTATAGTTACTTTTTAGCCTGAAGATGAAGTATAACTTCCAGTGGCGGATCTAGAGGTATGTCGAAATTTGTGTAGGAGAGCATTAACATAATTTGTGAATTCAATTTATATTACCAATGGGATTATTTGAAAGCTTTTCTTTCATGGTTAGATTGCTAACACTCTCCTACACAAATTTCGACATACCTCTAGATCCGCCACTGACTTCGAAATATATTGCTTATAATAATAAAATTACATTGTTGGCTTGATGTTGTAACATATCCAAATGACCATGATTGGAAACTCTTCGATGGAGTTCTTGGTGTATGAGAGCTAGTTGTGCTTGTTCTTCGTATGGAATACCATGCACAGATCTTTGTGACTTTAAAGATGTATGTGAAAACGTTCATAACACTGTTGATACAGACGAACACTATGACTCAGTCTAGATGATGATGTAAATGATGTAAATAATTAATAATTAATCTATTTTGTTCATATTTGTAAATATTTTTGTACATAATACTATCATAACTAAGATAAACGTATAAAGCGTTTAAACTAATCTACCTTTAGTACTGACGTCATCTGCATAAAAATAAATTGATCATAACTTCTTAAATATTAATTTTCAGAACATGTTTTATATGACTAAAATGCTTAGAATTTCAAGCTCTTTCCATTGATATAATTATGTTTCCAGAAATTTGTACTGGACTTGATGACGTCGGTAAAATTTGGGAATTTGCCCAAAATCATACGATTTTGCTAATTAGAAATTTGACAACACGTCATTTCGTTATTAGGAGAGGGTCTCTTTGAGCAATTTCAATAGGTTGTAAATTGTCCGCATACCGCACACCGCACATTTTTTACTGACGTGAGCGCCCTGACTAATATCACCATCTGTGCCGTCATTTTCTAAATGGGTCTATGGACAAACCAATCAAATTCTTGAAATATAGGATATATATCGACATGAAGTCGAAATATGTTATGAAAGAAGCAAACTTGTTTGTCTTAAAGGATAACAAAACCAATAACGACAGTGCCTTAAATAAAATAGCATTGATGCTAAATCAACTATAAATTGTAATACATCTTCAAAGAATCTGTGAACATAAAATAAGTATCATGGCTAATAACACAATTGAGCATTGTTGGGAAATGAAGGTGTCGCTTCCTGATGTCACTAAAGAATCCGCTATATTCATAGCAGTTTGCGCAACAGAGATGCTGTTGATTTTTATCTTCAATCCTATTCTGATCATCAAATTGCAAAGAGGACCAAAATCCAGAGCAAATAAACATTTAATTTGGCTAAGCATCATTGATATTGGAGTTGGAATCTTTTCCCTTCCTTCTCTTATTTTCTTTTTCATACATGTTTATTCAGGAGTACGCCCACATTGTTTATTAGCGGCAGTGGTGTTCGCTCTTGGTGTTATATTTCCAGATCTATCACAAGGAATGACGTTATTCATAGCTATAGACCGTTATGTCACAATTGTTTACAACCCCAATTTTATCAGATCAAGGAAATACAAGGGAATTGTCTGGGTTTTGTTTTTAATCGTTGTGTTACTAACCATAGGTGATTTAGTGTTTGTAGTTATATCATTGGCGTTCTTTTTACCCTTCCGACGCTTCGCATATTCCATAAGAGCTGGAAGAAACGTATCAATATATTTCTTCCAAACGATATTGTATGTTCGCATGCTTTGGGTTGTCCAAAAGAAAATGAAGAAATTGGACAAAGTCAGACATTCCAATATAAACACTACTGTTCGATTGTTTATAACAATTGCAATCATTCTGGGTTGTGTGCTAGTAACTGGATATACCGATGTTATTGTTGATGTGGTGATGTTAAAATGGAAAAACCTAATATCATTTGAGGTGATATCTTCAGTACAACTGCTGATTTTTGCAAATTCCTTTGTAAATGCAGTAATTATATTATTTCGTAGCTCCAAATTAAACTGAGAACTGACACAAGATATTCAGACAAACGAACGAATGTGCAAAAACAACTTATACCTCGAGCCTCAGATTTGATCCTGAGTTCAAAATTAAACTGAGAACTGACATCAGTTGGTCAGAAATTAAAGGAACGATACGATACGATAATGTATTTAGCATTTAGCGCATTTTATTTTAGTATAAAAATTTCAAAATTCATAATATCATAAAAATTTTAGTTGTAAATATAAGCGGAAGAACCATGTGAATCGTGGATGCTAAATAAAGGGATATTATTGTTGTTATTATTATTATTATTAAAGGAACATCCGTACCAGTAGAACGTTAGTCTGAATATATCTGTGTTTTTAAATTTATTTAAATTGATTTTTGGCTGATTTACTATAACGTTAGAAGACTTTTGTATTTTCAATTTCATTCTTCCAAGTTGAGTACTTCAAAGAAATAATGTTTTTGCGTTCTTAAAACATGGCAATTTAATTCATTAAAGATAGTGAACTGTTATATGTAGAGCCGAGAGTTGCACTGTACTGATGTCAGTACCAATAGAACAATTGAGAAATGATCGGGGAACGAGCACCTGCTCATTATCAACAAAGCACTCAAACAAAGTAGAAAAAATGATTGGCTCCCTCGTGAAGATTATCTCACAAGAAAACTGCTGACACATTCTTTTCTCGACCTTATGATTCATTACCTTTAATATTTTTCTTGCTAAATCCTACATGTTTGTTTGTGAAGATAGAAACATTTGAAGTTTTTACTATTGTAACACATTGGACTTTAGGCTGAGTTAGTTAGAACTGAATTCTGAAAATTCAACACATAGACATCGAGTTGCGATACAATAAAGATTCAATGAAGATATTCAATTTCTAACAAGGTAAAACGAGCAATTCGCAGAATTTTGGTTCTTTTATTATAACCCTGCCAACTAATGCGATTAATTACATCACTGCCTAACAATCTGGGATAATAGCATTAATGTTAATGTTTCATGGTTGTTCTTAAGATCAATAGTCAATAAAGCTGAGATTTGGGTAGATTTAATGGTGCAGTTGGATCGTCTATTACATAAGTTTAGATCCTTTTCAAGATTAGCTTAAAAGAAAATATCTCATGGAGATCTAAACAGAAGGCAAAGGACGCTGATTAAGGCTTTCATATTTACGGTTATCAAAACAAGAACGAAACATTTCTCAACAAATGCAGATGCAGTGGAAGTGTTGTCAGATTCAGAATGGGAACAAGACTTCACAACTTCAGAGGACGAACAAAGTGATTTTTTGGATAGCGACTTCCTTCCTTAACTACTTGTAATTCAAACTTTATTTTATCTCCACATTTAATCATTCAACAAAATGCCCAAGTGAAAACACTTTTTTATGAAAAGAAATGAAACTGCTGAGTCAGCTTTTTTTGCTCAGTGAATTTACTTATGTGGAAAAGATCAGATATCAAATTCTAACCAAAATTGAGGGGTTACATGTCACAAATAGTCGAAAATTAGCGAACTAAATTTATTTGCAAGATTTTTTCTAGTCCTTTTCTATGACGTCATTAAAATTTTTAAGGACCCAAAAAACCTCAGGACTAAATTTTCAGGCATATGTTTTTATACAATTTTTGTTTCATTTTAAAGGATCTTTCGATTGATGTATCATAATATGACTTTTGAGAAGATAAAATTTTTACTGACCGTAATTTATGACGTAATCAATCACGCGACAGGCATTTCCAAAAAAAGTCACCTGGCAGATTTTGGTAGTCTGAGGTCTCCTCTACCAAATTCCATTGAAAAAATAAACATTACCCAGAATGTCAGATTGTTAGGCTATGTGTCCTGTGTGCATATCAAATTTAGAAAGACAACCGGAAAACAGTTCAAGGAGCTCTATTAAGTACAAAAGCATTTCTTTTTTATACTTGTTTAGAAGTAATCTATCTAAAAATAGTTAAAGTATAGGCCATGCTTTGTAGCTAGTCATTTTTAAGAATTAAAGGCCAGGACTTTTCTTGAGTTTCCTTAGAGTTTTCTGAATTTTTTCAGGAGTGAACAGAAAATTTAAAAAAAAACACAATAAAATTAATAGTATTTACTAGCATTTATCTAGGATAGGGAGTTCTAAAATAACTGTTATAAAACCAAAGAGCCAGTGATGGAGTTCCAAGAACGCTTAAAGTCCATATTTCGCCTGCAGAAGGTGCTTAATCTACGTTAAACAAGATCGTTTGCCCGAAGATATAAGAAAGGTAGAAACTCAATTTCAGTAAATCAGTACTAACATCTTGATCTCAAATACTTGTACAACTGACAACAATCAGTATACAGACCCACTACTGAAACACAATATGCAAGAAACTCAAGCATTATAAAATTAAAACCAAAATGATTCGATATCAACTACAGTGGACTCTCTATAATTCGACTTTCCACTACTCGAACTCTTCATAATTCGAACTGAATCAGTGAGTCCCTTCAAACTAAAACCTAGCAATATCACTCTCTATAACTCGAACTCTCCATAATTCGAACTCTCCATAATTCGAACTCTCCATTATTCGAACGATTTTGTTTTCCCTTTTGAGGTTCGAGTTAGAGAGAGTCTGCTATTACATTTATAATAAAGAATACTGACAGAAGCTTCATAATTTAAATTTATTTTCTATTAACATTATAAAAGTTTCGGTGTCATTCGTCACCATCATCAGTTACACAATGTGTAACTCATAGCCCAAATCAACATTTATATTACATTTTATCATTTCACAAAAGTACAAAAAACTTGTCACAGGAAGTACAGGAAGTTTGTCACTTGAAAACTAAAAAGCGACAATTATGGAATTTCTACGAAAATTGTCAGGAAAAATATTGATAAATTCGTTAAGGAATTTGGATGATTGCATAGAAAATATCTGCTTCCCTGATTCTCTGACGTATGTTGACAAAAGATGCAAAGACCCGTGTAAAGGACAGGCTCATTAGAACAGTTCCTACATCGTCATAGATGTATGAAAGGTACATTTTCAACCAAATTAGTACAAAGTTGTAACAATTGACTGTCAAAATCCTAATTCAGCTTAGATAAAAAGCAGTTCATTCGAGGCGGTTAATCGGCAGAACACCTCTTAATAGCAACCATTTTCAAAGCTCTAGGTAAAATGTTTTATACAAAAGATTTGATACATTAGCTCTTGTTTGTGAACCACCCTGCTGATAATATACAAGATAGATTGGTTGAAACTGTCGTAATTGACGAACGAATCCCTCATTTGGATTCATACAGTATCTTTTGGATTGAACAAACAAATATTCTTCTTAAAAACTCAATCCACATAATGATTCCATGATATGAGCAATCATTAGTTCATAACTATTTTGTATTGTGTATTGACAACAAAAATTCAACTACCGCTGGCATTGGAAGCGATAAAAACACCACTTTATCACTAGGCTTCTCAATTATTCACATATTCACCGAAAACCTGCTTAAATTTTTTCAACGTCGCCGGCTCTGGTGATCTTTTCGAGTTTTCGTTTAACATATCCGTTTGTTTTCTTTTCTTGAACGTTGTCATTCACGAGGTTCATGCGATGGCGATCAAATATTTGTGGTTCTGATATGGTTTGAAGCTTGAAGGCTTTTCAGGAAAAGATTTTTGAATAAACGAAACATCTTATTTCTCAAGAGTTAGCAGAACAAACTACATTCCGCAATTCCATTACAGTTTTCACATCTGCGATTCCATCTGTTCGTAATTCGGCCACAGATCTTTTCTTCGACTTCACATTGTTTTCGCATTGAAAATTTCGAATCGCCTTCATGAGTATAAACGAACTGTTGCCATCGCAACGCAGGTGTTTGCTATATTTGCCCAATTTTTTCAACATTATCTAAAAACGGTAGATGGTTATTACGCATTTTCCGTAACTATGGAAAACAGAAACAGAAAACAATTAACAAATTGAAAGTTAGTTCGTTATAATGACGTCAGTACACAGGATGAGGAGTAGCAATGTTGATGCCTATTCGAAATGTCTCCATGACAACATCCTGGCTGCATTTCGAAATTTCCCCTTTAAAGATTTCATTACGCAGAATCAAATTATGAAATTTTTGGCCCCTTCAAAAAAATCCATGGCACAGTTTCATACTGAAGCCTATAAAACAACCTTTCGGTATTTTCATAAAGGGTCAATATGTAATATCACTGTTAAGGAGAAATCATTCCATTAAGCTGAGGCGGTCACCTTTCCTGCATCACGCTTTTTCTATCTCATTGTCCACTTAATCATATATGAAATCAGTTCATCCTTGTCAATAAGGTTTATCTATTGCCTGGTTCACATATGCGACGCAGACGCAAGCATAGACACAAGTACATGCACAGATGCAACAAAGAAGAAAAAATATTATTTGCTATCGGAGATTTTAACTTGAATTGTTTGAACTACAATCAAAATAAAACTGTCACAGAATTTTATAACAATGCCTTTGCTCATGGCATAGTGCCTTTAATTAATAAACCTACGAGAGTAACAAGTACAACTGCAACACTTATTGATAATATCTTAACCAACTGTTTTTATGAACAACCTCTTACGACAGGCATAATAAAATCAGATATCTCAGACCATTTTCCAATATTTGTTTCTCTAAATAAACATACTCGATCGAAAGAAAAACTCATAATCAAAGAGCGTATTTTTAATGCATCTTCCAAAATCCAATTCAAGGCTAACTTGCAGAAAATTGACTGGAACTTTCTTGAAGAACAATCTCATAATAGTAATGAAACATATGAAAGCTTTTTAAAGATATTTACTGAACTTTATAATAAGTATTTTCCCATTAAAGAGATTTCTTATAAACGGAAGGATTTAAAATCGCCCTGGATCACGGATGGTATAAAAAAATCTTCTAAGACAAAGCAAAAATTATATGTAAACCTTATATAATATAGCGTTGTTATATAAACTAGAGATGAACCATGTATGTTTCTTATAACAGAAAATAAAGTATCCTATCCTATCCTATCGTAGTGTGCACTAGATCAACGCAGCGACGCAGACGCATACGCAAGTACAAAAAAGTTTTGATCCTTACGTCTGCGTTTGCGTCGATTTCTTTTGTTATGCCTGGTTCACATCTGCGACGCAGACGGAAGCGACGCACGCCCGCGCACTAGTCAAAAATAGGGAACTTACGGAAGTACGACGGCAACGTGGACGACGATGTACAAGATATTCATCTTCAATGAATCACAAAAGTGCAGAAACTATGCACTTGGGTTAAGAAGTTTATTTATAATGCCTTTGAAGTTTGTTTTTTGAACTTTGAGAGACAGAATCATGAAGGAACCAAGGAAAATTTATCGGAAGTATTGCTATTCTCACGTCTTCGTTTTCAGTACGACTTCAAAATATTACTTTTCACGTTGTGTGTAGAACGTGCAAATCTAATAATGATATTAGTAAAATTAAAAATATTTCCCAATAGTATAGTATGATATGACTTCCATTCTAAAGCAAATCTATGAAGTAAAGTGAATCTTTTGTTTGCCTCACGTCGTCGTCCACGTTGCCGTCGTAGTTTTGTAAGGTCCCTAATATGACATCGACGCAAGCGCAAACGCAAGCTGTCCACATGTATAGTGCAACGCAAGAGTATTTTCTTTCTTTCTGTTGTTGTGTGTGATGAATGAGAACGTGCTTGTAGTCTTCATCAGACGATTGAATCTTATAAAGTCGTTCAGAATATGAGACCTGAAAGTGCTGATTTCACAATTCCATTATTCAGCCAAAAGTTTTCCATCCAGAAAACATGAGAACGTGAAACGTGAGACCTTGAAGTAATAGTGAATTATGTAACTAAAACATGCAAAAATAACGCGCGTTATCCTCATCCATAGTGCGCATGCGTGCGTCACTTGCGTTTGCGTCTGCGTCGCATATGTGAACCAGGCACACATTACAAATACTTTAGCAGGAAAACAATACGAGCACACTGACGCGTTTTAAGGAGATTTTTAAATTCAATTTGTATCTTTTCATTTCAAAAGAAGATGCATATACGATTACTTTCCGCCATAGTATAATTTAAGCAAAATATTCTGACGTCCGCAGAATCATTCTCGCTTAGATGAAAAACGCCAAAGGAAATCAGAGCACTACATGAAATCACGAAAAACAACCTCGGTCCCAGTCCCAGGATATCGCAGGATATAGTAGTTCGAAATGTGATGAAAGTTGCAGCAACTCAAACTAGATCCAACTCTTACCTGTATCGATAGAATAACGTCCTTGATCGATTTTTCTTTCAAAATACTGACAAAAGTATGGAAAAATTGTTGTGCCATATTCAACTCAATCTCTTCCTTCACTACTGAAAATTCCGTTATGTAATCCTTGATTTTCGAATCCATCCCAACAAATGCGAGATTCGAAAACAAAAGAAGCATTTCTCGAGTTTCCTCAGTATCATCATCAACAACTACGAACTTTGAAGGTAACTCGAATGTATTACACTCAGGAAAATCTAACTCTACCACACCAGTCGTTGACGAATCGAGTACAGGAAGCAAAACCGTCGAGTCGGTTTTTAAACTATGAAACTGAACAGGGAGATCGCCATATAAGAGTTCTTTTAATTTTGGGATGGAATATCCCTTAGTTATCTTGCATAAAGAAACGGTAGTTGGTTCGCCATGTAGAGTTTCATGAAACACCGTCCAAGCAAGTCTATGGCAAAAATGAGAAATGGAACTGAAAACGGAAACTTGTCGTTTAAAGTTTTAGTACTTCAATTTGGACATGCCTTAAAAGTTTAAACACGGTGTTTAAACAGATATTCGGTAAAGGTCTATCGCTTATGAATAATATTCCTTTTACAATATTACTGATCTGAATTTTTGCATTGACGAAAACCACTGAACGAGACAACCTTCTCAAGCATCAATCCCTGTCTGGAAGCTGAGTAGATTGATTCACATTGTTAAGATGATTTTACACTCAGCCGTATAATCCTTTTTTACGGCATCAAGTTATGTCTTAAAAAATTTAGTTAAGTCGAATAAAGTTCAACCAATCACTGATATTCCATTGGAAATACAATGGCTGCTCCGGGATGATTATTCCGTCTATTGGAAGACCGGCTTTATAGAAGCTGGCATACCTCGGTGTGAGATTGAAACCGAGATGTTATGTGCAAGGCTACCAGTTGACACAACTCGTAAAATCAAAACATAAAATCCTTTAGACTAAAAACATCGACAGGAGTACAAAATGTTTAATAAAGCCCTGTTAAATGTTTCAGAAATGCACTAGCCTACCTACAAGGGTTCCTCAAACAATCCATACAAGCAAGAAGTTTGTATCCTTTAAGCTGGTAGTTCTCGTCAACTATGAGGATTTTGCCAAGCCTACAAAGTTTTTTCAAGATGCCTGAGTTTGTACAGAGAAAATGTCCATTCGTCAGTTCCATTGAAGCTGTGCCACCATCCTCCATATCGTCTTCATTCTGAATCCCTTTAATGAACTCAGCAGCAAGTTCGAGGCTTGAAAGATAATATCCTGTTTCAGATAACATGTAATTAGGGTTGCAGAAACTTCGAAGGTATTTTAGATTTGAACATAAGTTTTTGATGCCAGCTTGAAGAACAATGTAAACCCAAACATCAATGAACTCGTCTAAACGTGGAGAAGCATTAAGTAAACTAAACGTAACTTACATGGAGAGGCATTTTAATTAATTTTTTAAAAGCTTATTTCACATGCACGTATTTTTTTTTACGTAACGTCTTACGTTACGTTTACGTTGAAAACTACGTAACAGGCTTACGTAAAAACTACGTAAAGCAGGTTGAGAGATGCGACGGTCACATGTACGAAAGTTTCATTCATTCATACGTAAACAATAAGCAGCAAGAGAATTTTTTTTGAAATCATTTTCAAAGATGGCAGCACTAAACAAACATCACATGCTTGCAGTAGCAATCATAATTTTGAGAAGGCGTCGTCGACGTCGACAAAAAGCAAAAGAAAGGGGTAGAAGGTTTTGGATAAGACCGACAAACCAGGACAGGAACCGGAGTGGTGCATTTATTTCAACATTCCTTCCCGCGAAAAGCCATGATCGTGAAGAGTTTTTCAGGTAAATATTTTGCTTGAGTCGATTTCTTGTTTGCTCGATGTGAATTAACCCAATTAGTTTTTCTTTTATTTTATAACTAATGCACAATCTCAATGTAGTACTCTTATGTGCTTCTGGCTCATGGTAGAATGGTCTTGCTTTCCCTCAACGTCTGAGATACTAGAATCGTCACCAGACAAATCCTCGTCTCCAGCGGTTTTAGCCATTGTTGGTGACAGTTGACTATCATCTTCATCGACTTCTTCATCCTCAGAGCTGCTTACACTAGCGTTAGGGAGAGGCTTTTCGGTTTCTTTCTTTTTCTTGGGTTCGTCAATGTTACTTTTAGACCTCCGAGGTTTAATGAAGTCATCCAACCAAGCCAAAAAGGCAAAGTTTTTCAATTTTTCTCTCGCATTTTTCACAGCCTTGGATGATGTTCCAGATTTATTTGTCGACGCCAGGGCTTTCTTGCAACGAGCATAACGGTCTCTCAGCTTCACGAATTCTTTCTCCGCCTCTCCTCCTTAAAAAGATAATATATATAAAATTAAAAAGGATTACTCCTGCTGACCCGAATACAACACAAACGACCAAAATCTTCACTGAAATATTTAAAGTTGTCAATTGGGAATTGATGCTTTTTTATAAACTTACCATCTTCCAAACCAAGCTTTTCAGCAACAGCTTTCCAAGCGTTGTTCTTGATATCCTTTCTATGGAAGTCTGGATGACTTTTGTCATAGAGAACGTCAAATTGTTCAACAGCTATCGAAAGCTCTTCGTCAGCCACCATCTTGAATTTGAATGAGCTTGTTTTTTTTAAAAAAACAAAAATAGCTTCGGAATGTAATTTTCGAACGTTTTATATTCGAAAAACGTCATTCGAATGCTATTGCGCAATATTTTTTCTTCTTTTTTTCTTCCTGGTCTTACGGACGGCTTACGGGCAGTCCCTTGCGATCAAAATTTTTTCATCGCAAGGAAATCGTCGTAAGGCTCTTACGGGACGTCGTAAAGGCTTATGTAAAAACTTGACGTAAGGAAAAGAAGCGTCACATGTACGTCAGATTTTACGTAAGCGTAACAGAATGAATGAACCACGTAATTTACGTAAGGCTTACGTTGAAAAATTACGTGCATGTGAAATAAGCTTAAGTAAACTAAACGTAATTTTTTTTATGATCTAAACTACTAAAACACGACCTAAGGGTTGACTATTCCTATTTTTCGAACTGGCTTCATTTTATATCTTTCGAAGGAAGTGACTAACAATTTTATTACACCGCACCCTCGATATAACGGAAACAGTGTTGAGGGTTTAGCCTCTGTCTGCAACATTAATCGTCATAAGATTAATAACTTAGCAACACTCAGATAAAAGACATAGGCTAGTTACTAAAGATGAATACCAGTCGGATAGTTGGTCGTGTTTTCAGAAATGGATGAAATTGAACAAGAACCTTCGTGGCTTGAACAATTTCCGCAATCAACCGTAGAGAAAATCTTTCAGCCTAATTATCTGAATGACTTTATCCTTCTGATAGATTTTGATGAAATGATATCAAAAATAGCAATTTTGAATTAAACTCTTTCGCAGATTTTCGTGGATCGAAGCATTTTTTTCATGAGCCTAACTTTGCAAGTTGACTGTATTACTAAACCTTTCCTTCTTCCCGATCGCAAAGGCCTTCACCCAGGTACATGAATTTAGAAATTTTTAGTTCAAACAAGAAACTATTTATTACGTCCCCTCAGAATTTGTTATACCGACAGTTTACCGGAAGAATGAACGCCAGTGTCAAAACATTTATCGGTACTTGGCGAAAGAATTCGTTTTTTCATTTTAGAATGCAGTGACTTGAGTCTCAGCTTTCTCTTATTTCATTCTGATGATTCCTGACGGGCTCATGATGGTAAGCATTTAAGACAATCTGACGGGCTCATAATGGTAAGCATTCAAGACAATCTGACGGGCTCATGATGGTAAGCATTCAAGACAATCTGACGGGCTCATGATGGTAAGCATTTAAGACAATTTGACGGGCTCATGATGGTAAGCATTCAAGACAATCTGACGGGCCCATGATGGTAAGCATTCAAGACAATTTGACGGGCTCATGATGGTAAGCATTTAAGACAATCTGACGGGCTCATTATGGTAAGCATTTAAGACAATTTGACGGGCTCATGATGGTAAGCATTCAAGACAATTTGACGGGCTCATGATGGTAAGCATTTAAGACAATCTGACGGGCTCATTATGGTAAGCATTTAAGATAATTTGACGGGCTCATGATGGTAAGCATTCAAGACAATTTGACGGGCTCATGATGGTAAGCATTTAAGACAATCTGACGGGCTCATTATGGTAAGCATTTAAGATAATCTGAGCGAGTATCGGCATGTGGCAGGCCTTGAGGATTCGAAGGTCCCAGCTATAGAAGTTATAGAGATAGAACACTAATCAAGAAGTTAGTAGTCAATCACTGCATCATATACTACTTTTAACTGTTTATATATCAAACTTAAAATTCGGATTCACGGAGAAAAAAGGCACTGTCAAACCTGCTCCAGCGATCACGTTGTCTTTTGAACACACATCCACCATCCGTTTCATAGCGGCTTGTGAAGCAAGAATTACAGCCCGCAATTTTTGCGTTGGGAGTTGAACAACTGGCAGAGCCTTTAGCTTCATTATTGCATCACTGTATGGCCATTGGCAGGGATCGATATATTCGTCCTTGATACCTATTGCAGACTGTGTAAACGTCGAAAGTGTTTTATACTTTTCACATATTACTTCGTCGCCGTCATCCTTCTCTGTGATATGATCGTACAAGTGAGGGATCAGATGTCCCTCAATGATAGCCTAAAACATGAAAAATACACTTCGTCACCAATCCCATGAAAGCCTCCGCTAATTTCAAAGCTAACTTAACTGAGATTTCGCCATATTTAAAAATAGACATTCCCCAAGTTACAACTTAAACGCTATACTCCGTCATAGCCTCGTTTGCATTATCCAAATACCTATCAAGTATGCTGTTGTAAGTTTGAATAATTGAGCTCATTTGGTGGTAATGAAATCACACACTCAGTAAAACTAGCAATATTAACAAAGTCATTAATACATCGTTCCTAAAAAAAAAACTCGAGAAATATTATATTTATGAAAAAGCCGCAAAATTACTTTCGAGTAAAGGAAGGTGTTAATACTTACGAAGATTTGGTCTCTGGTGATATCTATTTTCGAAAACCCACTTCTCCTCATGTGACCGAACTTCGTTAGTATATGTTCAGTGAGAGCGCCGATAAACTCCTGATAATATTCGCTGATAATTTCGTCCCTGTTCATCTTTCGACACTGGTGAATAAAACTTCTCATTTTTTCTGATTCGAACGTATTCGCTTCAACATTTACAACATTGCTGACGTGTAACGAAAAATCCGTGTCGACAAATGGGTCCCTCTCGATAAAAAAATATGTTTGCGATCGTAACTTCTCGATACTGATACGATTCTGGTCTTTTCCATTTCTCGGATTCTCCTGGAAACGATCACCATCGAGAAAACTGTAGTTTAACCTAGAAGAAGGTTAAATACAATGAATCGTTATCACAGAGATGAAGGTTGCAACTATATCGTTTAAGCCGATATCAGCATTGAGATCCCTCACATAAGACTTGGAAACAGATGATTTATATCAAAACTGCAAACGAAGGAGGAAAACAAATGATTCTTTGAAAACTGGCTGGCTCATTTTAATCTTGATTTTTTTATGACAGTTCAAGTTGCAGATGGGTTTACTTGTTACTTTAAACCATTACTTTGAACACTTACTTTGAATAGAAAACAAAGAGACTAAAGTCTTACAGGGCAAAAAGCCTAGTGTGCAGAATTTTGGTTCTACATTATAATAATGTATTTAGCAGCATTACCCATTGATTTGGGCATTAATGCTTAGGTTTACGGGAGTTCTAATGGTCGAAAGAACAAAGGCAGTCAAACTTGGCGAAGTTGACAGAAAAAACAGATAGAAGGAATCACTCGTTCTTTGTTATCATTTGTTATCCTCACTGAATATCCCTCCAAACATGAAATTATTAGGTAAAAATTAAGTATGGATTTAAAAAGTTGGACCAACAAAAAACAAAATTGTTGGCTTGCGAAGAGAATATTCAAACAAAGAACAAAATGAAATGTACTTTAATCGGAGAAATTTTCGCGAGAGAAATTTTCGCGTATTTCGCGAATGGAAATTTCAGAAAGTTTCGCGTGGATTAATTTTCGCGAATGCTCGTTTCAAAAAATATCGCGTGGATTAATTTTTGCGAATCGCAAGATATTTTTTTGTTTTCGTAGTATGAATGGAGTTTGGTTTGAAAACATTCGAACAATGAATTAATATTTTATGCAACATTTCCTTGCATCCGAATCGAATACAAATTTTCGAATGACTTCATACCCAAAAAGTGACATTTTTTTCTTTAGAACTTGACTAAAATCTTTAGGGAAAGGTATAAGGCTGTGTTTATTGAATGTGAGACGCTTCTCGAAATCCTTTTTCTTTCTTTTTTTAAACAAAATGACAGAAACTACAAATCTTCTTCATCATCGAAATCTTCAAAACGGTCAAATGTGTTCTGCTCTGGACTTTCCCATTTAGATTAGTGCATATAATATGAATTATATTAGGTAGAAATAATTTTCTATGTTGCTGAGGGACTATTGAATATTTAACCTGTTGAGCCCCTATCAATTTTTTTTTCAAATTCGAAATGAGATAAAAATCGTAAAAAACCAAACTGGATTAATTTTCGCGAATTGCGTTTTCATTAAATTTCGCGTGGATAAATTTTCTTGAATTAACTATTTTGCGTGTTTTTGCGAGATTAATTTTCGCGAAAATGGCACTATTCGCGAAATACGCGAAAATTTCTCTCGCGAAAATTTCTCCGATTAAAGTAAGTCTCGAACTTACGAGGTCACAAAGGCACATAGCTTGACTTCATTACCTCGACAACAAAAGGATTTTATCAAGCACATCACAGAGCTTGAACGAAAACACAATTGAAATTGATTCAGGTGCAACTTGCAAGGAAAATTGGTACATTATCCCTTCATTGACCTCGAGATAACCGAATTTCAAAAATTCGCAACAAGCAAAAATAGATATGATGAAAATCAATCTTACAGATTTTGTCAAACTTCTCTCTATACAGGGTTCGTAGCACTTTTCCCAAAATATTTTCCCTGACTTTAAGGAGTAAAAAAGGTATCATTTTCCCTGATCTTTCTCTAAAAACACCCTGCTTTCCCTGACTTTATTGCCTACTTAAACTGACACAGAGTCAGGATTCCAAATTCAAAAGTATCACAGGCTAAAGAAGGAATAAACATTTCAAAATAAGATTGAATATATTACAATACTATGTTAGTTAACTCTGAAACGAAAAAAAAATTTTGATAGATGATTGGGTAAACGAAATTATCATTGAAGAAACTTCCTGTCAACATAGTTTTTCCCTGATTTTCCAGACGCTGTGAACCCTGTCTATAATTTAAAACCACAATCGAAGATTTCTCCATTGTGAATTCAGTAGTCCTTGCGTCCATTTCTAATCGTAATCAAGGTAAATACGAAAGGTTATTCATTACGTGAAACAACTGTCATCAGATATCAACAGCTACATATCAACTGTCGTTTACTGAATGGATAAATCAATCAAAGGGAAACATATGAAATATATAAACATGAAGTCATAAAATGTTACTAAAGAAGGAAACTTGTTTGTCTAAAAGGATATAACAGTCTAAGTTTAATAAACCATGATGAATAAACCAGTAACCACAGTATCCTTAACTGAAATAACATGTCTAACCAGTCATTAATATTTTAATATGAATAAGAAAGACAAGTCTTTTTTTATTGAAAATTTAAGAAGAAGCTTTTCGATATTCACATCATCTTCAACACTTCACAGTTAAAAAGTAAAACGTTATCCAACATTAAACATGAAATAGATTCGAAACTAAATCAACTGTAAACTGTGATACCTCTAAGAAGAAGATATAACAACATGGATGATGACAGAATTGAGCATTGCTGGGAAATGGAGGTGTTACTTCCTGATGTCACTAAAGAATCCGCTATATTCACAGCAGTTGCCGCAACAGAAATGCTGTTGATTTTTATCTTCAATCCTATTCTGATCATCAAATTGCAGAAAGGACCAAAATCCAGAGCAAGCACACATTTATTTCTACTGAGCATCATTGATATTGGAGTTGGAATCTTTTCCATCCCCTCGCTGATTTTCTATCTTCTGTACGTTTATTCAGGAGTCCCCACAAATTGTATATTAGAAGTAGTAACGCATATTCTTCTAGTTTCGTTTCCAGATCTATCACGGGGAATGACGTTATTCATAGCTATAGACCGTTATGTCACAATTGCTTGCAAACCAACTTTTATCAGATCAAAGAAATACAAGGCTATTGTTTTTGCTTTGTTCTTACTTATTGTTGTTCTAAGCATAGGTGATTCAATATTCGGAAGTTTATATTTTCTCACTTCCTTTGAAACGTTCAATCACAGATTTTTGTATTTTGTCGGACCTGGAAGAAACTTTTTCATATATTTCTTTCAAACAATTTTGTATATTCGCATGCTTTGGGTTGTCCGAAAGAAAACGAAGAACTTGGACAGTGTCAGACATTCAAGTATAAACACTACCGTTCGATTGTTTATAACAATTGCAATCATCTTTGGTTGTGTGTTAGTTACCGGATATACCGATGCTATTGTTAATATAGTGAACTCAAATTGGGAGAATCTAGTACCACCTGAGGTGATATATTCAGTGAGGCTGCTGCTTTTAGCAAACTCTTTTGTAAACGCGGCAATTGTATTATTCCGCAGTTCCAAATTAAGCTGAGAACTTGCATAAGCTGATCAGAAATTAAAGGAACATCTACACCAATAGAGAATTATAGAAAGCTTCAGAGATTTTGTTTGTGGGTATCTTAAAGCAACATTGCCCCTGATTGATTAAATTTTGCACCTTAAAAACACGGTAGCGTAATTTATTACTATTTTTTATTTTGTTAAATTATATAATAAGATTGATTGTGAAAGTTGCCGAAGTTTCTACGTATACTGTAACATATAAGATTTATGCTGAATTAGAACGGAATTCTGAAAATTCAACGGATCGATATCTTTTGAGATACGATACAATGAATGTACAATGAAGAAATTGAAATTCTAAGAAAAAAGCCCCAACTTTCGTTACTTTAATATAAGAATGCCAACTCAAACGAACGTTTAACAACACAGCCTAAGAACCTTTTCAAAAGTTGTTAAGCCGCGTTGCAGAAGCATGAAGTAGCACTAGTAGCAATATTTCACGGTAATCCTGAAGATCATATCAAAGAGTTTTGGGGAATTTTGATGATTAAGGTAAATTCTCCAATTCATTAAGTTCAGATCCTTTTTTCGAGATTACTATAAAACAAAATATCTTAGGGAGATCTGAACAGAGGGCAACTAGCGACGATGTAGGGGCTACATTTAGGGTTTTAATAAAATGGTAAAATAGTTTTGATAAAAACTTGCAAGCACATAACATGGTTAATAACACAGTTGAGCATGATTGGAGAGGAAAGTACTACTTCCTTCCGCCACTAAACATTCTGCGGTATTTACAGTAACTGCTGCAACAAACGTGCTTTTGATTTTTGTCTTATTTTTATTTTATTATATTATTATACCGGGTGTGCCAGAAAAAACGCCACTAAAATTCAATTTTTGACGTACGCTTTTCCTGTTGCCGAAATCATTTCAAATCTTAACGAAATAGTATTCAGGCTATTCTCAATCAACTGTGAAATTTTGATAAAGAAACAACAATTTTTAGGGAAGATATGACGATATGAAGATATGAAGGATGTATAATTTTCAATGTTTACAGAATTGACGTCAAAATCTTAACGGCATCTATATATCTATATATTAATAGCCGATTCTCTGTCTGTCTGTTTGTTTGTTCGTTTGTTTGTTTGTAAGTCACGCAAAATGGTAGATTATGTTGTGAGCGAAATTATTTCTTTTTTTGTGTGCGACGTGAGTTCGAAGCAAATACATTGCAACCCCAATCGAACGTGACTTTTTTTGGCTGATGAACTAATAGGAATAACGTTTTGTTTTTATCGTTATTGTTAGTTTTATATTCCACGTTGACTTGGCTTTGAAAACAGTACATCAACTAAATACAAAGAAACTAACTGATTAAACATTTTGGACAAAAAGCAGCAGTGGCAGAACGTGGCAGCATATGTTCGGTTTGCCACTAACTCTTGCCTGACTGTCTGAGACGGGTGAACTTTTTTTTCGAGTAATCAAGATGTTTAAAAACCTATAGGTAAAAATCACAATCATAAAACAAAATATTTTATTTTGCTTTTGTCATAATAGTTGTCTTTAATCGATTTCTTTTAATCTATTTTATTTTATATCAGATCGAACGTTTTTTTTATTCACTTGATTCATTTAGCACGTGCCTTTTCTTCTCTCCTCCCGTGTGATCTTTTTAAGAAGAGAAACCATTTCCCCCTTACGTTTGATAGCACCCATGTTAGGGCGCGTAACTTTTTTAAAACAAAAGTTAGTAAAAAGTTGAAGTTTTCTCTCTATATGTTTTGAGTGTATTGTTACACTGATAAAAGATTGGTTTTACCAGAGGTTGTGACTTCGAATCTGCTTCTGGTTGTACGAGCCGTTTATAAGGAAATTTGACGTTTATTGATACAGTGATACAGAGCAGGTGGACATGGGCGGCGAGCGACGCCGCCTTGGCGGCTAGTTAATAGCCGATTCTCCGTCTGTTTGTTTGTTTGTTTGTTCGTTTGTTTGTAAGTCACGCAAAATGGTAGATTAAGTTGTGAGCGAAATTATTTATTTTTTTGTGTGCGACGTGAGTTCGAAGCAAATACATTGCAACCCCAATCAAACGTGACTTTTTTTTGGCTGATGAACTAATAGGAATAACGTTTTGTTTTTATCATTATTGTTAGTTTTATATTCCACGTTGACTTGGCTTTGAAAACAGTACATCAACTAAATACAAAGAAACTAACTGATTAAACATTTTGGACAAAAAGCAGCAGTGGCAGAACGTGGCAGCATATGTTCGGTTTGCCACTAACTCTTGCCTGACTGTCTGAGACGGGTGAACCTTTTTTACGAGCAATCAAAATGTTTAAAAACCGATAGGTAAAAAAAGAGTATCATATCAAAACAAAATGTTTTTTTTTTTTGCTTTTCTTTTAATAAATTAATTTGTTCTTTTAATTGTTAAGCGTTCTGATCGAACGTTTTTTTATTCTATTTATTCATTTAGCACGTGCCTTTTTTCTCTCCTCCGTGTGAACTTTTTAAGAAGAGAAACCATTTCCCCCCTGTTTGATAGCACCCATGTTAGAGCGCGTAACTTTTTTAAAACAAAAGCTAATAAAAAGTTGAAGTTTTCTCTCTCTACGTTTTGAGTGTATTGTTACACTGATAAAAGATTGGTTTTACCACAGGTTGTGACTTCGAATCTGCTTCTGGTTGAGCACAAGTTGTACGAGCCGTTTATAAGGAAATTTGACGTTTATTGATAGAGTGATACAGAGCAGGGGGGATATGGGCGGCGAGCGACGCCGCCTTGGCGGCTAGTCTATATATTAATAGCCGATTCTCTGTCTGTCTGTCTGTCTGTCTGTCTGTTTGTTTGTAAGTCACGCAAAATGGTAGATTGAGTTGTGAGCGAAATTATTTCTTTTTTTGTGTGCGACGTGAGTTCGAAGCAAATACATTGCAAACCCAATCGAATGTGACTTTTTTTTGGCTGATGAACTAATAGGAATAACGTTTTGTTTTTATTATTATTGTGTTAGTTTTATATTCCACGTTGACTTGGCTTTGAAAACAATACATCAACTAAATACAAAGAAACTAACTGATTAAACATTTTGAACAAAAAGCAGCCGTGGCAGAACGTGGTAGCATGTTCGGTTTGCCAGTGTATCCTAACGTATCCTTGCCTGACTGTTTGAGACGGGTGAACTTTTTTTTCGAGCAATCAAAATGTTTAAAAACCGATAGGTAAAAAAAGAGTATCATGAAACAAAATATTTTTTTGCTTTTCTTTTAATAATTTAATTTCTTTTTATAAAGCGCTTCTGATCGAACGTTTTTTTTATTCTCTTTATTCATTTAGCACGTGCCTTTTTTCTCTCCTCCCGTGTGAACTTTTTAAGAAGAGAAACCATTTCCCCCCCCCTGTTTGATAGCACCCATGTTAGAGCGCGTAACTTTTTTAAAACAAAAGCTAATAAAAAGTTTTTTTCTCTCTACGTTTTGAGTGTATTGTTGTACTGATCAACGATTGTTTTAAAAAATAAATAACACATCATGAAATTTGGGTTTCTTTGGAACCATTGTTTAAACCGATATTTGATATTTGATTTCGAATCTGCCTGTAGGGATAACTGACGTTTTTTGGGGTCCGCGATACAGGCGATGGGGTGACGAAAAAGTTTGCGTCTAATTTTTTTGGGAGGGGTCTGTGACGTCATCAAAATCTTTGAAGAATGATATCTCTGTAACGGTTGATCGTAGCGGAACGATCCCATACATTTACTGATCAGTTTTTCGAACTCTACAACATGGTAACACTTTCGGTTGTCAATTCCTTAATTTTCTTTTTCGTGAAGTCAACGCATGCTGAACATGGGCGGCGAGCGACGCCGCCTTGGCGGCTAGTCTATATATTAATAGCCGATTCTCTGTCCGTTTGTCTGTTACGCAAAATGGTAGATGTGAACTGCTAAAGAGAGTCAGCAATGTAAGATCACACATAAATTATTTCTTTTCTTGTGCGCGACGTCAGTGTGAAACCATTGTATTGAGACCCTAATCGAATGCGACGTTTAGGGAAAATTATCTCGATAACTAATAGGGATTACTGACGTTTTTTGGGGTCCGCGATACAGGCGATGGGGTGACGAAAAATTTGGGTCTAATTTTTTTTGGGGAGGGGTCTGTGACGTCATCAAAATCTTTGAACGATGATATCTCTGTAACGGTTGATCGTAGCGGAACGATCCCATACATTTTTTTGATTAGTTTTTCGAGCTCTACAACATGGGAACACTTTCGGTTACCAATTCCTTAATTTTATTTTTCGTGAAGTCAACGCATGCTGAACATGGGCGGCGAGCGACGCCGCCTTGGCGGCTAGTCTATATATTAATAGCCGATTCTCTGTCCGTTTGTCTGTTACGCAAAATGGTAGATGTGAACTGCTAAAGAGAGTCAGCAATGTAAGATCACACATAAATTATTTCTTTTCTTGTGCGCGACGTCAGTGTGAAACCATTGTATTGAGACCCTAATCGAATGCGACGTTTAGGGAAAATTATCTCGATAACCAATAGGGATTACTGACGTTTTTTGGGGTCCGCGATACAGGCGATGGGGTGACGAAAAATTTGGGTCTAATTTTTTTTGGGGAGGGGTCTGTGACGTCATCAAAATCTTTGAACGATGATATCTCTGTAACGGTTGATCGTAGCGGAACGATCCCATACATTTTTTTGATTAGTTTTTCGAGCTCTACAACATGGGAACACTTTCGGTTACCAATTCCTTAATTTTATTTTTCGTGAAGTCAACGCATGCTGAACATGGGCGGCGAACGACGCCGCCTTGGCGGCTAGTAACTATCTATTTACGAAACGACTCTCAACAAAAGCCAAATGATAACATTTTTTGTTTAACTATAAACATCATAAAAAAGTACGAAATTATTACAAAATGTATGAAAGTTATCCAACTTGCAGTTTCATAGATGGTCCATTACGATCTTTCACTGCACGTAGTCTTCCAGTGAACTCTTTCATAGCTTTCCTAATCTCTTGAACATGGCACGTAGCTGTTTTTTGACGACCAGAACCCTTTTTTCTCTCCATTGTACCAGTTTTAACAAATCTTTTTATCAAATGGTATAGACTTGTCTCAGTTCTTATCAGGGTTATCTTTCCAAATTTTGTAGGCAGTGTATCCTTTTTCGTGATAGTGTTGAATGATGGCTTTATCAGCGTCAGAGAAAACCATAATGAAAGACGTCAGCACTAAGTCACCCTTTCTATTGGAGTGAGAGTCGCTTTTACACCGGCAGTTAAAACAAGAAACTATGTAAAGTCTTCTAAAAAGGTCGGGAAGTAGCACTGCAATAGCTTCAAAGACGTGGAAAATAAAATCGTATGAGAGGAAAAAGCATATAATAGAAACTTCATGAAAATTATAGACGGCAATTTTGACGTCAATTCTATAAACATTGAAAATTCTGTGGTTTCACAACATGCTCATATCTTCTGTAAAGGTTGTCGTATCCTTCTGAGACTATTACAGATATTTTAAAATAGTCTGAATAATATTTCCTTAAAATTGTAAAAATTCATTATCCAAACTCCAATTCAGCTTAGATAAGAGCGGTTTATTTGGGACACTGTCAACGGTCTCTCTTAAGCATTCGACTGAATTCCTTACGATTTCCTGTTAGCAACATTATAGGTGCAGGGTCGAAATCTATGAACTTTAACAGGATTAACTGTAATAACAGAAAGCAACTTGTTAAAATTAACAATAATTCCATATCAGATTTTATTCTTAAAGTACCCTAGGAATCCATGCTATATAATGATTGTTGGTATCCAACATTTCTCTATGATTTTTTTGTATTTATCTAAAACTGTGATATTACCAACTATGAAAGTGAAAAAATTCATACTTCATTAAGTATTAACGATTCAGGCATAACACCTCAACAAGAAGCATTTTCAAAGCCCCAGGACTGAGACGTTTTTTAGGTGTCAATATTTACAAACAATCGATTTGTAGCTAGTAAGACCAGTCAAAGTATCCTTAATATCTTCTTGCATGAATGTAAACCAGAGGAAAACTCGAGTACATTCGCTAAAATTCACACAAGCAAAATGTTGAAAAAAAAGCCACCCATATTCCATTTCAAGTACTAATGAGTAAAAAAATTGTATATCATTAAAGGGTCAAAGAACCAGAGAGCTAAAGGAACGTACAAATGTTTAGTTAGCCGACTTGTTGTGATTATTCAAATGGTGAAGACGATGAATGAGTGATTAGTGTTATGCAATGAAGTGATAAAATTTAAAGGTACGTACATAAAAAAAACTTGTTAGCTGTTAAACTGAAGTTTGGAAAAGGTCTATTTATAGCAACAATAGAAAGTTGTTAAATTCTCCATTTGGTTTTCTTTGCTATTACCTAAGACAACCATCATCAATCAAACATTGATTCGATTTATAAGAAAGTTAATATGAAACCTAAATATGAAAAAGATGTTATTACAGAAAAACGAAATAGCTTTGATCTTATCTAACAAACCAACTCTTGAGTTTTGAAAAATAACAACACAACAGCCTAAAATAATTTTCCATACCATGGGGATTTTTCAACTGTCATGTCAAGTTACAGTTTTATAGACTGTTTTGAAAGATCACAAAACCCTTTTAACTGTCCACCATTTGGAATAAAATTTAGCACAATTGTGAAAACACAATGGCTGACACAGCACATCTCAAAGCACACTCGAAGGTTTGAACAAACAAATAATATAATATTGGATTTACTTTATTTTTTGTGCCAGCAAGTCTAAAATCTGGGATTGCAATGCATGTATCTTTGGACTAGTTCTTGACCATTCTTGATAGGACTGCTCTGAAAAATCTGCTGGGCATGATTCACCGGGATTCCTTTTGCATAATGTTTCCAATTTCTTCATTATAAAATGAATCTGAAAATAATATACCGGGCGAGTCAAAAAAAAGTGCCGGTGCATCACAAAAAATATCTTTCGTTTGAATAACTATGAAAGATAGTTGTTTTTATTTCTGAATAGAGGAATCCTTTACCTATTTTTCGGTAAATTGTTTCTTTTCTTCCAATCCCCATAGCCTTTTCAATAACGTTATAGGATTTAATCAAAGAATCACGCAGGAATATTTTGTTCGGCTTTTTGGTCCATTTTTCAAAGATTTTTACAAGAACCGCTTTCAGTTTTTTGCCCAAACCTTTTTTTTCTATCCAACCAAATTAGAAAAGTAATACACTATAGGTAAAAGATTCCTCTATTCAGAAATAAAAATAACTATCTTTCATAGTTATTTAATCGAAAGATATTTTTGTGAAACAACGGCAACTTTTTTTGACTCGCCCGGTAGTTAAACATTCAAACATTAATTTTTTGCAATGGATAAAAAGCAACAAAGTATATCAAACTTTGCAATGAAAATCACTGATTGTAGAATGTAATGGCATGAGATGAAATAATTCTTGAGAGAACAAAGTACTGAAAACACCACCTATTCATTGTATTGGAGCATGGGTCCCACACAGAGAATCTTAGATATTTCAAAGGAATGCTATTGGAGTTTGTTATTTGAAACATCATTAAAATCATTAATGCATTAGTTAGGACTGCATCTGAACACTTGAACAAGTACAACTATGAAGATGTAAAGTGACAGACAGAAGCAAAAGGAAGAAAAATCTCTGCACTCATTATTTCAAAATATATATAAAGTAAAGAAAAATTCTCAAACCTTGCTGGATTGTAAAGACAGGACTTTCAAATACAAGCTCAAAATCTCCATATCAATGTTGTACAATCTCTTCTTATCAATTTGAAGTTCCTTTTCTCTGTGATGGAGACATTCGGCAGCACTCCATGAATCCATCATCCATACAGCTTGTAATTCACCGCCATGGTAAACAGTGTTGATTCGCTCTTTTTTGTCTCGTAAAATCTGGCACTGGGTTACAACATCAAAATTCAATTCCTCAAATTTTTGGTATTCTGAAGAAACCTTGTCCTCAGACATTGCTTTTTTTTAAGTTTTAACCTGGACAGAAAACTTATTTTGAAGGAAAACATATCATGATACATGTCAATGCTTCAACACAGTCATAAACCAGAACTGGTATGCCATTATGATCTCTACATCTAAACAGTACATGTCTACAAGTGTAACTCAAACTAAATCTTCTATTTTTATTTAGTATTTAATCAGTTACAATAAACAAGAAGACCATATTTTTCGGTTGAAATCTATATTAATTTAAAGGGAGCCATAACAACAGAAATATAAATAAATTTACTTAACACTATATATACATGGTAAATAAACTCACACTATCGTTTGGAAGATCCAAATTCATGAATGTCATCATCACTTTCATGAGGACGTTTTGATACATTAGCTCTTGTTTGTGAACCACCCTGCTGATAATATGCAAGATAGATTGGTTGAAACTCTCGTAATTGACGAACGAATCCCTCATTTGGATTTATACAGTATCTTTTGGATTGAACAAACAAATATGCTTCTTGAAAACTCAATCCATACGATTCCATGATATACGCAATCATCAGAGCAGAACTTCTGGAAACTCCTGCATTCCCATGCAGTAAGACTTTTCCTCCTTGAAATAAACACCCGTTAATAAATTGTTTCACCAACGAAAAATGCTTCATAATAGGTTCAGTTACGCTATCAACTATGTCCAAGACTAGGTAATGAAAATGATTGGGGAAGTTTGGCTTGATCAAATTTGCTTCAACCGGATGTCGCACACAAATGATATGGGTTATACCATACTGTCGCAAGTAATCAAATTTGCTTTTAGAAGCAGCTGAGTATGGTCCAAGAAAAACATTTGGTACAACTTCTTGCATGGATCGCCTCATACTATACTGCCAATCAGGGGCTTCATGATCTGGCAATGGTGGGAATGAACATTGACTTTCCATTAGTAAGATGGCTGCTTACACTGTAACATGTTATCATTGCTGATGAAACACCTGTAACAAAAGTAATTTGAAAACATTATGTAATAAAAGTTAATGTGTTTTTAATACACAACAAAACATAAAGATATATATAATGAAGGTTTGATAAATGTTTGTCATTCAATATACTTAGCAAATCAAAATAAATATGGCGTCTTTTCGATAAAGAAGCATTGCTTCAAGTAGATGAATTCAGAATAGCCTTGTTTTTTCCCTAAATGACTTAACTAAGTTCTTGTAGCTAATTGCAACTGCTTCTGACATATTCTTGTATATTTTTTACAAAAGATTTAAATTCTTTTAGAGTTTCATGATAACAATCTTTGCCAGATATTAAGCTTAAAAATACAATTTTAGGTGCAAAAATTAATAAGACACTGTTCTGTTAAAGATAATGAACTATTATTATGGAGAGTGGAGGGAGAAACAATGCCGATGTCAGCAGAAACAGAACAATTGGGTCTGGGAACATCAATTGTTTATTATTAACAAAGCATTCAAACAAAGTAAAAAAATGATTGGCTCTCTCATGGAAGTTATCTCAGAAGAACACTGCTGATGCGTTTTTCTTGACCATATGATAGTTCATTATCTTTACTATTTATAAGTTCTGTGGGAGAGATAACCACCATGCTCAATGATATTTATCAGAAACCTTTTCTTTTTTGGGCAAAAGTTGAATAATTCCTAAATTATTGCCAAGATATTGCTATACTATAATATCAATAATAATAATATACAATACTTTATTGAGTTACAGGTAAGGCAAAAAAAACTTTACAGGAATAGTTACTTACTGCCTAATAGATAATAGATCTAATAGACAATTCAGGAAAAAAACTTGTAGAAGAATTATTAAAAATACTCTTTTTACTTAACAGGTTTGTGATGTTAAATTGAGAGTAGAACATGCATTGGAAGGTTACTTTGGCTGTTTTTGGTTTTTAATTGCAGTTTTCTTGAAGTTATCAATTTCAAAACCACTGATAAAAAAATAGGGGAAGGGGTGCCTAAAAATGAGCCACTTGGTGGAATCTTGAATTCACAAACTTATGTACAAAATATAGCTGTCTTTAAAAGAACAGTCTTAGGATGAAGTTAAAAGGCTTTATTGTTGTGTTTGAATACATCACTGTACTTTTATTTACTTAACAACAACCACTGCTTTAAGAATTACGAGAAAAAACAGTTTAATATAAATATCTCAAGTGGTCAATGACTTCCTATGACTTAAAGTCCAATTTTCCACCACGTCAATTCACTGTAGGTTGCTAATATCTGCTTGATCATGCTTACATGAGCAGTCTCTCGTATAACATTTTCTCTATACTTGAAGGAACACCCACAAACGTTTTCCAGGAAAATGAATGATATTTCTCCATACATTCTCCTATATAAAATTTGATACAACGAGAATATTTGTACTTCACCAAGGCAAAGTCTACAAATATCACTGATCTCAATTTCATCATTAGTATTTCACTGATTTCAGAACCACTAGTATCATCAGAACCACTGTTTTGATTAGATTCATTGCTAACTTCATGTTCACTTTCCTCTGACTCACTATCACTGCCTTCAAGGGTGAGATTGCTGATCGATTTCCCAGGTGTAACATCCAAGCGAGTTCTTTTGTTAGCCTGAGTTGTTTCTTCATCATTTGGGGATTCTCTCATACTTTGAAGCTGTTGTAATAGAGATTGGTCAAGGGCTTTTCTTTGGCTCATTGTGTTCTCACTAGCAACTTTTCAAAAACAACCTTTGGATCAAAGGAATATAAATCCACACTTTCGAAACCCTCCAATCAAGTTTTCGGGAGAAGCACCACTTTCCTCAAGTTTGGACACAAATGTTTTCAATCCCTTTAGAGATTTCTTCCAGTCCTCTAAAGTATTCCTCCACACTTTCTTGAGGGGTGCAAACCAGGCAACTTCAAGTGGCTGTAACATATGTGTTGCATTTGGAAGTAGGCAGATAAAAGCAATACAGTTAGGACCACTCGACCAGAATTCATCGCTAAAATAAGCTTGATTTATTATAGAGAATTGCCTCGATGATTTTATTTTACTCTCATATTTGAATACATCTGACCGTACCCGGAGACACGTGCGATCGCACGTGCACATGCAGGCACACGTGCAAATTCATTTTGCATGTGCGACACATCGCACGTGCAAAGTTATGAAATTAAAATCTATCGCACTTGCAAAATATACCTAATAAAATGACACGATCCGTCACGCTTATCTATTTGTTTACTTGTTTGATACGCTTTTGTTAATCCTATGTTACGCGGTACGTGTTACATCTCCGTCAAAAGAGTAACAGATTTTTGTTACGCTAGCGTAACACGTATCAATGTTCACATTCAATGCAATGTCATCCCTCGTTTACATAAATACTTTGTAAAGTTTTAATACGTAATTTTGATATGGAGAAAGCATGAAACTTGATTTTATATAATTCACGGTACAATTTTTCACACGATTTTTGTCGTACACGTCATAATCGTACTGTGTAAATTAGAAAAACGTACAAAAATGTGTCTTAACATGGTGTGTATGAAAAAAAATCTTTTGCTGGTGGCATCGGTTGCTTGATAGAAAAAGTCACCTGGTTCATATGCACTTAGAAACTGGAAAGACAGTTTTTGGAAAAACAAACTAAAATTGTTGCTGCAAATAAAAACCATCTCTGATGATTCTATTTTTCAAAAGTATTTATTTTTGGAACTCACTGGAGATTAAAGTGTTCGAACGGCGGTTGTGCATAATTAAACAGTAGCTTACAAACATGTGCATAATTTTGTTCTTTTTTTGGTTAAACGATAGACATAAACATGATGAATAATTAATGATTCTATTTCCGCCATAAAAGCAATGTTAAATATCACGTAATATCATGCATAGCAACTGTCTAACTTCCCTAGCAACTGGGAAAACGGATCCTTTGTTTGTTTTGTTGTTTTCTGAAGAAAAAAAAACGAGTTTTTCAACTCAAACTAAAAAAGTTTTATTAATTAATCAATTGTTTCTGAAAAAGTGACAAAATCCGAAAAATATATCTACGCATGTCTACGCCATTCCTTTATTCAAAAAAATAATAAAAACTTTTATATCATCGAAACCACAAGTAGAACAAATTAGATTTTATACAGGTTACTCGAACTTCAGTAAATAAAACGTGAAGTACAGAGAAAAAGGCAATTAGTCTCCTGTGTTTGGGGTTCACAGGTTAAATCGTCCCCCGTGCTTCACTATCCTACCTCTGAGAGTGTAAACACACATACGTTAACATTAAAAAAGGTTGTTCGAGGAATTGAGTGCCACGTATGGTCCAAAACGTAATTATGTACTTTAACGTACTCCCTGGCGATAGAAAATCATTCCTTTTTTTCGCACACCCTTTTAAAAAGCAATTTTGAGGTTTTTCTTTGTGTTAAAAAATCATATTTTCGCGACTTGAACATCGCACGTGCAAAATTCATACTTTGTGGACTATCGCACGTGTAAAATGTCTTACATGTGCGATTGGCAGCACATGCACTAATTTATTCCCGGTACGGCCTGAGTCTGATTGAATGATGACGATCTAGCATAGTAACCGCATAGAAACATAGCTCCAGGGAAAATTTGACATGGTAAATTTTTTTTATTTTTGGGGTGGTGAAACTTTATGCAAAAACAAAACTTTTTAGCGTGTCAAATTTTCCCTTTCGGCTTAGTTCTTCAGAAAATGAAGAAAGAAGAAAACAAACAATTTCTAAACCAGTGGCGGATCTAGAGGTATGTCGAAATTTGTGTAGGAGAGCATTAACATAATTTGTGAATTCAACTTATATTACCAATGGGATTATTTGAACGCTTTTCTTTTATGGTTAGATTGCTAACACTCTCCTACACAAATTTCGACATACCTCTAGATCCGCCACTGCAAACCTTCAGAGGAGTAACGCTTTTCTAGCGATACATTAGCATCAGTTTCTTTTTTCATTTTTTTTTAATTAGTCACTCAATACAAGGTTTAAAACCACTAATGTGTATTGAGGTACAAGGAGGAAAGGTGATGATGAACATTACATTTAAAGTGTTGAAGATTATAATGAGAAGGAAAAACAGACTGCGGTAAAGAATTCCAGAGAGTGGAGGAGCGAGGAATGAAACTTTGTTGGTAGAAATTTTTTGATGATTTTGGGATGCTGACAGTGTGATCATGGCAATTAGATGAATATCTTGTGTTTCTTTTGAAAGTTCTTAATGCAGGGATGAGAGAAGAGAGCTCAGTTAAACATTTTCCTTAAAGTATTTATAAAAGAGGCAAAGAGACGCCACAGATCTGCGATGAGAGAGTGTGTCAAGTTTACTTGCAAGTTCATCACCAATAGCATTCTTTTCTGAATACGATCTAAAAGATTTAGAGAATCAGAGGGTGCACCACCCCAGATATGGCAACAATACTCAATACAAGGTCGAATAGTAGATTTATAGAGGTAAAGAATGGCATCAGGGCTGAGGTATGCTCTTGCACAAAGAAGGGAGCCCACCTTCATCGAGGCTGACTTAGTGATTGCTTCAATGTAGGAGCGCCAGGAGAAGTCCTGTGAAAAAGTGATGCCGAGGAGACGAAAGGAGTTGTTTTCTTCCAACTGGGTGCCATTCATGTAACTGACGGTAAAAATGGATCTTTAGTATGATTTACAGATAGAAGTTTGGTTTTTGTGGAATTGAATGTGATCAGCCATTTCTCTCCCCACTCAACTATAGATTGCAGATCAAACTCAATATCACCTGCCATTTCTACCTGGCTGAACAAATCTGATTTTGGAATACAGGAATAGATGGTTGAATCATCATCATAAATGGCAAGCTTGGAAATAATGTCATCAGGCAGATCATTGATGAAAAGAAGAAAAGGGGATGGCGCAAGGACAGAACCTTGGGGAACTCCTGCATTGATGGAATGTGTCGATGATGATTGCCCGTCTAAAACAACCTTAAGCCTACAATTACCAAGGAAGGAATGAATGATCTCATAAAGGAGACCCTTAACTCCATATGCAGCAAGCTTTTTCAAAGGACCAGTATGCCATACTTTATCAAATGCCTTGGATATGTCAAGAGCAACAGCTCTTGCCTCTCCAGATTTATCTAATGTATGCAGTGTAGATTCTATCATTTATCACTGTAAGGAGGTCAGCAGTTGAGCGTTGGGAGTGAAAGCCATATATTGAGAATCTGAGAAGAGGTTATTAGATTCAAGGTGATTAACAAGAGCATTATTGATAGAGGCCTCAAAAACTTTACTCATAACTGGTAGGAGACCAATTGGTCTGTAATTTCATGGATTAGATCAATCACCACAATTTTTAAAGACTGGAATTACAGACTTCCAAGATGAAGGGAAGCAAGATTCAGCTATGCACTTGTTATATAGATGAGAAAGTACAGGAGATAATTCAGGTGCACACTTTTGAAACAGGATGACAGGAATTCCATCAGGGCCAGTAGCCTTAGAAGCATCAAGATTTGAAATGATGGAAGATATTTTAGCAGGTGTGATAAAGCAACTATCCAGTACTTTATTAGTCCTCAAGGGAAATTCAGGAACAGCATGACCAGAGTCATCAAGAGTAGAATAATGGTCGTAAAATTAATTTGCGCTATTTGTGACGTATCGTCAAAACGATTATTAAAATTATTAAACAATACATTGCAATAATAAATTTTCGGGAAGCAATCGAAATGAATAATTCAAACGAACAAATGGTTATATTACCTGCTTCATTGTTATGGTGTATATATATAACATTTCGTTATTATACGCTTCCCCTTAGCTTAAACTGTTAAAGTGTTCTAGAAATGTTTGGTATATAGCATATCGCTTGAAAAATTGCTTGGTAAAAAAAGAAGGCCAACTAAATCTGAGGGTGGTGCGATCGCACCCAAAGCAACCCCCGAGTTACGCCACTGCCTACTTATTTTGGGGATCTGGAAATGAAGTTATTCAATCTGAATACGAAAATAACACAAAAAGTCACGAGCAAAAAAAAAAAAATTGCTGCAAATCCGTGAAATGTTTTTTGTGGAAATATTTAAAAGTCACCAGCATAAGCAAAATGTTGCGTACACAAAATGTCGCGAAAGTCGTGAGGATTTTTGTGCTCCTGTATCTCAACGAATTCTATTCACATATTCTTGGGCTTCATAGAAAAAACACAAGTAATTTGTTCTGGACAATTTATTTATACCAATGTGAATGTACAAAGTAAAGAGTCCTAAGTTACAAAGATTGATAAATATTTTCATAATTTTACAATACATTTCTCAATCTTGTATTCTCAAATCAGAAGAAAAAATCGTGAATACACTTCGTTGTGTGGCTGTAAACGCTTTTTATGAAACGCTTTTTATCGCAAGTTTTGGTCAAGTGGTCCTAACTGCAATATTATGCTTCGAACATGCTTCGATCCAGTGTAGTGATGTTGACCATTTCGTAGTGTCCTCCCCTCAGTCTGCGTTCATATTTTCTTCATTATTTGCAAAGTTTGTTTATATTGCTTTTATATTGTTTATATTGCTTTGAAATCTAACTCACATTAAACACAAGACTATTTTAGACAGCCCATTTTTTCACATTCAGACTTGATATTTTTGAGAAGTTTTGAGAGAGGAAGAGAGCATAGCCTACAAAGAAGAGAAAAAAAACATTTTATATATATACCCGTATGCATTATATTGATCATGGTTTACATCTACATTAAGGGTGGGTGAGTTTTCAAACTACTTTGCTTGAGGGGGGAGAGGCCTGACCCTAGGGGGAGGCCTTTGCTTGGGGGGGGGGACCAGGGGGGTGGAGGACACTATGCATTTTTGGTCAAACTTTAAAAAAAGCAAACTTCCGTAGTCCAGACCCCCACAAGAAGTTCAAGAGTGAGAATTTTATTCCAAGATAAACTTTAACCTACTAAATTTTAACCACAAGAAAGTTTTCCAAAATATCTAGCAATGGTCTATACTCAATTCCTTTTACAGGGTGGCCACAGAACTTTTATGAAAAAAATAGAGGATTTTGGAGGACCTTAGAGGACTTTTTTTTCAAAATTAGAGGATTTTTCTGATTTTTCGAAGAAAAAAATAGGATTTTAGAGGATTCAAATTCTTATTTTTGAATTATTATAAGAATTTCCAAACCATTTAACATTGATCCAAAAAACGAAAAATATTAGTTTGCAGCTGCCTTAAATGACAAATTATGAGTGGCCTGATAAAACTCAAACTTCAAAAATATAGGCTACTATCAAAAACATTACATTTACATTTTTATGTTACCTGAAAAAAATATATATAGGATTTTGTAGAGATTCCAGTAAAAAACAGTTTTTTAGAGGACTGTAGAGGACTTTTAGAGGACATTTTTCAAAAAATAGGACTTTAGAGGAGGCGTGGCCACCCTGTTTTATTGGCTATTATCACAGGTTGCCACAAGTAACCCAGTTTACAGTATAATAAGTATAACATTGAAGGCATCCCAGATCTTCTTGCCTTAATTTTAGTTTGAAAATACCCCAAGATACTGTCTTTTAAAAACCTAAGATTTTAATAACGGAAATGGTATATTATCAACAATTTCAGCAGCGGCTATCAAGTTCCCCTGTGATGTGAATATGTATACCGAGCACTCCTCCTCCTCCTCCCTCTAATGCGCACTCCCTCTCTCGCACACCACACTGTTCATACAATTACAATTACTGCAAAAGGAACATTATGCCATATATATTTTTTTCGCTCTTAAGTGCCATCACAAAATCAACAACTTCTTTCGATAGATGTTGGAATTTTTTTAATTTTCTAATGTTTAATATAAGATTGTTGGTGCTATTTCCTTTTTGCACCCCCGCTCTCCCGTCCACGATGTTTTAGGGTCAGGGTTAGGGTTAGGGCTAGGATCAGATACAGTGTTAGGGGGTTGCGAAAAGGAAATAGCGCCAAGAAGATCATTTAATAACGTTACAATTTTTTTATTTCGTTTTTTATATTGATATATCATATCAAGCAAGCGAGTCTATCTGTGCATGATGCAGAAAATAGGGAAGACAAAGCATTATAATATTATTATGCAAATTGTTGATTTCAGACTTGCCTCATTACTACATTCGGATAAATCTTCAGAAGTCTCCGGGTTTATATCAACTTTGCTTTTCCATCCATCCGTTTATGTATATCGAATTTGCTTCATGATGCGACTGATATCGATTTTATTTCATAAAATCTCAGTCGATCTAATACTGCTACCTTACAACCCAATCGGTTGCGTTCGGCTCCGTGAAACAGGAGCACGAACTCGGTACATCCTCTTTCAATCTCGTCCGTGCACGAGGAAGGAAACGAAAATCGATTAGATAAATATTTCAAGAATTTTAATCCGTTTGTATCGCACGTTTATCATATTTTTATTATGGCAAACATCCAAGAGGAGAGTTTAATAATGACAGAAGGGATCAATGACGGGGAAAGTTCAACCAACGAAACTCCCACAAGAAAACGAACCTTATCTGTTATAGAGGAACAAGATGAACCGAACGAGAAACAACATTATAAACGTTTCAAGATAACATCAGAAGAAGAAAATTTTAAGTGGACATTGCCGGAAGGAATGTCGACTTACGCTAATGAACTGTTTGATAAGTTCATTCCTGATAGGGAGGTGAAGGAAGCTGTTACAGTTCCTCACCCCTGCCCTTCCAATATAAATCAAGTCCGGAAATTGGATGATTTTCTGGAAGATATTCTGCGAGAGAAAAAGAAAACACAGGAACTGAACATGGAGTCTGTGTTGGAAAAGACCCAAAAGAAGCTACTTGATGTAATGGGTCCCTTATCCAGAGTATGGTTGGCTTTTGATAAAGCCAAAGATGGCGGCGATCAAGAGGATGTTCCGACAGTGGAGGAGTTATTACAACACACAGAACAAACTATTTTATTAATTGGACAAACAAGTAATTTTTTAACTTACGAGCGACGGAAGAATGCACTATCCTGTTTGTATACCGGTTCACAGGTATCGTCTACATTGAAAGAAAAGTCCGATATTCTCAAAGAAAAGGACATAAACCTATTTGGGAAACCATTTAGGGATCACTTTATAGAAGCCATGAAGGCAAAGAAGGAATCCCTGAAGGCTTTTGTTGGAGATTCATTCCAAAAATCAAATAATCAGTCACCAGTGGCATTGAAGGCCAACTCTTCAAGTGGTAGCCGTGGACCACAATCAAGGATGCCCTTTCGACAGGGCCCTCCGCCAGCTCGCTTCTCAAGGAGAGGTGGAGGGCAGAATTCCTCAAACTACTACAGCAAGTACAACAAAGGAAAAGGTAATTATGTCTGGACAAGGAAATTCACCTTTTCCCATAACCTCTCCACTTCCACAGATAATGAACATGGAGGACCTTCCTCATGTTCATCCAGTGGTAAAAAAGTTGTTTTCAGAACATGTGATACCCCAGGTGCCATTAGCAGGAAGACTGAAACACTTTCTTCCGGCTTGGAAAATCTTGACAAAAGATCCAAACATTTTTTCAGTAATAGAAGGATACGAAATTCCACTATTAAAACAACCAACCCAAAACAATGTGGTGCCAAATGCCCATTTAAATCAGGAGCAGTCTTTGTTAATAGAGAAGGAAGTGGAGGCACTATTGGAAAAAGGTGCTATTTCCCAAACAAATCATTCAAAGGGGGAGTTCTTAAGCAATCTGTTTCTAGTTCCGAAAAAGGATGGGGGACAGAGACCTGTGATAAATCTAAAAGCATTAAACAGATTTGTTCCTTACAAACACTTCAAAATGGAAGGTTTGCATTCTCTGAAATACATGTTGCAGAAGGGAGATTATTTTTGCAAGCTAGACCTGAAGGATGCTTACTTCAGTATCCCTCTTCACAAGACATCTCAAAAATTGGTGAGGTTTCTATGGTCAGGGAATTTATACGAATTCCTATGCCTTTGTTTTGGGTTAGGTCCTGCCCCAAGGATTTTCACGAAATTATTAAAAATCCCAATCTCATTATTGAGAAGATTGAATATCAGAGTGATTATTTACCTGGACGATATGTTGCTAATGGGACGCTCCTGGGAGGAGGTCCAGATGGCAAGAGATACAGTAATTTTCCTTCTACAACATCTAGGATTTGTAGTGAATTGGAAAAAGTCACTTCTCCAACCCACCCAGAACATAGAATTTCTTGGTCTCATAGTGAATTCCAAGAATATGACTTTGTCATTGACAGAGGAGAAAATGAAATCTGTCACAACAAAGTGTTGGAGGTTATACCAGAATCCTATAACAACATTGTTGGAGCTAACACGTCTTGTAGGGGTATTAGCATCCACAATTCAGGCTGTTCTTCCATCAAAATTACATTTCCGAAGTTTGCAACATCAACAAATTTTAAACTTAAGAAACACACAATCTTACCAAACTCAAATAAAGCTAAATCAATCATCACTACAGGAACTACAGTGGTGGTTGACAAATTTAAAACTTTGCAATGGAAGGAGCCTGGTACAGCCTCAATCACAACTTCTGCTTCAGACGGATGCGTCAAAGAAGGGTTGGGGGGCAGTTTGCAAAGAAATCAGAACAGGTGGTCAATGGACTCAGGAGGAAAAGGGCTTTCACATAAATCATCTCGAACTCTTAGCAATAAAACTAGCCATATTTACCTTTGCCAAAATGCTAAAAGTAAAGTCTTTCCACATTCAAGTGGACAACAAAGTTGCTCTCTCATATCTTTTGAAAATGGGGGGCACAGCCTCTATGGAAATGTGCAACCTGTCAAAAGAGATTTGGGAATTTCTAATTCGTTGGGAGATCACAATTACTGCGGAGTACCTTCCAGGGTCCTTGAACACCATTGCCGATTGGGAATCTCGCAATACCAGGGACAGCTCGGAGTGGAAACTGTGCCCAACATTGTTCAAAAAACTTTGCAGAGTCCTTGGCCACCCTCAAATAGATCTGTTTGCAAGCCGCATGTCGCATCAGGTGCCCAAATATTATGCTTGGAAACCCGACCCTTACAGTCAAGGGGTCGATGCAATGCAACAGGATTGGCATCAGTCAACTCTTCTGTATGCATTCCCACCATTTTCTCTTCTGCACAGAGTGATAAGGAAAATTCAATTGGAAGAGGTACACCTAATGATATTGATAGCACCAACCTGGCAAAGTCAAACTTGGTACCCAGAGCTTCTGAGGTTACTGGTGAGGAAACCAATTTTAATTCCACACCACAAAAATCTTTTAGTAAACCCATTGGGTTATTGTCATCCACTTGTGGAAAACAAATCATTAAACCTGGCGGCCTGGTTGGTTACAGGAAAAGATTGGCTGAGGAAGGAATTTCAGAGAGAGCTTCCAAACTTATCACTTCGTGTAGAAGAGAATCATCTAATTCAAGTTATTCATCGGCCTGGAATAAGTGGGCTAGCTGGTGTAATGGGCAAAAAGTTGATCCATTTCGATGCAATGTGAATTACATCCTAGATTACCTGGCTTTCATGTTTGAGTCAGGATATTTATACAATACAATATGCAGTCATCGATCAGCTATTTCAGCTTTTCATGTAGGATTTGGTGGTAGATCAGTGGGTGATCACCCAAAAATTAGTGCTTTGATTACAGGTGTATTTAACCAAAAGCCACCTCAACCTCGCTTTAATAAAGTTTGGGATGTACAAGTCGTATTTGATTATTTAAAGAAAATATCAAATGCAATTCTTTCAGAGAAACTGCTTACATTGAAAACCACTATGCTCATAGCACTTTCTGCATCTTGTAGATCTTCAGATATTCAACTTTTAGATATAAATAATATGGAAACTTTTGAGTCTAAAATTAGATTTACTTATTCTAGACTTACAAAATCTTGGAGACAAGGACAAAAACCTCCTTCTATAACATTTTATGAATTTGCTGAAGATGAAGATTTGTGTATTGTCAAAGCCATTAAAAATTACATGAAAATATCTTCACCTTGGCGAGGTGCAGGTAACCCAAGCCAATTATTTTTGAGTTATATAAAACCACATAAACCGGTTTCAAGTGACACTATAGCTAGATGGCTAAGAGAAACAATGAAAGCTGCAGGTATTAATATGGATTTGTTTACTGCCCATTCCACCAGAGCAGCTTCTTCTTCAAAAGCAGTGACTCAAGGAGTCCCTGTCGAAGAAATTTTACGTAGAGGAACTTGGTCTGAAAAATCCTCTACATGGCAAAAGCATTATCGTAGGGAAGTCGTAACTATTGAAGAGGGGAAAAACTTCCAGGAAAAAATTTATTACAAAACGCTTTGAACAGAGGATGTACCGAGTTCGTGCTCCTGTTTCACGGAGCCGAACGCAACCGATTGGGTTGTAAGGTAGCAGTATTAGATCGACTGAGATTTTATGAAATAAAATGGAGAAATTGCGGCAGGGCGCGAAGCGCCCGAACTGCAATTTAGATTTTATGAATAAAATCGAAGGAAGATCTAATACATCCCACCCACCCACGCCAAACAGGATAAAGATATTATATCTGTCGCTCTTATTTATTTTAGATTCGTTCCGATTCAAAAGATGATAGAATCATTTGTTCGTTATGTTTGATATGAAATATACGACATTTGAAAATGATAAACTATTTGTTTTTTTCTCTTCCCTGACTTCGACCTCTATTCAGACTTCATGTTTTGTCTTGATTTTATAAAAGGAGATAATTTGAGTGCTAACTCTTTTCTCGACACCTTAATGTTTCCTTGCCTGCACGCACTCGATTGGGTTGTAAGGTAGCAGTATTAGATCTTCCTTCGATTTTATTCATAAAATCTAAATTGCAGTTCGGGCGCTTCGCGCCCTGCCGCAATTTCTCCAATTTTGTAAGGGAAAAACTAACTCTGAACTGTAAACAAAACTGTAAACAAAACATTCATTATTTATTTATATAAGTATTATTGGCATTTTACCAGTTATTCACGAAAAAATAAAAAAACAAAGAGGAGAAATTCAAATTACTTACTCAGGCATTGTTTTACTTTTCGAAATTTCAGCTTTTACTTTGCCATTCACAGATGCGGACCTTATGAGGCTCCAGAGTGTAACCGGAATATGAACTTCGGAAATCGGTTTTACAGTGAAGAAAGGGCCCATGATACAAACCCTGAACTAGCTGGTCGATGTTGCTAAATCAGTATAGGAGTATGTTTGTATCACACTGAACGTTATGCACTTCATTTTGCTCATCTTCCAAGCCTAATATCTTTTTTGTTTCCTTTGCTTCCTTTATTTCTTGTATTGTTACAAAAAGATGCCGTACTTGATTTAATCATAGTCACAAGAAAAAGACTATGTGACTATGATCTCATTGAAAAAAATATCTTATAAACTACTTTTTATAAATTAATTTTTTTTATCTATTTCTTTTTTTTATTTTAGAAAATTTTAGTGCGATGGATGATAAACCTGTAGAGTCATACACTAACTGACAACTTACGCCCCGGCATTTCCAACCGTTTCTAAAGTTTCGGGAAAATTGTAGAAATGTTTATCAACAAAAGTGTAACAAACGTCGGAAAAATGTTGGAAATGTCGGAAAATGTGTTCTGCGTGCAAGCTGTCGAGTCAATCATTAAAAATAAATTTAAATGCAGTAGAAAAATGTTAAAATGGATAGATTCAACACACAAAATTACCTGGATTCTGAAAATTATCAATCAAGCAGCTACGCTTAGGTGTAATTAGACCCTTACGCGAAGCATAATTTGGATGAAGACCATAGGGAAACCAGTTCACTATGAAGAAACCTTACTTTACATACACAACAACATGGCTGCTTGTGTAAACTCGATATTCAGCTTGTTATTTTCTCAGTTCATGATTAAATTGAAGGAATTAGAAAAGTTTGTTTAGTTTGTTACAGACAAAATGCTAAGATTCAGAGAAACAGAAACATCTTGAAAATCAGAAGCAAACAGTTTTATATTTTGATGTATTATTTTTGCGTTTCAGAAAAAAGAGATAATATAAACATTCATATGGCACCAAGCCAATGTCTCAAGAAAGGATATTTATTAAAATGTCCACAGAAAATAATTTTCAAGGTAAGTTTTATTTGTTTTCACATTAATTTTTTCACTAAGAGACGTACAGTATGCCTTTCTTTTGATTTTTTGAATCTCTCTATTCTATTATTTGGTGTCAGTGTGTAGTAGTATAGTTATGTGTAGTTATATAAAAAACAGGGCACTTCAGTCAGTAGTGGTAGCTGTAGTGGATTTTCTTTATTATAGCTATCATATGTATCTATGCAGATACAAAATCTAGTAACATTTTATGATGAATTTCTGGAATTCTAATTCCCATTTAATAATTTTGCATTTTTTACAACTTAAGAAGTTCATGATCTGACTGGAATTCTTCTTTGAGAAAATGATTTTTCACTTAAAGAAACATCATGTGTCCAAAATATATTATATAGATATATAATATATCTAGATTGTACAATTAAAAGAAATTTAGGATAGGTAGAAAATTACTCTTATGATTTGACAAACTATATATATATATATATTGATGACTCCTAAAACATTATAGAAATTCTAAAGTGAAGAGAAAGTAAATTATAGGAAGTGAACAAACATCATTCCTCGCTATATATAAGATTTGATAATATATATACATACAGGATCTAATCTAGAATGAAGGGCAGCGTCTGGCAAAAGGAAAAAGGGCACATTATGAACATCCAATGGGAACTTGCTTTTGTTTTTAGGAAAAGGGCAACCTGAGCTTTGTTTCGGGGGTCTTAAACCTGTGACCCCCCCTATACGAGAATGATTTTTGAAGTTTTTAAGGCAAAATAAATTTTAAAAAATAAAAAATAATGTATAGAGGGCAATGAATTATGGAAGTTTTGATATTTTCATCTTTTCTTGTGTGATTTTGTACTGTATAATTCAGAGAAACTTTTTATATTTCTTTTGTCCAAAACTTCAAAGTTCTCAAATGTTAAGATTTTCTTCTAAATTTGATAAAACCTTTGCTAAGAATCACATATTAAAACTATTTGGTTGGATTGTTTTAGTTGAATACCTCAGTAAATATTTTGTATTGAATAATATGAAGGAATATTTACTTTTTAAATAATACTGAAGCTTAAACTTCATTCATGCTTGAATGTATTCTCTTGTGACAATGAATATTAAAGAGTTCCTTATTATGATTATTGTTTTCTTTTGCTGATGTGTCATATTGGAAAAAACAAAAACAAATGAAATCTTTAAGTATTTTGTTCTTTGTTTGTGTTAGATAAAATTTCAGACAAAAAAAATATTCTAAGATACTTTAGTTCAACCTTTTTACATGTATATTCAAACTACAAAGTGTTTTTGCCCTTTCATTTAATTTCGCTGCATACTCTTGATAATTAAAACCATATATAGTTAACAACAGTAATTTGTGATTCAGGACATGCATTGGCACAGAATCAATAATTTAATATCGGAAATCATTGCTTTACAATTTTGTTGCTAACGTGATAATTTGTCACTCATAAAAAATGTCAATTGAAAAGTTAAAAGAATGTCTCTGATTTTATTTTCAAATATATATATCTTATCTAATAGCTTTCGTATTCTTGTTATTTCACTGTTGTTGGCTATGTAACTTAATGTGAACTGTATTATTGACATAATTGAAATTATTATAATGGATGAGTCATCATGCCCCAAGATTTTAAAATGTAATCTTTAAATTTTCTTGCTAAGTTTTCTTAAATTTGGATTAAGGTATGTATCAGTTGGGTGCTTTATGCTGAAATCTTTTGAATCCTCATTAGACCAGTATATGTCGAGGCTCAGTTAATGTGCAGATTGTTGTTAGATGTTGTTTAAAGTTGAAGATGAGGTGACTTTTGTCGTTAGTGTTGAGATACATATCACTATAAAAATCCCTGCATTAACTTTTTAGCAAAAATGGCAGTCTCGTTGGTTTGTCTTATATGGAAACAGTGAACATGGTAGAGTACGCTTGGAATATTATGACCATGAAAAGGCCTGGCAGGCAGAGAAAGGAAAACGGGTTATTCCTTTAGGGAATTGTGTTAGCATAAAACCCATCTGGAATAAGGAGTACCACCATGTATTGGAAATAGTAATCCAAGATAAAACCATGCAGTTGGCAGCATCGAGTAAGGATGAAGAAAAGGCGTGGTTTAAGGATCTTTGTAAAGCTGTTTTTGGAACTGCCAGTAGGAACAGTATTGTACAGGTTTGTATTGTGTTGTTTTGTTTCATAATAGCATTATTTAAAATCTTCTGAAAGTTACGTATTAATTTTTTTCAGAAAACTTTTAATCTAAGTAGAAAAAACAAAACAATCATCTAGAAAGAAATTGAAATGTTCTGCTTGTTTGATGGATTATGTTTGTATTTCTTGAAGTTAATTTATGTATATTACCTATATGGCATGTCTACAGAAATCAGATCATTGCTGTTGTGGTTTTTTTGATAAACCAATCAGGAAAAACAAGTAATGCTTATTAAATGCCTACGACAATGAAAGCATGTTTTGTCTTGTCTGAGGTGCTCTACAAAGCTAATGAGATTATCTGAAAACCAAATTCAACAATATTGTGTCAACATAAATCAACAAAATGAATAGGATAATCATATACCTACATGTCATAAAGACGTTTATCCTTTAGTTTAAGCTCTGCTAAGGAGTGATAAAGATAAGAGGCCATAAACATGCCATTACTAATCACATAGAGATTTCTATGTTTTACAGACCAATTCATTGATTCACTTCGAAATCTAAGAAATGATAAAAAAACTTTCACTTTTTAAGTTGATAGGTGACATGGTTGTAAAACTGTTTTAACAATTACATTAGATGTAATTTTTACAGCAGATTGTGATGGCCCTTGTAAAGATATCAATTTCTTATCGACAATCACACCGAAGAACACCTTTTTCTGCTCAGAGTGAAAAGTTGTAGGCTCCGACACTGTCACACACCCGAAAGAATGCTTTTGTATTGTGATGTTCTTTTTTTTTGTTTTGAGCAGAAACAAGCTATCTGTTGGTTTCTATTTTGTCAACACAACCTATTAAAATGCTTTGTTTATTCGATATGTGAGAATTTGAGACTTTGAGACTTTTGATCACCTTCACATCAGTCTGTATGGTTTGTTGTAGCTGTCGGAATACTGAAGCAGCTTTGTCTTTTGGACAATACCTTCACAATAGATACTAAACTGTCATTCATACAGTGTCATGTTACACCATTGTCTTATCAGGTTGCATTTTGTCATGAAATCTGAAGTGTTTTTTTTCCATTCATAATGTCAATAAGGTTTGCCTTGACTTTCCAGTTGCAGTCTGTATTGACGTTTTTCTCTCTTCTGTTCTGATTTGTGTCATAAAAAGTTTGAATTTCAGAGAAACCAAAACTGGTTAATTGACTTCATGCAGTAAAATATCTTGGTTTGCTTAATTGACCATCAATTTACCACAGTAAAGATATTAAATGTATTATTCATCCCACCTTTTGTTCCAAAATGCTGTTATGTAATTCTTGAATATCAGCAAGTAAAAAACAAACCGGGTGTGGTTATATTCTTTATCAGCTTAAATCAACACATTTGGGCATTCAACAGAAAAAGTAGTTATGTTTGAAATTAGAGTTTAATTTTTTTCTTTTTTTATCGAAACAACACTCAATACTTGGTAAAATTTTGTGATGCCAGTTTCACTTTTTAAATCTGTGTTTTCTAGGCAATATACTGCTAATGATAAAGGCTGGCCTTTGTGTTTAGGTTGTTGACAAACCATCATCAGAACTAGACTTTGGTTATCACAGCCTCGATAGAAGTAGCTTGGAAGGAGCGAGCGGTTCACCTCGCCCCCTTCACACAGTGCAAGAGAGTGCACATGAGTCATCAGAAGCTGGAAGCAGAGATGACATAATGAACAGGAGTGCCAGCTCTGGTATTGTTTTTTCAATTTCTTCACAGGTTGTTGCTTTGAACAGTATCTTACAACAAAAAAATAACTGCAAACTCATTGTGATTAGACAATATGAATAAACATTCTTAACTGGCTTTTAAATTACTCAGGAGATAGTGTCATATGAGTTTTAATGATATAGCCAACCTCAAAATTTCCTTAATTGCTTTTACTTTTATGTTTTCATATTCCTCTTTCGTGATTCAAACACGGATTGATCACTTGATGATCTGTCAAACTCATTATTAAGTATTTTGACTTTTTAACATGAGGATTGCAGTGCAGTTGACAACCGTGCGAAAGCTGCTATTCTGTTTTCTATTCAGATACGTTGAATAACACGAGTGTGGACGGCCGACATGATTGTCGAGAGCGCCTGCAGAAAACCCTTACTTCCTCTGTAGCTTCCGAATTGTCCAGCTTGGTATCGTTCGAATCTGGATTCGATGATGCTTCGAGCATGGCGTCGACCGTCACAGAAGGTAGGAATATAGTAATAAATTATGCAGTACCCCCGTGAAAGACGGAGGATGGGTAGGTGATATTTTGCACACTAGCTTCAAGTTAAGACGTTAAGGGTGTTAGTGAACTACCCAGCGGGAAAAGTCAGCCTCAAAGGTTGGGGGCAAAACTCGCAGCTACTTTACTATATTTTTCCTATGAATATAATATTTTGTGAGTTAACATTTATCTGCGATTGTATAGGATCTACTTACCCAGTCACAGTTCGGCCCACGTTGGCCTCGCAAAAAGCTGGCATGAACGGAACGTACTTGTTGCAAGTCAGCTCGTTAAATATCACCCTCATTGATATACCAACGCAAGGTGTGGTGTGCGAATGGCCCATCCAGTACCTTCGACGATATGGAAGAGGGAAAACGAAATTTTCTTTTGAAGCCAGTGAGAAATGCAAGCACGGAAAGGGTGTGTACACTTTCAACACACTGGAAGGTGATTCCATATTCCACCTGATCGACATGCACGCCAGGGGAATCTCCATGCGCAATCAAACGGTGAAGAAACGAACTTCCGTTCCTGAAGGATTCCGTCCGCTAGCCAATGTATCGAAAAAATTACATCATTCAGAGGGGAAATTGTTGGAGCATTTTAGCGAACGGGAGCCAGCCACGCCCAGATATAGCGACAGCACACACGATATTTTATCCATTGGCCCGTTAGATTCAGTGAGTCAGGTCGGCACCCTACCAAAGTGTTCACAAGGAAATGATGACGCTATGTGTAAGACGCTTTTAGACACTAGCCTACAAGATCGGGGAATGAGTATCGGCAGCGGTATCAGTCTGGAGGTTGCTCAAAATATATCTCACAAAAACAACGACAAACGTTTAGATTATGATGACAAATTAAAGGATGCATTTGATAGTAGTTTTGAAGAGGAAACGCCTAGAGACAGAATAATTACGAATTCAAATAAACTGGAAGTTTCTACTATAGAGGAGGAAACTTTGGTTGATACACTCGAGTCCGAGGCCGAGAATGACATTGGTTTAGCGTCTAGCGAACCTACTAAACCGGCAACCGAAACTACAGTCAAAATCACCGTTGATGAGATCATTCCGAAGAAAAGCAAATCGGTTATCAAACGAAGTAGTTCGTTGAAACTCACCAGCGCGTTGAGACGCAGTAACTCGTGCAAGGACTCGTCTGTCAAGAAAAGTAGCTCTGTCAAACGTAGCAGTTCTTTTCGACATCGGTTCTTTAAGGGCGGTAAGCAATCATCTGAAGAGAACAGCAAAAGACTTGTGTCTAAAAGTGAACAGGACTTAACTGTTGCACAAGGGCCTGTTCAGACCGAAGATATTGATCATCAAATTGCTCAGCAGGAGAGGGTGAAGGACATTTTGGCCAAAGCCATTGAAGACGATATGAACAGAAATTCCGAAACGGAACTTCTAGCAAACGGGGACACCGATACAAATAAAACTGAAAAGCTGGAACAAAAAGTTAAGCGTCGCAAGTTACCCATGCGCCACAAGAGCAACGAAATGATCCTGAACGCCACCCCGAATAGAGCCAAATTTGCACAGTCTCGACTATCCAGTTCGTTTGCCGGCTATGATTACAAGGGACAAGTTGTATTGTCCAAGACAAACAGCGAGGAAAAAGAAGATGGTAAGTTCATTTCGAATTCGGAGTGGTTTTCTGTTGTTGTTGTCGTTTTGTGAAATTCGTTCGAGCATGTTTTGTTCTTCGGTATTTTAGAAGATGATCTACGTAAACTTCACCGGCGAACACAGTCTGTCATGAAAAAGGTTGAACTGTACGAAAGCTTAAAGAGACAGGCAGAAGAGGGTCGTGCGAGTAGCTACACATTTTGGAGGAGGAAGACAAAGGATGGAAAGACAGACTAGCGCCGTGCCCCTTCTTTTTTTTTCCTTTTCTATCACATACACCAGTGTTTGAAAATCGGCTTAATTTATTTATATTTTTAAAATATTCGATTATGCAAAAAAACAAAACAAAAAAACAACTTCAACATTTAACGTATGCTTATCCTTTTCTCCATCTTGTGGGGGTTTTCCCCTCCGCCTTATAAAGGAAGGAAAAGATGATGTCAAAAGCATTCCATAGGTTCCGCTTACATTTTAAGTTTCCTTCCGTCACAGAGTTGTAGATTTGTTGTTGTTGTTGTTGTTTTTTTTATAATTTCGTGAAGCATTAACATAGAGCTAGGTTATTTTTATTCTTCTGTGACATCAGGAAATGTTACTTCTTTTGTTTGTAATAAAATAGTCTTCAGTCCTGCACACTGTAACTTGCAGTGGCAGATTAGCATAGTATTGAATTGTGGGTAATGTTGTAGTTTCAAACTGTGTTTTCAATTCATTTCTGAATTTCATCATTTCTTCGTTCATTTTGTCCCCTATTTTTTATTTGCAATGCCCGTTCCTATACTTCCTTCGTTATTTATTTTTGTTATTATTATTGTTGTTGTTGTTGTTCTCCCTAATACATGTTTTTTGTTTGTTTTGGGATAGGCCGTAAACAATAACAAGATATTCCATTTTCAAATCCAGGTGGTGTTGGTTACAAGTGTGATGGTACTCAGGTTTTTAGTACTACTTAATAATTTTTAGATGCCATTTATGAAACGCAAAAGATTTAAATATTTTTAATTTGCTATTAATTTAATTTTACCACAGAGAGTGTTCATTTTGATGACCTATTACCCTCTTTTGCTAACAATACGCTGATAGTGATAATGGCATGTGTTTTCATGTTATTTTTAATGATGCAGAGACTGATTTACCATGTACAGATTGTTTATTGAGAATCTATGAAAATTATTAGATGTTTTATTCGTTTTTCTTCTTCTGTTTGGAAAGTCGTGTCAACCAATGAATTTTACGGTTTTCCAGCCTCGCTCACATGTGCGTAATATACTGTCGAAATATGCTCTCCTCCTTATAGCGTAGGTGATTTGACAACTTTACTGCATCAATCTTCATGCACGAAAGTCCTATACAGATGCTCGATAGAACGAAACATGGCGCCATTTTATCCTCGCTGACCCAAGCAAATTTAACAAGGTTTTCACCAGGAATTTTGATGAACGAAGGGGATAAATATTCGATGGCCAGAAGGATCCTTAGTTACTTTTGCTGAAAAATGTGAATTTAAATTCGTTTTGGGCCAATCAGTATAAAGATACCCAACGCCTCGTTCTGTCAAACGTCTTTATGTCTTAATTTCCTGTACTTAACTTATACGGAATATGTCCACACAATATGAGCCTGCTCGGAAAAGATCGAAGTTAGCATCTCTGTAATTCGAACATCAAATGGGCTGAAGAAATGTACAATTACACAATGACATCTAAAAAGGCATCTTAAGTGAATGGACATTGTAATTTGTTCGATGCGCAATGGGATTTTCGTTATTATTACGGGGAAAGTAATGAGGATCTCAACGAATAAACAAAAAACGAATAAGAAAAGAAAATTAAAAGTCTAATCGCCTCTCTTGGAAAAGGTTAGGGGAAGAAAAATCTAAGCAAGTTCTTGGAAACATATGCAAATATAGTGATGCACTTTCATTGTCGGTGATACTTGAGAATGGGAGGACAATAAGACAAGATCAGCTTTGTGTATATTTTTTTGATTGTCCAAGGCAGCGGAAGAAAGAACCACAGGTAGATGCTCTAGCTGCAGTTGAGGTGAAATGGAGATGTCGAGTCTGATAATTAGCGGGAAAAATCAGGTTTTGTTTACACGAAACTATTATTCTATACATTTGTGGGCATTTATTTACAACTTGATATAGAGTTGTTCATGAACTTTTCCCTACAAAACCATTAGATACTTCACATCAAAACTTGAAAAAGGGTGCAAAGTAATGATGTTTCTTTTGATGCAAGAAAAGATTGTAAATCTCTGAGGTAACTGATGAGTTGAACAGTTTTGAAAAGTCTCATAAGTAATTAAATTTTTTCGTGTAACAGGCTCTTTGATTTTACGAATCTGTTTAGTGAACGTGTTGATTAGTACCAACAGAACATTGAGGATGAAGTTGTCAATGAGAAAATTAGATTTCACCAGTCCCCCAATATCAGCAACAAATTGTTTGCCTTGAATGTTTCATAAATTGGCTTTTATTTTTATAATAAAATACAAGGCTTAATGAAAGGGTTTTACAGGTTGGTATAATAACCAGAAACTAAATTGAAAACTAAAAACTAAAATTAATCCACTTCTTTGTCCCATAGCATAAAGCTTGCTGATAAAGCTTTTAACTTTCTTGTTCGATTGAAGCAAACACAGAGTCTACATGTACTTTTATCAAACATTGTAATGCAATAGTTCGAAAAAACCTTGGGACGGCATTATTTCGCTGCAACTTTACATGTTGCAGCTCTGGAGCTATCAATAAAAATTAAACATGAATGTATTTGACAAGTGTTTTCAAGTAATGATATCTAGACCCAACATAAGCGCATGTATTTCCAATCATCTACTACATCACAACAAAGGATATTGCTAAAATGGAACAAGAAAAACTAAACGACATAGACCTTAAAAATAATTAGATATAAAAATATTAGATAAGAATAACCATAAAAAAGTGTTATTCAAAAATAGTTACTTTGGATTTAAAGTTACATAAATTTGACCTGAAATGTCGGGTTTAGCTTTCCATGATGACACCAAATCGCTGACACAAAATCAATTTTTTTAAGAAAAAATTGCCGTCATATTGCTAAGACATCGCTAGAATGGAAAAACCTTCTAATTATGAGTACTGAAAAAGAATAAATTACTTGCTTACTTTTACGATGAGTAGATACTTTTTTTAATGTTATATCATCTAAGATGGAATATTTTGAATATGATGACGCCAGCAGGCAATGGGCCTCAAATAAAACGAAATTATGGTTTGAAAATATGGTATTTAGTAACATGATAGCGAATTGGATGACCTTCCGACATATTCTAGTTCTCCACATGCTTTCTTGACTGACATACAGTGTAAGATTGCTACAACAATGCAAGATGCTTGTAGGACATTCAAAATACCAGCTCTCTTTAAAAAATTATCCCCATCAAAAATTGTTCCCACAAACGTTTTAAAAATACTAACAAGTAAATTCAATTAAAAATCGTTCGAAATCATTAGCATATAGTATTACTGAATATTGGTCTCTCCCTGCTGAACCCTACATCAATTATTGAACCATGTTTTCTCAGGCCGGAGAGGATCCAATAGATCAGCTAGTGTGAAGCCTACATTATTAAAAAGCTATTCTGTCATCATTTTGCGTTCAGGACTGTGGAAGTCCCGTATACCTTTATACAGAAGACAACAACCACTTATGTTCGCTTTGTTTGCTATTGAGGAAAACGTTTTTCACGAAACACCGCCCATACGATTCCGTATCTAAATGAAATCATAAACACATTGGCATGATTGAAGAATCAGTTGTTGTTATCTGCGCTTTGTTTGTTTGAATGTTGGAACAGCTGTGTAGATTTTCATAATCTTTCAAATAAAGAAGACTCGATCGATTATTCATATCACGATATTTACGACAAGTGAGAGAGCGTACACTTGACATGCAAAAAAGACTTTGTAGTTGGATGATTTAAAGAATGCTTTTACAAGTCTTCGTAGAATTTCAAAAGTAACCCAAACTGACATGGACACGCAGGTTTGACAGCTTTATGTTTATGTTTTAAGTACACTTTATACGGTCGAACCTTGCCTTGGTTAATGTAAATCTAATGACCTGTACTTATGAAAACTCTTGCATTCTTAAGTAAAAGTATTGACAATGTCTAATCGCAGGACAGTTGATTTACATTAGACAAGGCGAAAGTTCGACCGTATTAACTACCTCTTAGACTGTAATATTTAGACTGTGTTCATTCCAAAGTCTCCAAATACCATTCAAAATTTGTAATCGCAACATTTGAGAAATCTACCTACCGCCCTGCGAAATCAAAAGCTGCTATTCCTTTCCGTTAACGTCACCTGAAAGAAAGGTCTTTCTAAAGACGTTTTAAGAAACACACGTGCCCACCGCCCAATAAATAATGCCGTTGTTACTATAGATTCTAGAGATTCATAAAGTCTTTGGCATGTTTTCGGCATGATAATCTGTCTGTGTGTATAAGTTTGTATTGCAGTATTGTTTCATACAATGAAATCGTAGTCGTCTAATGTGAACAATCGTGTAATCGTCAGATCAAATACTTGAAAGCAGGGCCGTGATTTCTGGAGGGCGAAGATCTTCGCCGCCATTAGGGAGATTCGTAAACTTGACGAGCCTGTTACACGAAAAAAATCAATTACTTGTGAGAATTATTTTGAAACTGTTCTTCTAAAACGGTACTTTAAAGCCTTTTGTTGCATCAAAAGAAACATCATTACTTTGCACGCTTAATTGAAGTGTTGGTGTGAAGTTTCTAATGACTTTGTAGGGAAAAATTCACGAACAACTCTACTAAGTTGTATATTATTCCCTACAAATCTATAGAAAAATAGTTTCGTGTAAACGAAACATGATTTTTCCGAATCCCGCTAATCCGTATATCGAAAAGGCAAGAAACCCTGGGTTCGAGGTTGATTGAAGCCCCTCCAATATTTTTTGGTTGAAAAGAAAATTGTTTTTAAAACACTAAAAAGCTAGAATTTGGAATGATTTTAAGAAAAATTGAAGTAAAGTATTAGGGAAAGCTTTTCATGAGGAGGCCCCGACCCCTAAAACTCCTGCTGGTGGGCTTAGAGTGCCCCCGAGCCCCTACTCTAAATATTTTCTCGCTCGCTTCGCTCGCTCAATTTTTTTAGCCCCCTCAATTTTTGAAGAAATTACGGCCCTGGAAAGTGTGCGATTGGCCATTGCGACGATTAATTTTTTTAAATCATCGTAATCGCCAGGTCTGAACCAGGCTATTATAATACTCCAGTTCTCGTCACCGTTGTTGCGTTTGCTAAACCTTCTCAAAAGTACTGGAGAAAGTGACCATAGCAACGAGAAGCAACCCTAACAACAAGAAGCAATCCTAGCCTTTCTGTGATGGCCGGTGTTTTCTTCATTGTATATGAAATATACATTGGAGGACCTTCATTATTTTCCATCTGATTTTCAAAACACAACACCTTTTTTTTCATTATCCTTTCAAAGACGTTCTGTTGTTTTCTGTTTGTTTGTTGTTTTTATTTAGAAATGTTGTTGTTTTTATTTAGAAATGATAAAAAGAAGACTTGAAGGACAAATCAACACGTTCATTTTGTTCAGTATGTTTCTTGGAATAAAAACCGAATCGTCATTAGGATTTTATTATTCAGATCAGCCTTTCAAATCCGGTAACGTAACATTGGCCGGTATTTTTGAAATCGGTTCGCCGTACCGTAATAGATATTCTCATGCTTTCATGTGCACAGTGGATTCGATAAACGCCGACAAGTCTCTTTTGCCCGGAGTGAAATTAGGTTACACAATTCTGAATATGAGCAACAAAAGTACTAGCGAAACCATTCACAAACTGATAGAAGTCTTCACGGCACACGACATCATAAACCACAAGTGTTCTGTCAACACACGAAGATATAAAAGTATGTTATTTGCTTATGTAATGATTCTGTTCCAGGGGCTCTTCATGGCCTACAAAACCTCCACTGTCTGGGAGCCTTCCTAACGGGCAAATTACGTCATTTAAAATGCTCGTCATCACAGTGACTTTTTGACGATTTTTTCCCGCCGGTTTTTATTATAATCCTTCATTTTCCCATGCAATGGTACTAGTGGCTATTTTTGACCAGAATATAATAGATCACGTGGTAGCTTATTACTAATAGTAATCAATTATAATCAGTATCTCCATCTACCAGATCTTATAACATACCTTATCGGGGGAAAAAAAGTCGGTAAAAAATTTAGTAGGGGAAGCTTTTAGTCGTGGAAAATTTTAGTCACCTAAAGAAATTTTAGTCACTTTTCCCCGACCAATTTTTAAAATTAGTTACCTTTCTCTGACTAAATATTTTCGGAAAATAATCAAGACATTACCATAACGCCTGAGTTACTGAATACCTTATCGGGGAAAAGAAAGTCGGGGGAAAATTTGGTCGGGGAAAATTTTAGTCACCCTCAAAAAAATTGGTCATTTTTCCCCGACTTTTTTTCGCCAAAAAGGTATAACTTTATAATCTTCCGTCTATTGACATAAGAAATGAAGTTTTAACTGCCATGTTTAGTGAAGTCCTTTTTATCTGACTTTTTAAATTTAAAACACAAAAAAAAATAAAAGTACATTTCCCTGATGAATTCTTGTTGCTATGCGACGGTTTTAGGGAAAATCAATCATCCATTCATTTGAAATTGATTTCGGATTAAATAGGCGATTCAACGAAATCGATTTTGGGATTTGAATTGAACAAAGGATCGATTCATCGGATTCTTTAATCCCAAAATCGATTTTCTTTCATCGCAAAATCGATTTCCTTATCGCGGAGGATTTGCAGAATAGATTTTGAGATTATGAAATTACAAAAATCGATTTATCTTTATCAGTGATTTGAATCGATTTAATCGATTTAACGATTTTTATCGTGTTCCGTAACATATTATGACTAAAAACGGAGGGCATTACATCAAATCCCGTTAGTGAGTCCCTCAGCATAAGATGCTTTGAGGTAATTTATGAAAAAGTGAACAATAATCTCTCAGAAGTAATTTTGTTTCGGCAGATGTGGAATTTTCTAACAAAAATCATTTAAGTTTATCTCCCCAAGATGGTAAGTTTATGTTTCATCAACCTCAAATCCTGGAAACGAGGTTGATTGCTTTCATTGAATTTTTAGAGGTACAGTTTAGAAATACAAAATATAAAGAATATAAGAGTGTTTTGGGGGTTTTTTTTCGCAGATTATACACGTCAAAGAATCATAGCAACAATTGGACCCTTCAGCAGTAGTTACGCTCGAGCAATATTTGACGTCATTGCATTACATCAAATCCCGTTAGTGAGTCCCTCAGCCACTAGCACTTTGCTAGATCATAAACGTTACAAGTACTTTTTTCGAACAGTACCAGCCGATTACTTCCTCATGGAACCGATCATAGATGTGTTAGGATATTTCAATTGGAATTACATTATTTTGATCGTTTCCAATGACGAATATGGAAGGTCTGCACGATTTGATTTTAAAAGGGAATTGAAAGAGAAAAACATTTGTATCGCTATTGATGAAACTATCGACGAAACGCAACAATCGATACTTTCTGTCAGCTCAAAGATTAAAGGACAAAACAAAGCTACGGTCGTTGTGATTTTTTCAAGGACTAACCTATTTGAATCACTCCTTGACAAATTCAACGATAAGGAATTGAAGATTTTTCGTTGGGTCACCCCTGATTTTGTATCCACATCTAAAAGAACACTTGTAGGTATAAATGTTGCTGCAGAATCTACCAGCGTTCCGCCTTACGGCGACAAATGCGACAAGACGAAACACAACTTATCGACCGTATCGGCAGTTTACGCCGTAGCAAAATCTTTACACGAGTATCTGGCTTGCAACGAAACAGTTTGCGGGCGTAAACTAGACGTATTTGATCGTAAGCAAGCAAATCTCCTTCCATATTTACAAAAGAAGACTTTACAGGATAAATATAAGAATCAGATCCTCATCAACAACGGGACGTTTGCATATAAAATCAGGAATATTAGCGATAACACTCTCATTGGAATCTGGGAGAAAAAGAAAAAGTTAAATATCACCGGACTTCGTAAAATCTTTAAAGTGTCCATGTGCAGTGAATCCTGCCAGTCAGGTCAGTAAAATTAACAGCAATCAAAGGAATTCATGTTCTCTTGTTAAAAACTGGATTGAGCATTTTTGAGTCACAACACATGCGCCAAATTCATTGAGTCTGTGCAGAACTCCCCCACTCGCATAACTGCTATTATGCTAAACAAAAAGAAGGACTTTTGTGATGTATTTCTTTGCTTTGGCAGAAATCCAGCAAGTCTAAAACTTATTCGAATGATAAGAACAGCTTGCCGAAATTGAATGGTTTTTCAAAAAAGTGTATTTTACACCCTTCGAACTCTTTGCAAAAGTTTTGTCCAGACATCTCCCTTATAAAAGAATAATGTACTTTCATCACTCATGTCATTACTTCTCTCTCCACCACCTGTTCTTTTTTCTATTTCCTCACAGGAACGTATAGGATAAAAGAGAAAAAGCATCGGCGATGTTGTTGGTCTTGTGAACCATGTCCCACAAACACAGTTTCCAGGGGAAATAATTCTGATCGTTGTTGGAACTGTTCTTCCTCGAAGAGACCAAATAGTGCCAAGACCTCTTGTCAGAAGATCCATATTAGTTATGGGGATGACTCGTCTATTGTGGTACTGACCATTTCGGCTTTTGGAATACTATTCATCATGGCAACTTTGATGATTATCTGCTGTTGCAAGAATAACACAATATTTGACAATATGAGGACAGGAATCTGGTACCTAATTATGCTCGGTATTATTTCCGTGTTTTTGTTACCGCTGACATCAATTGGAGGACCGCCGTCTGCCTTAAAGTGCAACATTGTGCCTTATTTCATCGGACTTACTGTGTCTGTCAATTTCGGTAGGTGATGTTTCTTTCCATGTTAACAGACACAGGTGCAAAACATGATGTTATTAGCAGCTTCAAACTAATTTCAGGACCGTTATTAGTACGAGCCAATCAAATTGCGAGAAAGGAATCATCCTTATCCAAACCTTATATGCAGTATGCCATTGTTGCATGTCTTCTAAGTGTGGAGATAATCATATGCTCGTTATGGGTGTTTCTGCGTGATACCAAATCTAATCTAAATGAGACGAATTGCTTGTTTGACAAAATCGGCTTTGGGTTGGTCCTGTGGTGTGTCTATAACGGAGGTATCCTCAATTAACTTTCAACGAACCCTTATGATGAGGAATTTTAACATCATGATTGTATTCGGACTTTTATTTCAGGGTTGATCATTCTTTGCACGTACCAGTCGTTTCTCGTTCGAAATAATCCCCATGACAACAACGAAGCTAAATTCATTACAATTACAATGGCGTCAATTTGTACCGCCCTGGCTATCTTCATTCCTATGTATGGTAGTTCTAATGTCGACAAGTTTCACAAGTGCCTGGTAGTATGCTTTCTGTTCGAGTTCGTCGCCATTGTTGAAAGCGGATTTTTACTCGTTCCGAAGCTTTACATGGCAATTTCCGACAGAAATGTCTCAACCGAGCCGCATGAACCCCAACACAGTGACAATATCAAAATTAGAGAAACTGTTATATCGAACGGTAGTACCGCTTACGTTGGTGACCTCAAACTGCACGAAATAAACGGAAGTCGGACAATAAAAAAGCGAAAATATTCCATCACAACATGATTGAATTGAATATTGTCTGACGTGTCAAAACATTTATTATTTGCAATTCGTCTGGTCAACACGACGAAGTTACAGAACGTTTGTACGACATAATCTGAGTTTACTACGAATCGCAAAACAAACCCAAAAACATTTCTGGTAGAAGAAGTAAAAAAGAAAAGCTTTCAACAGCATCTTTCAAACGGCTTGAATGATGGCTTTTTCACACTTCTATTCACATTCAAAACCATGGCCTTTTATTATGGCTTGGGTTCGAGATTACTCGAGAACCGTTCCTACGACTGGTTCTGTATTATATTGGATAATTATTTCGTAAAATATACTCTATTACACAAAGAGCTAGTTAAAGACACCTGAAAAATATGCTGCGTTTGCATTTGCTTCAATATTTAATATTTGATAGCGAGATTCTGTTGTCTTACTTACTCCAAGCAGAATGGTCTCGCTTAAGGTTATTTTCTTTCTAGCCTTGTTGATATACCTTCACCACCGTCCATATATTTTAGGGTGTGGCTGTGAGTAACTATACTTAATAAAAGTTCTGAACTTTTTCTAAAAACTTGGGAGGTTCAGCTCAAAATGAACAAGCGTGTAATGTTTGAACAAAGTTTCATGGTTGGTTATAACGATCAGTTCTCTATAGACCTTTTCATATCGCTGACGTCTCGTTTTCAAACTGAATCTTAAATGACACCTTGGGAATTCTTTTATTAAGGCTAAGCACATAATTATTCATAAACTTTAAAACGAGGCGATATTTGTAATGACGTAATTCATGAAAAGGTCTATTTGTTCATACGATAAACAGCAATGAAGCGACAATACCGTGTTACTGCAGTACTGCGTTGCTATTGTCCGTAAATAATAGCCTTTTTTTATCGTAGTTCATTATAATGGAGGTTACAAGGAAAGTGGCTTAACACCACTTTAGAATGAGTCGAACATAAAACGATTACAGAACATAAGCCAAAAAAGAAAATTGGGACCGACGCTCCTAACTTGACCATACTGTAACTTCATTGCGCTTATTTCGAATTTGTGGGTTAATTTTCGCGATTAAGTCGAAAAAAGACAGTTTAACCAAAATATAATAAATATATAAATTTGCATGTTGAACAATTTGGTGCTAATATTCGAATTCGAAATTGTCACCAATCCATAATGTTTCACAGCGCTAAATCTATATCAATTTTTCACAAATTGATATTTGTACTAGTAATAATATAGTTTTGAGGAAAAATTGAGATACGCTACGCTCGGATAGATTTCAAAAAATTTGAAAAGACAAACGAGAAAAATTTTACCAAATTTCAAGAATAACCATGTTCTTCCTAGTTAATCATATCGTTGGTTGAAATTTATTTAACGTTTTCGGGAAATTAATCTGAAATTTCCCACAGATTTAAAATTTCCCTACAAGCAAAAACGTCAATTATTTTCCAAAAACGGCACGTAACTGTAACGGCAACTGTGTGTGGTCAAACTTACCGAGAGTATTGTACGACAAGAGCGCAGCTACAACCTCGACAAAACTGTTTATTTAACCGTTAAGAAGGAAGCTGCATCCCGGAAGATAGCAAGGCAGAAAACAATGTTCAACAAAATCCGCCCCATGCTGCCTGATGAGGAAAAAAGAGCTAATGGCATAGCTCAGCTCAAAGGTGGTTCAAGCTGGCTGTCAGTCATGCCGTCAATTCACGAGGATTTTTTTGTCAACAATACGCTATCACCTTGAGATACAGATGGAAACCAAAACACTTACCTACTGTATGTGAATGTGGAAGCGCATTTTCGCACACTCTCACGTAAGAAAGGAGGATTCATTCATGCAAGACATGATGACTTAAGAGATGCTTTCGTGACAGTTGTCGAAGAGGTTTGCAAAGACGTAACGGTAGAACCTAATCTACCGCCTCTGAATGGTGAACAGTTTGAGATATCAGCCAACTGTGATGAAAAGGCTCGATTAGATATAGCAGCTAGAGGACTTTGGCAACGTGGCCAGAGAGCATTTTTTGATATAAGGGTTTTCCACCCATTTGCCCGAAGCCACGTGAAAAAGGATCTGAAAGCTGTTTGTAACTCAAATGAAAAAGAGAAGAAAACATCTTATAACAACCTGGTTATTGAAGTTGAGAACGGCTCCTTCTCACGCCACTCGTCTTTTCATTCTTCGGAGGATGTGGTAGAGGAACAGAAATCTTTACAAAAAAACCTGGCAGAAAAAATTACCGCGAAACGAGACTTTACGAAGTCCACAGTTATGCAATGGTTAAGACACAAGACACAAGATATCGCTGACAATTGTTAGGTCATCAATTCTTTGCTCGAGAGGATCTCGTGTCACGACAAAGAACATAGTAAAATGCGAAGACATCATGCTGACATCATGCTGACGAGTGCAAATGAACTGAAATGAACTGCAAAAAATTGAAGACAAAAAAAAATATTATCTGAAATGGAAAAGAAGAAGAAGAGAAAATCAAAAATGTGAGTTTGGAGAAACTCGTTAAGAAGATCGTTAAGAAATCAATGAGTTTTTCCAAACTTATTTTTCGATTTTCTCTTCTTCTACTTTTCCATTTCCAACAAAAATTACATTACGAGAAAGACAAAAAAAAATAAGGATTCCATCGATATAAAATTTATAAAAATTAATTGGATATTTTCTTCAAAAATGCGATGAAAATTTTTGAAGCCGAAGTTTTGAAACACACTGTATATTTTACGTAAGCAATTACTTAAATTGAAAGTCTCAGGTGTTACATAACAATTTTTAATCGCTTTCACTTAACAAAGACACTGATTCGCACGTTTGAATAAATTTTACGCAAGCAATTGCTCTAATTAAGAGTCTCAGATGTCACATAACGGCATAAAAGATTTTGCACCTTTAAACATTAAAGATACGGTTGTCAACTTTTGTCTTAGGCGCTGTTTATATGAGAAGCGGGACGGGACGTTTGCCGGGACGGGACGAAAAACGTGATGACTTCATCCCGCCTTTACATGAGAAAACTAGCCGGGACAGGACGTTTTTTGTCCCGGGATAGTTTTTTTTCATATAAACACGAAATAGATTTTTTATGAAAGCTTCAATGGAGGCGGGATCCCATTTTTCGTCCCGTCCCTGCAAACGTCCCGTCCAACCTCTCATATAAACAGCCCCTTATTTGATCGTCAAGAAATTAGTTAGTTTTTCCAAACTTATTTTTTCGATTTACTTTTTTTCCTCTTTTCCATTTCCTACAAAAAATACATAATGAGAAAGACAAAAAGATATTGATATAAAATTTATAAGAATTAATTGGATATAGTTTATAGTGCTAAAAGTACTACCTTAAGTGGATCAAATTTCGCGTGGATTTAATTTCGCGGACAAGCGAAAAAAAGGAATTTTGAAAAAAATCAAATTTTAAGCATAACTTGGATCTCTACTTTATCTTCTCAAAACAACTATTTATTTAATATTTAACATTTACTTATGAAAATCAAAAACATTTCTGTCTCTCCCCTTCATTGGTTAATCCTCATCTTCTTGTCATCGAGCCGAAAGATGAAGAAATCCTAGGCTCGCTTTTATTGGAGGAGAAATCGGTCTGGAAATCGACAAGAACCGTTGCTATAAATGAGGGAAGTATCAACTTAACGAAGAGAAAAAGCGAGAAATCCGCTAATTAGAAACTTTTTCACACATTCAAGAAATGTGAAAAGTACATTTAATCAGATAATAGAAATTGATTAAAAATTGTTTTTTAGTCTTTATCATGCTGATCAGAGAAAGAATATTTGAAAACTATGTCTGTTTTACTCTACCTCTTAGAAAAACTAAAAAAATCAGTTTTTCAAAATTCAATTTAGCGTGGATTTAATTTTCGCGGTCGGTCGAATTTTTATTGATTTCGTGTGGATTTATTTTCGCGGGTTTTTTTGCAAAAATCGCGATAACCGCGAAATTTTATCCACTTAAGGTAAAATAGTGAATTATTTACATAAAAGTCTTTAAATGTTAAATAAAAGTTAGCAATGTTAGGAATAACATAAAGAAATAAGAAATATATACAACAGTGGAAAAGAGTTTACTTAAAAAGTTTTCTTATCAGTCCGTAAAAGACTTTTTTCAGATTAAATTGTGTTTTCAAATCATTATGTTTTCATCAAAATTAAACATAAATGCAGAAAATGCTCGAACTATTAAAACGTATAAACACAATCCGCAAAGGTTTCACATTACTGTGGATTATATGAGCAATCCGCAATAGTTATCACATAGTCTTTTAAGCCTGATTCAGACCTGACGATTACGACGATGAAAAAATATTCATCGCAATCGCCAATTGTCAGGTGTGAACACTCTCAAGTATTTCATTAATAATTACTAACCAAACAGTAATTGTTGATATTTCATCGTCGTAATCGCCAGGCGTTTTTGACGATTAAGCCTGGTTCAGACCTGACGATTACGACGATTAAAACATAAATGAATCGTCGCAATCGCCAATCGCCAGGTGTGAACACTCTCAAATATTTCGTTAGTAATTTTTAAGCAATCAGTAGCTTTTGATATATTTACATCAGACGATTATGACGAAATTTGAGAATAACGAGAATTTTGAAATACGGAGAGTCCTCACAACTGGCGACGATTATTTTTTTTTCATAGTAATATTTCGGCCTTCTTAGCGGAGGCCATCATCAGAAGCTAAGAGGTTGAAAGATTACTATGAAATAAAATAATGTGAAATGAACGTTAAACACGTTATTGTATCTTACTTAAGTGTAAAAAAAAGTAGCACATGTCTGATAAAGTTTCCATAATGATTGTTTTCTTATTCACCTTTTGAACTAGACATTTATGAACAAACAGGCTTCATAATTTGACAGGCGAGTTGTTTTATTGTTGCGGTTGTTTTAAGTGCCTATATGTGGTGCTTGAGTAATTCAAGAACTTATTTTGAAAAAATATTCACCAATAACATTATGTTTATCCTCTAGACCAACTTCGCGTCCAGAGTATTTATTTTTGCTGAAAAATAACAACATATCAATCAGAAAGATAGGATCTTGGACTCGAAGTTGCGACTTACTGTTTATCTTTTTGTTTCCCGCATATAAATAAATCTATTGTAGTTCTGAAGCAATCAATCCATTGATGAAAATTTATAAAGATTGAATACTGGGATAGGTTAAAATGTCCCTTGAAAAGATTTGCATCGTGAATTTCTTTATTCGGCTGTTTTTCTATTTGGAATTTGTAAAAGCCAGACCAGTTTGGTTCTCCTCTGCAGTGGATAACAATGCAGAAGCAACTGTTTTGGTAATATCTACATAGATATATTATCACTAACAAACTAACTGGCGAGCTGTGTTTGTTATGAAAGAGTAACAGAGATAATTAATTTTGTGCATTTTTCCCAGAAATCTTTCTTGTTCGTCTGGTGTTTTTTTTTAAGATTTTTTATTTTTCTGCTTGGTATAGAATTACTTAAGAAGTTATGGATATGTTTCTCAAGACCATCACATCACTGGAAGTAATGAAGTTCTCTCAACAGCAGAAAAAGGTGATGCGTTAAAAAAGGCACAGTTACGAATGGGTTTGCTTCGGTTTCAAAAGTTTATGAAATTCCCTGAAACTGGCATCATAGACCAAGAAATAGTTGAATTTATGAAAAAAACAAGATGTTCCGAACCGGATCTACACTTTAACCGGTTTTCAAACGTTACTTTAAAAGCACTGCTCACAACACGCGGTCAGAGAAAACGAAGAAATGCAATGCAGTTCTTTAAAAAGCATGGATATAACCAAGGAACAACATACGATTGGTATATCGATCGAAAACAACGCTCCAAAAAACTACCCTTCGCACGAAATTTTATTGAGTATGGGATCAACTTATGGGCGGCAGCAGCTGACATCAAATTCCAAAACAGATACGGCTACGGATACGCGGATATCGTTTTTGCTTTCTACACAGGTAAGTTCGTTTGGTACATCCATGCTGACATTGTTTTTACTCATTTACCTGTTACCACAGCCTCTTGTCTTTAAAATTTCTCAACAGAACAACAAGTCCTGAAGACATAATAGAGTGCTTTCCTCTCGCATGAATAGAAAACTTTGTTTATGCTTACAATTTGAGTGAAACGCATAGACATTAAAAATATCTAAAAATAACAAGATTCAAGAGGGGATTAGCTAAGAGAACACAAAAACCACACACCGAGAATTGATCACGTTCTTTTAAGTGACCCATATGCAAGTATTTATTTTTAGAAAAATCAAAATCCGTTAAATCCGTTTGGGTTTCCCTGTTCTTATTTTTTTATTTCCCCTTTTTGTTTTTGAAAATTGCTCGACGCCATAATAACAATATTTTTGATTATTTCTCGCGATTATTTTTCACTGACTTGAATTATAAGAAGTCGTAGGAAACGGAATCGCAAATAACTGCCATAACTTTCATTGTTTGTGTGGTCCAATCAAAAACAGGTGACCATGGTGATGGAAAACCTTTTGATGGAGCTGGCGGAAAGGAGGAGGCACATTCTTTTCCTAACAGTATGAAAGTTCATTTCGATGATGACGAAGCTTGGCAATTAAATCACCGACACATTGCCGACATCAGACGTCCAGGTAAAACCCCTGATTTGGTACAAGTAGCAGCGCATCAAATGGGCCATGTTCTGGGGCTTCAGCATTCTTCATCCAATAAATCTGTCATGTATCCAACCGTTGATGGCGGTATAGCCAACGCCCATTACGCTTTATCGCTGGAAGATATTGCAAGAATAAAAGCACTTTATGGTAGGACTCGCAACCACTTTGCATTTGTTCTGCATTTTATTTTTTTAACAGTATGGCATTATTTCTTATAAGGGCATGATAATTAAAAATTTCCATTTTGTTTGCTTTTAGGAAAGTGCGACCCTGACAAGTTTGATGCTATTTTTAGTAATTTTCGTGGTGATGGCAGGACATATATTATTGTCGGGCCGTTTGTTTATCTATTTGACGATCACAAAGTTGCCGTTGATCCCAACGGCGGGTGGCCAAAAAATTCCTATCACTTTTGGCGAGGAGGTTTCAACCTATTCGACGACATATTTCATGGTGATAACAACCGACTCTATTATTTCTACGTAAGTTTGTCCATAGAGAAAAATCTAGTTCTGCTTACAAGCTCTTCTAAAAATACTTGGCTGAGGTGATGCTTAAACTTGGCACATCAAGCATTTCTGAAATGAATCTTCTATTCTGTTCTATTCTATTCTATTCTATTCGTGACTTTAAACACTTAGCGAAAACAACCTCCCATTTCATTATCTTGTCTGAGTTGACAAAACTGCGTGATTTGTACCTGCTAAAAACAAAACAAAACATTAACAGGTTCAAATGATGTCAATTGCTAACAGTGAAAAGACAAAGTATTTGAATAAATGAAGCAAATCCCGATCCTTACCCTCACTAACCCAGACACATTTGATAAGGTTCACACCCGTCAAGTCTGATGGTAACGACTTGACAGACGAATATATTCCCTCTCCGGGATTCCATATCACATTTACCATTAGCCAAAATAACATTGCCATTACCATTGCTACTTCATGTAGCACTCCACATTGAAGCAAGTCAGCATTTTTTGAAGTCCAACAGCTTGAGTTGAACTGATTTGAATTTTATTTGAAAAACAGTTCTGTTACGTGAATATTTACAAATTGAAAAGTTTGCTTTCCTCTTGTTTAGACGTCCTGGTACTATTTCGATATCTATGGAAGCATAGACAGTTATTGGTGGGCTATTGACACCAAGAAATCCGGCATAAATGCAGGTATTGTTGGTTGGCCTGGTTTAGCTGGTAAAATTGATAGAATCGACGCGGCGTTTAAACACACCGACGGTAGAGTTTATATATTCCGGGGTGATAAAGTCTATCGATGGGACTTCAATGCAAAGTCACCATACGAACCGCACTTTCCACCCGGTCAATTGGAAAAAGGATGGCCGAAAAACATTTCGGATGTATTTCCCGGCGTACCGAACGATATTGACACAGTGTTTCGAAGACAGTTTGATAACAAGGTGTATTTCTTCAAAGGACTGTTTTTTTACATATGGGACGAAAAAAAACAGAAAGCTGATGGCTTGTATCCTATAATTCAATGGAAGAATGTGTGTGACGTGATCAGATGTACAGGCGCGTTAAAATGTCGGAGTTGGAAATTAAATTCTGACAACTGTGGAAGAATGTGCCAGAGAGGGTAGGAGTCGAAAAAAAATACATCTTATGCGTATCATCATTGTTAGAATAATTTTTAGCGATTGAAAATTTGCTTAGCCTTTTTTGTATATATTTTCTCGGTTTCAGTAGTCTTTTTTAAGTTTTTTTACTTAGCCTTGTGAAATAATGTGCTCTAGTATGAATCGTTTGTAATCGCAAACATCTTATGGGTGTGGATCATTAAAATGAACGTCCAATGGCAACTATCCAAAAAAGCATGTAAAGTAATTTAGGCTCAGTTCCTTGCAAACTATTAGGGAAGTAAATTGCAGTGACACAACCTCGTTTTGGAAAGTAAATTTCAATTCACTTCTATTGTGTTTTGACTGGTTTGTAAAGTGAAGATGAAGCAGGATTTTCTTTTAACTTTCTTTACCACCAGATGATGGATGGATGTCCGATGTAACACCACAGTTTTCGTAAACCGTATAGAAATTAATGACCCCTCTCCCATGTGCTTCCCGCATCAACAGTTTACTAGTCAGTCGGCAGAAAGTTCGATAGAAATTCAACGCCTTTCAACTTTTGAGGTAAAAGAAAAAAAAGCAAAGTAACAATGCTCAATACACAGATTTGTTTACCTTATAGATGCTCAATACACAGATTTGTTTACATTAATAATCTCTTGATACTTTTTACAAATAAATTATTTATCCACATATTTGCAGGTATATACAAAACAAGATTTATCCAAAACTTTCCTTGTGGAATACAAATGTATTATTTTTCTGGTTGACTTTCTTGCTATACTGGTGAATCTGTTTCCCTAACAATTGTGATCCACAAAAGAACAGTCCAATTTTTTGTCTAAAAAAAAAACAAAGTTCAGGAATCCAGTTATAGTAGGAACATGTAAGAGAATCACGAAAATAATCGACAAGGGCGGAATGATTTGATTCATTTTCAAAAACGTTCAACTAATAAATTTCTCATTAAATAAACATCGACAATCAAAAATAATCTCGATAAATAAGATTGGCATACAGGGTTAAGGGTCTCGATTAGATTGTTAACACAATGTCAAAAACAGAATATCGTCAGTCGAAAGCTCACCTTTCGTGTTTTAAAGCAATTTTACAGATTTCATCTTTAAAATCAGGTCGGCCAATACGCACTTTATCCCTCGTCCAAACACTCAGTTCGTCAAGTTCGGGGGAAGATGTGTTCTGAAAATTACACACAGATTTATGTTCTACACATGGAACCACTATCGATCGCCTTACAGCTAGAGTTTAACACATGAAATTTTTGTTTTTTTTCAAAAACTAGTTCCCATTAAACAAAATATTTCAATAGAATTTTAAATAAATAGTAAGTATTTAAGTCTTACGTAATAGACGCAACTTTCTGCTATATTTGGTTTGTAGTCCTTGGTAACGAAGAGCTGAGATTCGAACAAGTCTTTTCTGCCAACCGCAGTTAACTAAAAAGAATTGTAAACATTTTACAGAACTTTAAGTTTTTCGTTATCAATTTCGATTATCAAGCGCCCGCTCTCAAAAACTCTCGATTATCAAGCGTCCGATCTCAAAAACTCTCTTATTTTGTTTGGAGAAAACGAGGCGGTACATAACTATACCTCAATTAAAACAGACAGTAGAAATACCACAAAATTACTGCTAGTAGCTACTGCTGGTAAGGCAACTAACTGGTTGGGGATTTGCAGGCGGCAGTGGAAACCTCAAATGACTTCAAAACCCAAGGTCTATTAGGTAGATTAATTTTTGAGATCTGCAATATCTATTGGTGTCTTTAAAATCTCAACATAACTAACTATATTTGCACAAGAAACGAAAGTGACGTCATTACTGGAATAAGTTGGCTGACAAAAGAAAAAAGGACTAGGTGCTAGGTAGGTAGTATGACATACATGATCTTCAACTTGTTTCAGAAGTTGTAGAACCCATGCAAATTCTTTCACACTTCTGCAAACCCATAGCAGGTACATTTTCTCTAATTTAAAATCTTTATGCTTCTTATCTGGATCGAAATTTCTACAAAATGAATACAATAACGGGATATGTATTTTGTTTCATAATCGAAAGTTAACGACTACAACGAGTAAAAAAAAGTAACAATAAAAGCTACGTACCTCAAGTAATTCAAGATGGCAGCGTATGGAGTGACTCCTATACCATTAGCAATACTGACATTGACACGAAACCGAAATCCATCCTAGGATAACCGGGAATAAATATAATAGCAAAATATAGATGACCTCAGTATTAAAATGATCCGATTAAGTCAGAAACGTATCGCTAACGGATCGACACCTAGATACGAAAGTTTCCTTTTTTTCGTTTGATTAAACGATATGAATGAATTTATAGAATCCTCGCTGTTCCAGACAAAAATAACAAGGTTTTCACCAGAAAACTCGTTTGTCCAGAACAGTGTTTTCGCATTCCATTTGAAAACAGTCAGATAAAAAACTTGACAAAATCTTCGTGACAAATCACATAAAAGTTTCACGAAATACCAATTTTATTTGACAACTAACTTGGTTTGGGCTTCCATAAGGTCCGTCAATACAGAACGACAACTTTATCTGATCATCAGAATTTATCGTAATGAAGCAAGCATCTCCGACACGTCGGACTTCTTGAATTTGATCACTCATGTGGTTCGATATTGACTTGTAAACGCTTTCTAGAGTCATAGTCAAAATTAAAAATGTCAAATTTTGAATTGCCTTTGAAAGGTTCGGTTTGTCATTAGCATCTTTGATATTTTCCACGGATGACTTTTAGTCTTCCAAAAAACTGAAAGTGCAAAATCACGTGTGAAGAACGTGGATGCTTAACAGAGTACGTGTCATGGAAAAATGGATTACCCGTCCAATCTCCGACAGCTTTTATGTGGATTGAAAATGTGTGATCGTGTTCGTCGTTGTTGTCGGGACACTATAAAGAATACCACTACATCAAACAACAACAACAACAACAACAACAAAAACAAAAACAACAATAAAAGTGAAAGCGACAACAACAACAAAGAGAAAACTTACTTTTGTAAGTGTAAATGGATGCCATTCAAACTCTGCAATCTCTGAACATTGGATTAAAACGTACTAAACAAAGTTCAAAAATCTACTTAAGAAATAAAACAAAACAAAAAATTGAATTAGGATGTAACATTTTGTGAATCGAACAGAGGCATGAGAAAACATAGAACCCAGATCTCTCAGAACTTTTATAGTATTTTAATTTCATTGGGTAATTTTTTTAAATAAAAACTAATTACGTGGTCACCCCTTACCTGCCCAGGTTTTGCTTTAAAATTTTTTTTATGAAAGACCAGTTCAATTACTTTCCCATCATGGAGTTTTGCCTGAACAAAAATATGCAAAAAAATAATGGAGTTATAAGAAACAGCAAGAGGAAAATACAACAAAACATAAAATGTTGAAACTGATTGACGAGGTCCTCATACCTTTACAAGGTCTACTTTCCTCAAAGATCGGATGCATCGGATTATCCGATCAAGTAGATATAAAGCAACAGGACCAATGATCCACTTCCAGGCCTAAAAAAGACCCAGTAGTATGACAAATATGATTTCTAAAAATGACTATTTACTAATCTTAGCAATTTTACTATTATAGCCAATTACATATCAACATACTGCTGGCTGGGCGTGTCGAAACGTAGGTGGGGTTTGGCAATCATCAGATGGATTTCGGATTGTCAAGTTGTGGCACCATGTCGGATGTTGTCCAAGATTTGTTTGATATTTTGTAACGTTTCTTAAGACAGAATCAAATTCGTTGATTTGCAGAAACGTTTTATCAATGGATGAAACAAAAAGAGGCTTTTGTAAAACGTACCCATAACCATGTACTCCCAAGAGAACGTAAAAACCAATAAACAAGAAATGGGAGTATTTGAACAACTCGTTATATTTGTTTCGAATAAACTTCTGGGATGATAAAACCTAGAAAAAAACCCACCAAGTTTAGTGGAAATAAAATTAGTACCAGGGACTGTGACACTATGAATCATTCGCCTTTACAGTAAGAGTTAAAGGAGGTTTGTTTACCAGAACCTGTTTGTCTAGCGTTGGGGCTGTCGGTAAAAAGAGCGAAGAACAAGAAGTCGCATATCTTGAAGACTCGCATCTTTGGTTCAAAATTTGACATAAAGGAGGAAGAGGAGGGTAATTTTAAAGCTTATATTTCGTCACGTGTGTCCTTAAGTCAATAACAGAGAATTACTTTACCATGGTTATAAGTATTGCTAACATTACAATCCCAGTCCAGCCGGGAACTAAAAGTAAAAGCAGGAAAAAAATCTGTCAATCACAGCAAAACATGAAGCTAGTCATTCCAGAGCAACACGTTTAGTAGACAAGACCACGTCAATGGTAGGGTCTCTTATTCGCCGTAGTTCGTATAGGCAAGAGACTCAGAGTTCAATGTTGAAATCCACCGGATCGAATTCTATGGTTTTCTTTTACCCTATCGAATTCTATGGTTTTCTTTTACCCTCCTCCTTAGATGTTAGACACGATAGGTTTTTGAAAAATGCTTACTCGATTTTAGAAATGACCAGATTGTTGTATTTTCTTTGGAAGAATTGATATTTATAGTCGGCACCGCCAATGAAAAGTTTCGACGAAAGCAAAACCAGTTGATTAGATGAAAAATAGTATGGAGAACTAAACGAAAAAGAAAGCAAATTGAAACTCCCCCTCGTAATATTTTACACAAGCCTTTGTTTTCTACTAAAAAACCTACCTCCCAGGCTAAACCTCTAAGTACATATATTTCGCTGAGAGATTACAAAGAATATCCTGTTTTTCAGTGAAGAAACGAGAACTAGCAAAAGCCAGTATGGCATGAACTAAAACACTGCTATAATAGTACGCAAAAATCATATGATAGCTAGGCCACAATGCAACATTTAAACATTAATTCGTGAATTATCTATTGACAGTTCCATTCCAAGTGTAACGTTGGTTCAGACCTGACGCTTAGGACGATTTTAAAAAAAACAACAAAAAAACTAAACGTATCAATCTCCAGGTGTGAACACTCTCAAGTATTTCAGTAGTAATTAGTAAGCAATCAGTAATTTTTAGTATTTCATCGTCGTAATTGCCAGGCGTTTACGACAATTATGACGATTATACTGAATTTTAATTGTCGTAATCGCCAGGTCTGAACCAGACTTTAGGCAAAAATTAGGAGCCTGAGCACCAAGTTACATACCACTAAAGACAAGTATTCCCAAAGAACAAATCATATGAATTCCCTTAGAATGGTTGAACAGCATACGGGGAGAACTTTTTAAATGCTAAAGAAAAAACCAGGATTGTATACTCAAGCGTTGTTAACGGGGCATTCAGAAGACCTATGTAAGCGGTGCAGGATACAATTGAATATGGGAATTTTCAAGGAATTTTCAAGGAAGCCATTCGTTTGCTCTGACTAAGAGAATTCCAATTTACCTGCGGGTACCGCAAACTAACGCACAACGTAGATGTAAAAAAGATTTGCAAGGCTTTTTTCTTATGAGTGATTAATTTGTGATCAAAGTGATTAGCCCAGGGGAAATGTTTGGTGTGAGAGGAGACCATTTTATATTCAATTTACTTTTAGAACTTTGCATCGTATCCAGGAGTTGATCATACGATTCATGGGCAACAAGACCAATAAACAATTGAAATTGATTACAACTGCAAATCCCCGAGAAATAAACAAATAATCCTAAAAATGAAAAAGAAAATTCAATGATTGAATAAAAAGTTAAAAGTCGGAAATTTCTTCTCACGAAATGCAATATATTCCTTGACACTGCCAGTAGTGACCTAAAAAATAAAACTCACCCCACATATCAGATACATATAGTTGTATCGTTCGTCTATCTTTAAGCTGTAGATTGTCCATAAAAACAACGTGACGTTGAAGGATACCCACATACCCTAAAAGTGTAATTGAATATTATATTTTCTATGTACACACCTCACGAAATAATTCAAAAAACAAAGTACAGGGTAATCAACCTTTCTCAAAAGGGTTTGGTTAAAAGAGACTAAAGGAGACATGTATTCCTTATATGCCTCGCGCAGCACCCAAACTAAGCAACCTGCAGCCATTATGTTTTCTATTGTTATAAGACGTTTTAACAATTATGTCAAGTTGAAGTCTGGGTTAGAATAATTATGGAGAAAATAGCAAATACATAAACAAGTGCTTATATCCTATGACAAACACCAAGAAAGTGATTACCATGAACCATCTTGAAGAAGAATTACTTTTCGAAAAGAAGAAGATTTCTGCGCATGCCTATGTAAACACCGTTGAACATCAAAAAGCATAATGGCTGCCGGATGTTTGAAATGGTCAGGAATTGATAGACAGAAAACACTTGAAAGGTTATATATATATAAACAGCTTGTTATCTTTTAGTGTTCAAAAGACCTTCAGGTATTTCATCAGTATTTGCCAAATTCATGGAGATCATATCTCTAAGAGAAGTGCTGCGTTAAAGTAGTTAAAAAAAGTCTCATAAGTAATTCAAGTTTTTCGTGTAGCAGGCTCGTTGATGGCACGATTTTTGATTCATAAAGCTTTGTTTGTTCATGATTTAAAACATAGTATATCATAACACCACGCTCAAACGTATCACACGTTTGAAGTGTCATTCAATATTTTGCAACGTACCATGTCAGCATTACATACTAAGTTTATGAATAACGCACTCATGCACTGTTATCAAAAAGACTTTCCTGTGGTTTTCTGTTGAAACATTACGTCATGCTTAAATGTTTTCCGATTTATCACGCATCATAAAGAAATAATTGATATCGGATAACTTCAATTATGATGAGAAAAATAATAAGCAAACACGAGTGCCTTGTACGTGTGCTGACATGTCTGTAAGTGGTTTCGGATGTCGGAAGGGCTTTTTGCTGAAAATATGAGTCGTGACTCATAAAATAAACGCTTTTTCTGAATGTCCATCGTGTTTTGACCTAGTCCATACATCCAAACTTGTTTTTTATTCATCATCGTCAATTATCTAAACTCCATCGAAAACGAGGTTGCATGTACTGTATCTGGAGACCTGGAATCGAAGTTGAGCTTTAGCACTTGTGTTTGCGTATTACAACGAAGCAAAGACTACGATTCGATAGTAATTTCAAGCAAAACGATAAAAAACATTCAATTACCAGGAAAATCATCTTCGATTATGAAGCTTTCAAAGAGAAGAATTTTTCCAAAATTGGTTTCTTCTTCTAGATATCTAGAAAATCCAAAAAATGACGTAGATGAATCCTTTATGCTCTCTCAGGAAAACTTTCCACAATTTTCACAATTTTCATTGCGCCGATTTTGATGATTCAGCGTATAACCTCGTTCCTAAGCGAAATAATCATATTATAATTATATAATTATTACATAATAATTATCTTGCATGATTAAGTGATCATGGAGTTCTGTTACTCTTAAGGTTCTGCATCGTTGATGCATATGACAAACTTTCTCATTTTCTCATTTCTACGTATGTTGCTTCATATGTTGCTGGCCTGTTCTGAATTTCTTGCGTTCCCTCAGTTTATTTTTTATTGTTCCATTCTTTGTGAAATTATAAAACATCAACACACGTGAAAGTTCCAGAGAAATTGAGGAAAACCATATAAAATGCAGACCAGGAAAATTAAATGCTGTTTGAGAAAGTGAAATAATATACACTCTCTATAAGTTGATTAAGTTGATTATCATCCAAGAAGAACGAAAGGGCGACGTAAGGGTAACATTTGTTTGAAAAACATTGTCCTTAAGCAAACTCGTTTCCAGGAATTCTTGCCTTTTCGATAATCTAGCTATTCCGATTATCGAAAAAGCAAGGCCTCTGGACGAAGTTGGTAAAAATACTGCTGCAGCGTTGATATCCAACTTTCTCGATAGCTTACTAGACTTATGGCAATAAATCTTGCGGATGTTAAAGAAGGAGAAAAGGTGGCTCCATTCCATTTTGAAACATTTCAGAATATTCGATGTTTCATTGATGATTTGCCAAATCCAACAAAATTAAGAGTGAAATGGCTTCAGATAAAGTCTAGTTTATCAATGATTATCTTACCTTTTTGATGCGCTTGTGTAAATTTCTACAAGTTAAAGCTAACCAGCCCCTGAATAAAGAGCAGGCTACTCCGTAACAAGTTAGCAAATCAGATAAGAAACACGAGAATATGTCGATTTAATATAATGTAAAAAAACAATTAATGACGTCATAATTGCTTCCTATATGACGTTGGCGAATCTGGTAATCAAAAAACATCAAAATTTCTTCGGTAAAAAAATTTATGCTGTCCTTCACATGACACAAGCGTGTCGTGTTCTTCCGATCTTTTATTTTAATGGGCTTTTTTATTGCAGCCAAAGATTCCGTTTAATACCTCACGGTTGATAAATCTGACTTTTTTACTTTTTTACATCCATTTCAAACAGATTTAGTTGTAATTAACAGATATCCGATAGCAATTAGTTAATTATACCTTACTCGGGGACCTTAATGTTTAGCCTTCCGCTAAACAGTAATCAGAAACATAACAAAAAAAACCAACCACCCTTGGATTGTCGACGGATTTCCTCGTATTAAACACACGGAAAAAACAAAGAGCTAGCTATCGTTATGATATATGTGATGCGGATTCGCATGGACATATAAAAAGAAGGATGTACGACTAACTTCTTAAGCTTTCAATTCTATTATTAGAATCCCTCTATGTCTGCATTTCCTTGATATAGCTAAACTTCGCCAGTCATTTCACTAAAATCATTTTGCCTTTCTCAGAAGAGCAAAGGAATTAGAAAAAATGTGAATTGCATATACATCTACGACCTTTCCCTGATACCTTAAAACTTCTGCTTCGCATCTGTCAAAATTTCATAATAGGGTCTGTTACCAAAGGACTTGTTTTATGTCAGACGGACAAATCGATACTTAGGGCTATATAAAAACAGCACGTTTATGATACAAGATCAAGCAATTTACAAAATTCCAAAACATGATTTCTACAAGGATGATAGTCAAAAAATATTGAAACAAACAGTTATCGTGTCGGATGGACAAAATGCTAATACTTTTGTAGCAGACCCAATAGTCCTTACAGTGAAATTCAGTTTTTAAGAGAATTCGGATCTTAGAAAGATATTTTACCTACAATATGCTGTAAGAATAATATCTTTTCTTTCAATGAGTAGGTTCATGACGTAATGACGTAACTCTATGCTCACTGACCCAAGCAAATTTTCACCATAAAGTTTTTGATGAATTCAATTTGTCACAGGGAATATATGGCCATGGGTATGACTAAAGGTTTCATGGCTAAGTCTGTAAGAAATCATGAGAAATCAAACTTTAAAAAATATATATAAAATCTCGTACTGAAAACATGAAACATGTATATTTTGCACATGAAGGAGTTAACTTGAAGTGAGCTTGATATGAAGGCACTAAGAGAAGTCTTTAAACGTTGTTGGGGTTTTTGTAGGACGGCGAACCTCAAATAAGTTGTTTTTCTTTTGAAAACTTGATATTGTGACATCAAAACCTATTTTTGATGCTTTGTTCAAACAAACTTCATTACCAAGATTTCTTTGCCACGCTTCAATATATTTATTGAAAAAGCCCAGAGGAGAGGTTGCAAAGTATCTACACGATGCATGATTGACCTTTCCTCCTTTAATTTCATAAAACGATATCAAAAGAATTCCATCTTTAAAATCTAATTATACTTTTACATAACCTTAGCTTATCAGCTTATGTGTAGAAATTCGTTTAGTGGGTCAAAAGCACGGACAAAATAATTAAAACATGAATTTAGAGTGTAAACCTTTACTTGAATTCGCTTTTATTAGTCAGCGACTTTAGCTAACTCACTATTGGAATAGGGTTTTGTCGTCGTCGTCGTCGTGACGTGAATTCACAGTTTTTGGGGAAGATAAAAAATGGAATTGGTCAGATTCCAAAGAATTTTGTACCATTCGGGAGAGCATCAAAAATAGATCAAAAAAAGTATTAGAACCCATATTTGAAATTGCCTACTTCCTAAGATATTATAAGATATTAAGATAAGAATTTAGGCAAAATGAGGTAAAAAGTGATGTCATTCGAAATTAAAAGTGATCAAATTCAAACAACAACAACAAAAAATTCATCTGGCAGAGAATTTTCTGGTGAACAATTAATCATATAACGAAAATGTAGTGTAGGGTCTGTTACAAGTATTAACATATTAGTCCTTCCGACACGATAACTGTTTGTTTCAATATCTTTTGACTATCATCCTTGTGGAAATCATGTTTTGGAATTTTGTAAATTATAATCTTCGTATACATTCGAAAAACGTTTGCTTGATATTGTATCATAAACGTGCTGTTTTTTACAGGGCCCTGAAGTATCGATTTGTCCGTCCGACATAACAGGTACTTTTGTAACAGACCCTGTAGCGTAGCTTGTAGTGAAGCATTGGTAGCCATCTTTAAAAGTGGCAAAACATTGAAAATGAAAGGGAATTTACAGACTTGGTGAAATCTTGCTCAGCGTATGGATACACAAACTGCTTTGATTAAAATAAAAACGTCCAATTCCATAAATTTCCAATAAATACTCGAGAATTGTGTGTCAAATGGTTGGTTTCCATGAAAAGGGACAGATTGACGCCTATTTCATCAGCAGTGACCGTTTTCTTTTGACTAATGTGATTGAACAGTATGGCCAGTTTTAAAAATTTAAAAACAAGATTCGCAAAAATGCGACTATATATTTCCCCAAAGTTGCAAAAACTTGCAAAATCAGTAATTGTGTGTACATTGATAACCATAAGAAAACGTATCATAATTATTACTATGGTAACTACCATCAACCTGATACTGATATTGAACTTAATACCACAAAAATTTATTAAACAGTCGATTCGTAATACAAGGGTGATAGTTGATAGTGGTTAAAATCCCGGCACTGTAAAATGCGAATGTGATATGAATAGATACAAAATGATAATGTATGCAGCAGAAAGCTGTATGAGATTGTGTATGATGTGAATGAACGAGTGCCAAAACATTACATAAGACCACAATCACCTATCAGTCTAGTATGTGCAAGTTCTCTGCCTTGAAATCTGAGGTATGCATTTCTGGTGGAGGCCCTTATCAGTGAGTTCACTGCAATTCTAGCCTCGGTAAAATTCAAAAATGAAATAAAGATGTATGAACGTCAAATGATAGGGTTTCTCTCACAATTTTTGCAGAGGAGTTAAAAAGTGACATAGCTAAAAACTATTAGATCTAAATGTGACTATGATAAAAAAAACCATAAAAACAACAAGTTCGCTAAAACAAACAAAAACTTTTCGGTATATTAAACCATCTTCAGTGCTATATACAATGATACAAGAAATTTATTACGTGTGTTTCAGAATGGAATGGAAACTGAATATTTACTGCTGTTTTATTAAATGAATATACCGAATTCCAAAATTATTTTTACATAATACTTCCTTTTTTCACAAAAAATATATTAGTCGAAAGAACTTGAAAATGGCTATCCACTGATGTAAAAATTATTTTAAAATTCGGTATATTCATTTAAAAAACAGCTTTCAAATTTCCGTTTCGAACATCCTGAAACACACTGTATGAACATGGTGTTAAAAATTTATATAATTACCCTAGGGAGCTTAGTCACACCATTTCTAAAAAGATATAATGTTTGCTTTTCCTGTTGAATTTCCTGTTAAATATTTCTCCTTAGCTGAATTGTTTTTTGTTTTTTTTCAGAACACATCAATTTCCGCATCAATGCGTAAGACAATTTCATTCTAAAGCCTGGCTCAAACCTGACGATTACGACGATTAAAAAAAATATCAATCGTCGTAATCGCCAATCGCCAGGTCTGAACACTCTCAAGTATCTCAAAATACAAATTTCAAAATTGTTTCAAACACACGATACTTCTTTACATTGTTAAGTTTGAACTTCTTTATAAAATTTAAAGCATGTGCCCTCACCATCTTAAAATAATAGAATTGACGTGAAATTCAATAAAGTTCTACATACAATAGAGCGACTACAACGATAAGATACAAGAATTTTTTTGAGATTTTGTCATCGTAAACACCAGGCGTTTACGACGATTACACTAAATTTTAATCGTCATAATCGTCGTAATCGTCGGGTCTGAACCAAGCTTAATAAACGTATGATCTTTATTCCTGCAGAAGCTTGACAAATTTCTTATCCTTTATATATCATAAAATCACAGGAAAAATATAATTCAAACACTTGCTTTTTGTAACTCGGATAAAACTACGGATACGGATAAAATCATACAATCAAATTTGCATATAGGTTTATAAAAGAGAAAAAGAAACAACAGTGAAAGCTTCGGGGACACGGGCAACATTTTTCATGCAATTGCAACAAAATATTTTTTGTTGCAGTCGCACGTAGTGTCGCCTATGTTGAATACCGATTTTTGTTGCAATCGCACGGAAAATGTTGCTCGTGTTCCCTTAGCTTTAGACATAAAAGCAAATAACTATGAAAGGCAGTCAAAAACCAATCTTTGCTAACATATAATATTGAGAACGAAAAGAATTATTTTCAAAAAAGAGAAGGACTTTAAAATGACAATTTATAAATTAAATTCAAGTGTTCTGCATAAAAATCTCTGATTCAAAAAAAATTGTCCACACACTGTGATAAAAATGAACTTCGTAAATCCCAATTATGAAAAAAACAACATATTTTCACACTACCAAAACACATTTCGGTAGTGAAAACATACATTCGCAACCTAATTATTACATGCCGTATTTCCTCTAATAAACGTCGCCCTCTGATAAACGCTGCCCTCTATTAAACGCCGCACTTATATGCAAACGTTTGTAGTAAACGCCACCCTCTAATAAACGCCTCCCTCTATTAAACGCCGCATCTTGAAAAGCAGCGTTTGTTAGAAAACAGGCTAAACAAGAATCACAAAAACGTTTTTATCTCGTACAAGGGAACGGCGACATTGATATTGCTCTTTTTTGACATTTTCGTGAACATATCTTTTGTATAAAACATTTTCACACAATCTTCACACAAGAAAACACTGTTGTTTAAGTTTGCTTCTGTCCAATTTTTTCATTTTGTAATAAACGCCTCCCTCTATTAAACGCCGCATCCAAAACCTTGAATTTGTAATAAACACCGCGGCGTTTATAAGAGGAAATACGGTAGCTGAAAGTAGAAGTTTTTGTTTTGGCTTAACATTTAATTTACAGACTGTTATGTTGGAATGTGTTTTGATTTACGTTCCTTTATTGTAAGGAAAACTGACAGTAACAATATTAATTTGTACGTAATAAAATATCATATACAGTATAAAGTATACGTGATCATGGAATTCATCCAACTGTTGTTGGATTAAACGACTATTCAGTTGATTCAACTAGATTTTTTCAAGTTATTGTGTGTCTATAAAACGTAATTGGTTTTCTGAACTCTTTTTGCATGCACGGCATCACGTTTTTACTTGCAGTTTTTTTCATGTACTCTTTGAATTAACATAACCGGTTGTTCTCTACATAAACAGAGTTTCCTTCATATGTATGGCTGTACCATCACGTGTTTTTCATTTGGGCTACATTCAGGATGAAAAATATAAAACAACCTTCAGTCTTTAATCTTTCAATAATGAACCTTCAACTTTGTACTGAAATCACGGATTCAATGCTCTGCTGTTCCAAGCATTTAATTACCATTCATCATAACATTGTTATCAAACAAACGTCCGTGACACATTGATATCGCTTTTTTACCATTTTTCATGCGTTTGTTCAAAATTATTTACAAAACGTTTAAGACAACACTGAACTAAAACAATCTATCTCCATCATTTAAAGTTTTATCTCTTCAATCATCCAAATCATCCAAAAAAGCCCAGAGGAGAGGTTGCAAAGTATCTACACGATGCATGATTGACCTTTCCTCCTTTAATTTCATAAAACGATATCAAAAGAATTCCATCTTTAAAATCTAATTATACTTTTACATAACCTTAGATTATCAACTTATGTGTAGAAATTCGTTTAGTGGGTCAAAAGCACGGACAAAATAATTAAAACATGAATTTAGAGTGTAAACCTTTACTTGAATTCGCTTTTATTAGTCAGCGACTTTAGCTAACTCACTATTGGAATAGGGTTTTGTCGTCGTCGTCGTCGTGACGTGAAGTCACAGTTTTTGGGGAAGATAAAAAATGGAATTGGTCAGATTCCAAAGAATTTTGTACCATTCGGGAGAGCATCAAAAATAGATTAAAAAAAGTATTAGAACCCATATTTGAAATTGCCTACTTCCTAAGATATTATAAGATATTAAGATAAGAATTTAGGCAAAATGAGGTAAAAAGTGACGTCATTCGAAATTAAAAGTGATCAAATTCAAACAACAACAACAAAAAATTCATCTGGCAGAGAATTTTCTGGTGAACAATTAATCATATAACGAAAATGTAGTGTAGGGCCTGTTACAAGTATTAACATATTAGTCCATCCGACACGATAACTGTTTGTTTCAATATCTTTTGACTATCATCCTTGTGGAAGTCATGTTTTGGAATTTTGTAAATTATAATCTTCGTATACATTCGAAAAACGTTTGCTTGATATTGTATCATAAACGTGCTGTTTTTTACAGGGCCCTGAAGTATCGATTTGTCCGTCCGACATAACAGGTACTTTTGTAACAGACCCTGTAGCGTAGCTTGTAGTGAAGCATTGGTAGCCATCTTTAAAAGTGGCAAAACATTGAAAATGAAAGGGAATTTACAGACTTGGTGAAATCTTGCTCAGCGTATGGATACACAAACTGCTTTAATTGAAATAAAAACGTCTAATTCCATAAATTTCCAATAAATACTCGAGAATTGTGTGTCAAATGGTTGGTTTCTATGAAAAGGAACAGATTGACGTCTCTTTCATCAGCAGTGACCGTTTTTTTTTTACTAATGCGATTGAACAGTATGGCCAGTTTTAAAAACTTAAAAACAAGATTCGCAAAAATGCGACTATATATATTTCCCCAAAGTTGCAAAAACTTAATCAATCATTGTGTGTACATTGATAACCATAAGAAAAACGTATCATTAAAATATTACTAGCATGTAGCTTTAGCTAAAAATGCCCCCGCGCTCAAGCATCCCAATTTATACACACAGCAAGCTATACATTGCAAGCCTATACAACGGAAAAAACAAACAAAACTTTGCTACTTTTTATCTCTTAGGCCTATGTCACACTGATGCTAATATACCCTTCAAAAAGTGTAAATAAGGCTTAACAAGTAATATCAGAAAGTATTTGCTACAAACAAAAGAAATGTGTGAACTGAAACATGGATACGTATTTTATAATCAAAGTAAAATTTGTTAAAGAAATTATGTAAGAGCCAAAAGAAAAAAAAGACTGTTTCAAAAAAAATATTAAAGCGAAAATTCCATTAGAAATCTGCGTTTCAAACTTTAGTTCAAAACAAAAAATAGCCAACGTTTACATAAAATAGCAAGAAAAAGATATAAAAAGGTTTTATTGATCATGAGTGGAGGACAGTTAAAGAAGAAGAAAACAAGGATTTGTAATATGGCCAATTAAAATGGCAAGATCCACCAAAAATCAGTGAATAAAATTTATTGAACGAAAGATTTAGAGCTAAAACAACATATACAAACATAAAATGTATGCTTGGCAAAATTTCAGATTTCAAGCTGTGCTTCAAAATCCTTGTTGTTCACTTCACTAAAAAAACGCAAAAGTAATATAAAAAATGTTTAATTAATTTTAGCATACGAACTTTTTAAATAACATAATATATCATAATAATGAATTAGGAAAGAGATACAAAAAACATTCTGTCTCCCCTCCCACTTACAGTACCATGCTTTGAAACAGGAAAAACGCAAAGTCAGCTAATAATTGTATTCCACCGTGTAACGTCAACACGAAAGTTGGAGGATGATGATGATGATGAACAAAATCGGAAACTGACATTCGCCTATCTCGTGAAACTACTATGCCTCCTCGCTCGCTTACGCTCGCTGCGGGGGCAACTATGGTAACTGCCATCAACCTGATACTGATATTAGACTTAAGCTTGGTTTCCAATAAACTTTTTTTGTTGCACAACCGTTGTGTAACGGTTGTACAACTGTTGCAAATCTTAATGGAAACAAGGTGTTGCACAACAGTTTTTGTGTTGTACAACAAGTGTTGCGACGATAGAAAAAATTCTATTTTGTTGCGTGTTGTAGACTTGTTGCATGAACGTTGCTGCGCAACAGTGAACTTCGAAATGAAATATATACTATGCTGAAGATCATTCGGCAAAATATACAATACCAAGTTCATCCCCACATGTGAGAGCTCCCAAATATATCTAGTGTTCAGATGCGCCATATTTGTATATGTTTTGAACTTTGCCGCTCTTTGGAAACACAGTGTTGCACAACAACATGTTGTAAAACTGTTGTGCAACAAATGTTGCGAAAAGGTTGTGCAACACTAAAGTCGTTATTGGAAACCAAGCTTTAATGCCACAAAAAATTATTAAACAGTGGATTTGTAATACAAGGGTGATAGTTGATAGTGGTTCAAATACGGACACTGTAAAATGCGAATGTGATACGAACACTTACAGAATGGTAATGAAAGCTGTATGAAATGGTGTATGATGTGAATGAACGAGTGCCAAAAATTGCATAAGACCACAATCACCTATCAGTCTAGTATGTGCAAGTTCTCTGCCTTGAAATCTGAGGTATGCATTTCTGGTGGAGGCCCTTATCAGTGAGTTCACTGCAATTCTAGCCTCGGTAAAATAAATTCAAAAATGAAATAAAGATGTATGAACGTCAAATGATAGGGTTTCTCTCACAATTTTTGCAGAGGAGTTAAAAAGTGACATAGCTAAAAACTATTAGATCTAAATGTGACTATGATAAAAAAAACCCCTATAAAACAACAAGTTCGCTAAAACAAACAAAAACTTTTCGGTATATTAAACCATCTTCAGTGCTATATACAATGATACAAGAAATTTATTACGTGTGTTTCAGAATGGAATGGAAACTGAATATTTACTGCTGTTTTATTAAATGAATATTCCGAATTCCAAAATTATTTTTACATAATACTTCCTCTTTTCACAAAAATATATTAGTCGAAAGAACTTGAAAATGGCTTTCCACTGATGTAAAAATTATTTTAAAATTCGGTATATTCATTTAAAAAACAGCTTTCAAATTTCCGTTTCGAACATCCTGAAACACACTGTATGAACATGGTGTTAAAAATTCATATAATTACCCTAGGGAGCTTAGTCACACCATTTCTAAAAAGATATAATGTTTGCTTTTCCTGTTGAATTTCCTGTTAAATATTTCTCCTTAGCTGAATTGTTTTTTGTTTTTTTTCAGAACACATCAATTTCCGCATCAATGCGTAAGACAATTTCATTCTAAAGCCTGGCTCAAACCTGACGATTACGACGATTAAAAAAAATATCAATCGTCGTAATCGCCAATCGCCAGGTCTGAACACTTTGAAGTATCTCAAAATACTAATTTCAAAATTGTTTCAAACACACGATACTTCTTTCCCTTGTTAAGTTTGAACCTTATTTGTAAAATTTAAAGCATGTCCCCTCACCATCTTAAAACAATAGAATTGACGTAAAATTCAATAAATTTCTGCATACAATAGAGCGACTACAACGATAAGATACAAAATTTTTTTGAAATTTTGTCATCGCAAACGCCAGGCGTTTATGGCGATTACGACGATTACACTAAATTTTAATCGTCATAATCGTCGTAATCGTCGGGTCTGAACCAAGCTTAATAAACGTATGATCTTTATTCCTGCAGAAGCTTGACAAATTCCTTATCCTTTATATATCATAAAATCACAGGAAAAATATAATTCAAACACTTGCTTTCTGTAACTCGGATAAAACTACCAAAATTATACAATCAAATTTGCATATAGGTTTACAAAAGAAAAAAAGAAATAATAGTGAAACATTTGGGATAAGCTTCGGGGACACGGGCAACATTTCTCATACGTTTGCAACAAAATATTTTTTGTTGCAGACGCACATAATGTCGTCTACGTTGAATTAATTGCAACAAAATACTGCGTGCTCTCGTCGGAAGCCATGTTGTTATGATTACCGAGCGAACTTGTTTTGTCATGTCAGCAAAAATAAACGAATATCATTGGATTAAAACAAAAGTTTTGTATAAAAGCATGTTGCAAATGTGGGGACACTGGCAACACATGAAAAATTTGTTGCAGCAACAAAAATAACAAGATTCGCAAAAATGCGACTATATATTTCCCCAAAGTTGCAAACATTTTATCAATCATTGTGTGTACATTGATAACAAGAAAACAAGAAAAAAGTATCATTAAAATAATTACAGTAGTATATCTACTATCAAGCTGATACTCTGATAAAAATGCTGTCCATACTAATCAGGGTGGATTTGAAGTTAATGCTACAAGAAGACTTATTTGAACTTATTATGAAATGAAGATGTGCATAGTCACTTGCTTTAACTCAGATAAAACTATCTTACAAAATTATAAAATCAAATTTGTACATAGGTTTACAAAGAAAAGAAAATTGTCAAACCTTTGGGGTAGACATTTAAGCAAATAACTACCTTTAGGGAAGAAATTGTTTGCGGACGGAATATATTTTTGCGGATAAATGATCCAAAAATGTCATATTTTGCGGAATAAATTTTTGCCAATGACGACTTCAAATGAGATTTTGCGGAATTAAATTTTGTGGATGCAAGAAATTTAATAAAATCGAAAGTATGGAAACACTTAATTCAGTGGTGCACTTAATTCACTTAATTCAGTATTCAAAATAAACATCTCTGATTCAAAAAAATATGTTCACATACTATCATAGTATGTCATACATATATCATGTATGAAATAAAAATGACTTTCATAAATCCCAAATGAAAAAAAATTATTTTGGTGGTGAAAATATACAACCATAACCAAATCACTGCATATCTGGAAGTAGAAGTTTTTGTATTGGCTTGATTTAAATTACAGACTGTTATGTTGGATTGTGTTTTGATTTATGTTCGTTGTTAGTAAGGAAAATTGACATATATAATTTTACGAAATGAAGCATAACAAACAATATCAAAACAGTATACGTAATCATGGAATTGAATGAACGTTGTTGGAATAAACGACTATTCCGGGAGGCACATTAAACCAGATTCTTTCAAGAATTATGTCTCAATGCTGTGTGTGTGTATTAAAATATTATACGTATATAATTGGTTTTCTGAACTTATTTTTGCATATACAACGTCACGTTTATACTTGCAGTTCTTGTTATATACTCCTTGAACTAATAATTGGTTGTTTTCCACCACATTTAAGAAGGGTTTCCTTCATGATGGTTGTACATCTATTATGTGTTTTCAGCAGTTAGGCTACATTATATCAGGATGTAAAATAAAAATAAATCTTCAGCTTAGAAAAACATTGAATTAAAACGTTTTGTTTCCATCATTTAACGTTTGAATCTCTTGAATCATCTTAAAAGCTGGGAAACAAAGCAAAACTCAATGGCTGAAAAACATGGCGCACTACTTCACTGAAGACTAGCGTTCTGTTCTGTTGCTGATGCAATACATTTTTTGATGAATGCAGATCAACCTGATTTTACAGATGCTTGTAAAACTGTAAAGTTCATCTTGATTGTCTGTAAACAGGGGCGGACGCAGAGTACGGCTCATACAGCTGTTACACTGTCAAATGTAGTAACTCCGACAAATGTAGTAAACTTTCAACGCTAAATGTAGTAACTCCGTCATATGTACTAAAATTCAACGACAAATGTAGTAACGCTATATGTAGTAAAGGTCAACGACAAATGTAGTAACTCCGACAAATGTAGTAAGCCTCCCCTATATGTAGTAAACCTTTACAGCCGCAGTTGTAGTTGTGGCTGAGGCTTAAAACTTGGCAGGTGAGATATTGTTAAAATTCTTAGGCCATATTTGGTAGTGATGACGTCAATATGACGTCACAGGTACTTTCTAGAAAAGCAATTTCCTACTACAGTTGAAGCTCAAAACTTGGCACAGGGGATTGTTACATTACAAGAATTAAAATGCTTGGACCAAATTTGGTACTGGTGACGTCATTATGACGTCACAAGGATTTTCTAAAAACGCAATTTTTCACCACAGTTGAAGTATAAAACTTGGCACGAGGTATTGTTACATTCCAAGAACAAATTATTTGGACCAAATTTGGTACTGATGACGTCATTATAACGTCACAGGACTTTTTAGGAAAGCTACTTCCACATGTAATTGGAGCTTAGAATTTAGCACGGAGAATTCTCACATTGAAAAAATTAAAATGCTTGGACCAAATTTGGTACTTATGACGTCACTATGACGTCACAGTAATTTTCTAGAAAAGTTACTTCCACATGTAATTGGAGCTTAAAACTTGGCACGGGGATTTGTTGCATTGCAAGAATTAAAATGCTTGGCACAAATTTGGTACTGGTGACGTCATTATGACGTCACAAGGACTTTCTAGCAAAACAACTTTCCATCATAGTTGAAGCTAAAAAACTACGATGGCCCCGAAGGCTCATTGTCACAGGCGCATAAAAACATATTTTTATGGGCGCAACTTTTTAAAAAAAAATTTTCACATATATATTTTTGTTACGCGCGCAATTTTTTTTCACCTACATTTTTTCTTACGCACGCATTTTTATTATGTTAATCCCCATAAAAAAGAAGCACTCTCGCTGATGATCTGGTATAAGGGTTGTATCAACAATGGGTCCAGATGCTACTGCATTCATCACACCAGACGGTGATGATTGTTTGGAGCTTGCACTAATAACGATAGGTCACCTCCATGAAGACGCTGGGGAACATTATGTCAGTTTAGCTGAACGGTACTCATACGAAGACGACGACATATGTTTCAATGTATTAAACGATAACACAGATGGATCTGATTTGGAAGTAACGATTAGATCGCAGCCACAAAACAGTGAGAAAAGTGAGCTCTCACGCCCGAAAGAACATGGAGTAAGCACGGAATTTAAAGAGAACATACCAGCCCTTCCCACTACAACCGATAATCAAGGTGAAATCCTAGTTAATAATGAAACAATATCAGAAGTTGACACAGGAAGTAGTGAGCCAAATATGCGTCTATACCTATCGGATTCAGTAGCTTCGCTAAACTTGAAAATCAGTCAATGTTTTGTATACATTAGCGCATTATGACTCGCAAATTTTAGGTAAGCTATAACTGCAAACCCCATTGCTGTATCGTTCTTCTTTACGGCTCAAAAATCGGCTCCTTCTGATCAATGATGATACGAGTTATGGCTAACAGTTGTAGTTATAACAAACATAATGCTCGAGTCCCGATTTTATGGTAGTTGGACACCTATGCCTCTAATCCCAGCTTCATAGTGTTTCTTTCGGTCTTCTGTTTGTTTTTGAAAGTACGGCTGTCGTGCCAAATGTACGCAAAACGATAATACATATCAGGACAAATCCTTAGCCCTTAAATCTTTCGGTTGTCGGTAGAGTAAGCAAATACGAGAAAGAGATTTTGAAGCGATAATATGGCAATAGATTCTTTAAATTTACTCATACTGAAGAAATTATTCTCCAAAAGGTTTTTGTGTCCTGGCGAGCGCATGAATCTGGTAGGTAAAGCCTTGAAAAAGGACTTTACAGCTGAGAAATACAGAAGAGTAGTGTGGTTAGAAGACATCATGTTGGATGCACAGTCATTGCTTTAAATTAAGTTTATGTTTTTCTTTACATTTTACTTTGTAAACATAAGTGTTAGTTTGTTTTTTAATTATTATATTAATTCAAATTCATTTAATTTAATGACAGAGCAAACAACAAAAAAGGCTGCTGAGTGATGTGAATGCGGATTCAATATTTTTTTTCTTTATTTTCATTCACATGCATGGCTTTGTTATTTGTAACTTTAACGAAAAACCAAATGCTCAGCGTCGTTGGGCTTGCTTACTACAAAAACTTATTATGTATTTTAAACATGGTACCTTTTGGCCGTGATCAAAAAATTACAGAGTTTGCATGTATACATTAGCTTTATTTTGTGATATTTAATTTCATTATGCAATTATTTTGAGATTTTTCAGTGATGATGACTGTTCGTATAGCTCTGTGTTGTTAGCTTTATTTGGAGATAATTCAGCAGCGGGTTTGCTATCAGGGCTCTTACATTATTAGAACTTCAGCTTAACACAGCATTTTACAGTGAAAATCCTCTGTTGCTAAAAACATTTACTGGAGATCAAGGGGAAATATTTGAAGGGTTAATGAGGAAGCAATGCAAATTTGCAAGGAACAAAATTGGTGTTCTGTCTTGTGTTTGTTAGGAATTTTACCAGTCATACATAAGTCATGTACCCATAATGTGGATCAAATTGAACCAACTGCTGTTAGTGTGGCTTCGTAAGCTGGATGAATCTAATCTCACAATCCATATTTTATTTTGTTTTGAGGGAACATCGATCTCAAGCACTATTCCTATAATCACTATGTTCTGTTGGTTTCTTTAGAAAAGAAAAGGAACCGCAGGAACATCTCAGATTCAAACAGCTTTATCCTTTCCTGAATTTACTCAAGAAAACCTTCAGCTTCGAAGGAATAGTTGTCCAGTATAACGGTATTTGGCGAAAAAGATGACGGGATTACGGTATTTCCTCTTCTGCCAGTGACGGTAAATCGCCTGTTTTTGTGCCGGTATTTCGGTATTTATGCACAAAAAATACGGTATTTCGGTATGAGGTAGTTTGTCATATACACGTGATCATGATATAATGTCGAAATTTTGAATTAGTGCGTGAATTATCAACATTGTTGTGGTGCAATACTTCTATTTTTTTCTTTTTGTTGTCACGTCAAAAAGAACTTTTTATATCTGCTGAAATAGTTGTTCTTCTACGCAATTCAATAGCAACTAGTTAGTTGCCCCCGCAGCGAGCGTAAGCGAGCGAGGAGGCATAGTAGTTTCACGAGATAGGCGAATGTCAGTTTCAGATTTTGTTCATCATCATCATCATCATCATCATCATCATCATCATCATCATCATCATCATCATCATCATCATCATCATCATCTTCCAACTTTCGTGTTGACGTTACACGGTGGTATACGATTATTAGCTGACTTTGGTTTTTTCCCGTTTCAAAGCATGGTACTGTAAGTGGAAGACAGAGTGTTTTCTCGTATTTGTTTCCTAATTTCTATATTCTAATACGCGCTGTGCATCCGCTTTTTTCACGCTTTCACTCTCTAAAATTTCGGGTCGTTTTTGCGGTCACTTATTCATAATGGAGTGTCAGACCACGGCTGTTAATATTTTTCTACGATTAGTATAGGGGAAAACATTGCATTGCATATAATCGTTTCAAATGTTTTGATTATTCGCGAGATCAAGAAACAATAGACAACAACGAAAGTATTGCGCGAAGATTTATTTATGTTTTTAGGGTAAGTACGCTTTAGAACCTTTTTGTTTGTTTTGTTTTTCTTATAGTATTAATAGGGTTTCTGCGTCATTACTTTTCAAACAAAGAAATGAATATCATGGTTTTTAATCATGACGCTCTGGGTTCGTGAAGAAAATCGCAATTGTTTTTAATTCACATTTTGACACTTTTGCGACTTTCGCGTTTGGCTTTTATTTACATTGGGGTGTGGATTTCATGAATAGTTACAGCGATTTTAATCTTTTTGTTGTTTACCTGTATGCACAATTTATTTTTACTACTGCATATATCGTATCGTGAAAGATTTATTACGAATATTTTGATGTATTTTGATGTATATTTTGATCTTCTGATTAAAAAGTTTTTCTGTTCATAACTCCAGTGTTGAACTAAATACACTTTAGCCGGAATACCTAGAGATTTTTAAAATTAAAGGAGTGAAGAGTGTTTTTTCTGTATTGACGTTACGTGTTTTTAATCAAGGGGAACCATTGCATTGCATCTTCAATTTATAAGGTAAAAAGTGAAAAAAGTGGACGCACAGCGCGTTTTTTATTTTTGATGAATTAAAACCCGTGTTCTACACGCTGTTCTACACGGGATACTACATTCTAAACATTCTACATTCCAAACAATTGAGGAACTATATCATACTAAAATTCATTATACTAAGCCTTTCTCTCTCTGTTCAGCTCACATCGATTAAAACATGTAAAAAATTTTTACACGGGATACTAGTATTATTATATTATACTATGTTATTTAGGAAGTTCGAATGCTAAAATTGCTTAGACATTTTTTCATGTTACTTTTGTGTTGTTATAGTGAAGTGAACGACAAGGATTTTGAAGCATAGCTTGAAATCCGAAATTTTGCCAACCATACATTTTATTTTTGCATATGTTTTAGCTCTAAATCTTTCATTCAATAAATTTTATTCAATGCACTGATTTTTGGCGGATCTTGCCTTAAAAAGATTTTAATAGGATTTCTGTGTATACAAGAAAGCCATATTACAAATTGTCGTTCTTTATGTTTTTCTTCTTTGACTGTCTTCCAAACCTAGTGTGATCATGATCAATAAAACCTTCTTATATTTTTTTCTTGTTTTTTCTGTAAACTTTGACTTTTAAATCAAAGTTTGAAATGCAAAATTATAATGGATTTTTCGCTTTAATTTTTTTTTTTTGAAAATGTCTGTTTTTTTTCTTTTGTCTCTTACAGAATGTTTTTAACAAATCTTATTTTAATTATAAAATACGTATCCATGGTTTCAGTTCACACATTTCTTTTGTTTGTAGCAAATACTTTTTGATATTACTTGTTCAGCCGTATTTACACTTCTTGAAAGGTATACAGTGGAATCTCTCTATCTCGACTACCCTCTATCTCGAATATCTCTCTATCTCGAACAAAATTCTCGGTCCCTTGAACAGCTAATTTGAAGAGCTACCTTTCTTTATCTCGAACATTCTCTATCTTGAACAAATTTTTCGGTCCCTTGCGAGTTCGAGATTCCACTGTATTAGCATCAGTGACTTAGGTCTAAGGGGCTGTTTATATGGAAGCCGAGCCAGCCCGTTTGCAGGGCTAGCCCTTTAGCCGAGATCTCGCCTTCATGGTAATTTAAAAGTAATTAAGAATTTTGTTTATATGAACAGGAGGGCTGGCCCGCTTGTCGAGATCTCGGCTATTTTACCCGAGATCTCGGCAAGCGGGCTGAAAAAAATCCCATGTAAACAGTCTCAGGTGAGCCAGCCCGGCAAACGGGCTAGCCTCGTTACAAATACACAGAATTTGATTGGCTTAAAATTTGCAAATCTTTCTTTCTGACGCTTAAATTTTCCCGCTTAGTTTGCATGAAAAAGAGGTCAGCCCGTTTGCAGGGCCAGCCCGCTTCAAATAAACAGAAAAAATTTCCAGCCCGGCTAAAGGGCTAGCCCTGCAGACGGGCTGGCTCGGCTTCCATATAAACAGCCCCTAAGAGATAACAAAAAGTAACAACGTTTTGTGCAGATTTTCATCTGTTTAAGTGTAGATCTATTTGGTTTGCATATTGCAAGTTGGTTTTGAAATGCCGCTAGGCTCCCTAAAAAACTGATTTTGTCGAAATATTTAAGCATATAACTTTGCCTCATATCAGGTCCCAAATCAACCAAAACCAAAACTTGTTTTCGTTTCTGTTGTTAATGTATAGCTTGCTGTCTGTACAAATTGGAATGCTTGAGCGCGGGGGCATTTTTAGCTAAAGCTACATGCTAGTTATATATTGTAGATAGGGTGATGGAGGGTGTTAGATGAATTTATCTTTGCATTTGTTTTATGTTTCAAAAATTAATTCAGACATCAGAAGAACTGTGTTCAAAACAGGGGAAAGTGAGTGAAGTGTTTAAAAAACTGCGGCGCTTTATTTTATAAAGCTAGTGATTCCGGCAAATCTTTTCAGGAAGCGTTCAACTTACGGGTAAAAATTGATGAGAAGTCTGAAAAAGACCTCAAGGAACTGATTGAAGTTATCAAGTAAGGTCATTTTTTTAATGGGCTAATGACACTCAAATCAAGGTCCGCAGAGTTTAATGAAGAAAAGTAACCTATTAGCATCATTTGTCGGAATGGTTCTATGATCGTTTCCGACTTTCCATAGCATTTTGCCAGATGTATTCATTGTTGACTTCATAGTTTATTACAGTACCTTCTTTTATAAAGTGTCAACTTATGAGCATGCAATAAGTCGTCTTTGAGCGAGTCCTGTTAACGTTATAGAAATAGTTTCCATTGTCAGAATTCTGGCTGTACCGTAACACTTCTGAAAGAAGGTGCTTTTTACTTGCACTGACACACATTTTTTTGTATTTCAAGCTAACAGTATAGCTGTTTTAAACTGTACTGAGTTTTACTACTTAACCAAATTTCGTCACATTCCTTTTTATTATATTCAATGAACCTAAGAAGTTTGCAAGATTCTCCTAAACAATTTGCGTTTTTCACAACATTTCACACTCAGTAAAATGAGAATTTCTGCTGAGAATTATTCCCAGTAATCAATTTAGATGCCATTCTAGAGACTCTGGAAACCAAAATTTCTTCATCGCCCAACCATAGCCCGACATTTTTAGGCAAATTATTATTTTTTTAGCCCCTACCCCCTCACATTGAAATCCATGGCGGGGGCCCTCCTTTTAAAATCAGATTAAATTTGAGTGAAAATTAATAACTACAGTGGAATCTGTCTAAAGCGGACACACCCTATTAAGCGGACAGTGTTGTTCGGAACGGATTGATTTTAGGTCAAACTCTCATAGAAAAATTTCTATAAAGCGGACAATCATATAGCGGACACTTGTTAAAGCGGACACTTTTTTTGCACCAAATGAACATTTCCTTTATAAGCACTCTCTATTAGGCGGACAGTTGCAAAAATAAATTGACAACAATTTTAAAATACGCTGATTTCGACAAAAACGTCCAAGGATCTGAGCCAAATTTCAATGAATTTGAGATCGATTGGTGAGTTCGAGCTAGAAATGAAATCGAGCATTGTGAAAGTAATCTGGCAGGCGAAGAAAATTCCGACGGTGACGAGAGTAATTGCGAAATTAAGGAACCGTCACAAGAAAGCATGAGCCTGAAAGAGATAATCGCGATGCTGGACAAGCTAGAGCGATGTCATGTGTTTAATAATGAAAGCTAAGAAATGCTGTCCACCATCACAAAAAAGATCGAGCACCTCCAACTGAAGAAACGGAAGCAGTCCTCGATCAAATACTATTTTAGTCAGAGCTTTTAAACGTTTGTTTTTTCATTCTTTTAAAGAAAACTTAAAGCATGCTCAAAAACCAAGTCTCAATATGTATGGTAAAAACGGCATTAAAAACACTTTTTGGTCAAAATTAAATTTTCGGCATAATCTCTATAAGGCAGACATCTTGTTAAAGCGGACACTATTTTTTGGAACCAATGGTGTCCGCTTTAGACGGATTCCACTGTATCATCAAATCATACGACGACAGTCTTTCTGCAGTGTGCATCACTAATGTTTGTTTATAGTAATAGTTTCATAGCTTTTAATTGATTGTATATTATTTAGTATCACATTTAACCATTTAATGGTACAGTGGAATCTCTATAAAGCGGACACTCGGATGGATTTACAGTCAAACTCTTATGAAAAAGTCTCTATAAAGCGGACAATTATAAAGCGGACACTTTTTCCAGGTCACAAATGAACTTTTAGCTTATAAAAAATCTCTCTAAAGCGGACACGCATACAAAAACAATTTTTCAAGTAAAATAACTTTTATTTTCTGGGAATGTTTACTTTTCACGATGTTTTACTCTCTTGTCGATACTTTGGATAACTTTTTTCATAGCATTTTCTGCCCACTGAATGGCTTTGTCAAAAAAATTTGAAATTCACAGGAATCTCGAGTCCGTAGTCAACACCATGACTCACACGTTTTCCAATCACAGTACATTCTATTGCACAGTTAGTAGGCGTTAGAAAACGCTTGAAAGTCATACAGCTTCAAAACAAAAAGCGCCAATAACATCATGTTTCAACTGATTTCATCAACTGGAATATCGATGTTATTGACTTTTACTTTTTGGTTTCAAGTACAATAACATTTGACTTTTTATCTTTAGAATAAAAACGATTTTCATTGCATTAAAAGTGTCCTTCCTTTTCCCTATGCAACCTGTTAACTTTACAAACCTTTAGACCTTTATAAACCTTTAGAGACCCATTCTCGATTTATTTTTGCTAAGTATTAATTTTCATATGGAATCTCTATAAAGCGGATACTTCTTTCAGGTCCCAATAGTGTCCGCTTTGCAGAGATTCCACTGTATATTGATTTTCAAGAATTATTTGTTTGTGTTTCGTATACATCTGGAATGAATTGTTGTTAGGATGTTGATTACTTCTTAGCGAACTTAACAAGAACGCAGTATAACGAAGCAAAATTACGTTTTTAGGCTTTTGTTCTTTAATATTTTAACTGGAATATTAAGTGGTTTTGCAAACGTTCGAACAACGGGATCCAAATACATTAGGGTGTGAACCTGTCTCAATAGTTTTTTGAACAATTGGTGTTAGGCTTCCTTTTTAGACGGTATGACGGTATTAAAGACACCGTACAGTTTGTTTCGTATATTTTTAGATGTTTAATATGATAATACAGTTAATACAATACTGTAATTATTTTGTTATGTATATGCTGTGTTAATCTCAAATAAACTATTGTATTCAGTTTCTTATCCACTTTTGGTTAAAATGTTTAATGTAGGCTAATTTTGGTGTTCGGGGTTCATCGCTAACTGGAAATGAACGCTGATCTCCTAAACCGCTTAAGCCCGTAAATCGGGTTAGTTCGATAAAAATCGGGGAATCGGAATTCTTATTGGAATCCAAAAGGTTGAGCCGTACCTATAAAATAATGCTGCGTCCGCCCCTGAGTAAATGTTTTAAAGGTTAAAAGTGCACATTCGATATGTTACATAAAGCTTTAACAATAATCCAGATATTAAATAATTCAAATCAATTCTCAAAGAAATTTTGATGTGCAACGAAATAAGGTAGCCAATTGCTTGACATTTGAGCCTTGTGGATTAGTGCTTTCTCTTAAATAGAAACGACGAAATGCTCCATTGGTGAATAATGTACAACATCGGAGGAAATCTTGAATTATTAATATCTCATTTTATGTTTTTCAGTTGTTTTGCAACTTATCATTTCACGAAGGACTTTTTGCCACTATTAAAAATGGTCGCCAATCCCTCAGTTCTGTAAGTGTGATTTTACGAAAGTCAGACATCAGAGCTTCGCGCTTAAATATCACTGGTATCAAGAGGTTAACACATTAAACTAACCTTTCGATCGATTAAAACATCAATGAAAGTAGCCAGGCTCAAAACTCTTTTTACAAAAATCTTTTAGATAAGTACACTCTTGTAAACTGAGACTTTCGGTGGACTAAACGAATTGGTTTCTCTTTCTCAAATATCCCCCCACCCATCCCCTCCCCCCAATGGCACAAGAATTTCCGAAATTTCCGAATAATAATGTGTCTATTCTTATTAGGATTAAGGTTTACTCCAGTGTATAATAGGTTGACAAAACAATCTATTTTTTTTCTCAAGTGGAACTAGTGAGATTCATACAAAGGAATGTTTACGAATATTCTGTAATTACGAATATTTTGGTTTCCCTTCCTCAAATAAAGAATTCCTGAAATTTCCGAATAACATTGTGAGTGTGTCTATTCTTCTTAGGATTAAGGTTTACTCAACGTATAATAAGTTGAGTATTCTAATTTTTTTCCTCAAGTGAAACAATCACTAAAGATTTCACAAGTTAAAAATAAACACGCTTTGTTTGGTATACTGAAATCGACGAAATTGTATCCAGTTGTTAAGCAACCATTAGCATCAGTTGTTAAGCAACCATTAGCATCAGTTGTTAAGCAACCATTAGCATCAGTTGTTAAGCAACCATTAGCATCAGTTGCTAAGCAACCATTAGCATCAGTTTCAATAGAAAAGGTGAGATGCTCAGAAAATAATAAGTAAACGAATATAAAAGATTATATACATCATAAAAAAACTACTATATCATGCATCTATGCTTTTGACTGGAAAAACTGAGAAGACTATAGGATGTTACAGTTGAACCACGAGTAATTTTCTAATGGTTTGAAATAGCAAAAAAAAAAAGAACAAAAATATTTCAGGCTTGGATCAGAAAAAAACAATCGAGTCTGAGGGTTAAAACGCCTCGTAAAAACACTGATGACAACTTCTTTTGCAGTTTACACGCATATATGCTGGATTTCGGAGACATTCACCAGCATTCGCCCACCAACCACAGTTGCTGTTACTGTCATAGCAATCTATAAGAATCAATAGATATAAATATGAAAGCTGGCCTAGCTATTGTAGTGACAGGTATGTGAGCTCGAGAAAAGCAATGAATTAAGTCGGTTTTCGACCTCACATAAAGCCAAAAATCTTCAAAAAAACTATTACTTGTTCTTCAAATCCTTATTAGGGTCTGTTACAAAAGAATTAGCATTTTGTCCATCCGACAGGATAACTGTTTGTTTCAATATTTTTTGACTATCATCCTTGTAGAAATCATGTTTTCAAATTTTGTAAATTCTATTCTAGTATACTTTCGAAAAACGTTTGCTTGATATTGTATCATAAACGTGCTGTTATTTATATAGCCCTAAGTATCGATTTGTCCGTCCGACATAAAACAAGTGATTTTGTAACAGACCCATTAAGGCAGAATCAAAATATTACATAAATTGTACAAATTACATACCGCAATGTTTTCCTTCTGAACCAATCCCGCATATACATTTGTATCCAGGGTTTTCACATGTATCCACACAACGTCCGAATATGCAAGGATTCTTTTTCATACAAATACCACCAAGCTAAAGGTAAATTAAATCACATTCAAAACATTAGATCACTTCTTTGAACACATATGTGTTGGCGAAAAGTTTTTTGCACTCACGTTTTTGGTACGTTTAGGCTTCATCACCATCCACTTTTCATCTTGTACCATGATGCTGGCATTTCCATTAGACAACAGACACTTTTTTTCATCTTGTTTTGATATAGCAATCATCGTACAAGGTGGTGTCGTTATACATGTATATATACATGTTTCTTTACTTGCCATCAGTTCCATAGCATTTTTCAGTTTATAACCATCATGTATTTGTGAAAACGAAGCAGCATATTTGTTGCATTTTGGTAAACGTAAAATGTTTTCAGCAACACAAATAAAAAACAAACAAAAATTGTTGATAAACAAATAGATCATAATAAGTGAATCCTTTTAAAACAACTACTTGAAAACCAAAGATTTGAAATTTTATAAAAAGGAAGAAATGAATTAACCATGAACGAAAACATTCAATGGTACAAGTTTTTGTGAATGAAGATTATACAAACTCTTTCAAACTGGATAATATGTTAATAATGAATGGATGTACACAACATGAAAAGGCATAGCTGCAGGAGATTGTATTTCAACAATAGAAATTTCAAAGAGTTAACTTCCAACGCACTGAGTGATTCAGTATAATACAGTTGATGGACAACCCATTTTGATTCTAACCAATCTAGATTATGGAATCAAAAGGGATCGCCATAATATGTTTCCCTTTTGAATATGTATTGTTGATAAGGTTAACATCATCACTTTCCTTAATTTGTTATGATATTTATTAAAATAAGAATTTCAAAAGTTGCATATAAAATATTGATACCCCAAAAAGTGTCATCCATTTTCACTTCTGTTATGTATAAGCAGTGCTAAATTTAAATGTAATAGTTGCTATAACAGACCAAACAAACAAAGAAGGTACCGGTACGAAACCCCTGAAAAATCAGCCGATAGTCTTAATTCCATTCCATTGCGCTTCTACAAGTTAATATCGTTGTTATGTCAAATGATGTTAAAATTGATAGCGTTCGTTGAATTTCAAAAATAACACATTTCAGGAGCTTTCTGCTTGGAAATATGCCCACACTTCTATGCAATGAGTACCGTCATTATCATGTACGTTTACTTTGGTGTAATCTTCTTCATACCAGATTTTAACAACATCTCCTGAACTGAAGTATAAATCGTCAATGTCCAATTCGATTTCCTTTGAGTATTCATTATATCCAGGAAGTAAATAGAAATTTGAAATTGTATAATTTGCTCCATTTGGTACCAACATACTGTTACTTTTATCGGTCAATACAGTCCCAATAGAACCTTGAAATGCCCCCACACCGCATCCCCAAAGTGTATTTGGCGTACTCCCTTGTTGACAATTCAGAAATCCGCTGACGTGTTTCAGTTTGAACTTTGATAAAATACCAGCTCTTTTCAAAGGAATTTCGACACGCGTGTTGTTCTCAGCACCATAGCATGTATGTTTAGAGAGCATGTTCCAGCCTCCTATCGTGTAAAGAAAGTTTTATAAAAGTTATGCTAATTAAACATAAAGGACTTGCCATTATGATATAAATTGACTTTGATATGGTTTCGTTTTCCATGTCACTATCCATAAATAAATTATCTTTCACGGTAGCCTTCACTTCGTTTTCCAGTCAAATGAGAATGTCGACTTTTGTTTCATTCACAAAAAGTGTAAAAATTGTTACATAAATATTTGTTTCTATTATAATGAATTATGTCATAAATAGAAAAATGTCGAGCCCTACTTTGATGAATAAGTCACGAATTTATGCATGTAGAAGTACTACTTAGTCCAATAGATTTATAGCTATGTTTTAATTCGATTCTTAAAGCCATATTACCTTCACAATGTTCTCCAATGATGAATGTATCATTATAACAGCTACATTTGTAACCGTGCCCTTCACAAGAATCCACACAACGTCCTTCAATGCATGGTTTCTTCTTCATACAAACGCTCCCTAACTAACAAACAAACATGCCATTAGGTAAGGAAATGTTACTAAGTACAGTAATACCCTGAACACATTTTCGATATGGAAATGACTTTGAATGAACCTTTCCTAAATTTTACGTGCATCATTGTAAGTATTTGTGTGTACGATCGCTGCAAACTGTGTTCTACTCTCGTGCTGTTTCTCAATACACCATTCTAATGCGCTTTAAAATCAGCCTAGAGGCCTATTAGTTGCTATCGACTGGATTGCACACTGGCCTTCGTGAAAGCAATGCTATATGGTTTTCTGTTGGCAAGTCCATTTCGTAGTCACAAGTCACAAAGGCAACCACTACGGATGGAAGTCCAAGAACTCAAAAATATAGTTCGCATGTTGCATAGCAAAAGTTAAAACGTTCAAACGTCTTTTGTTATAGCCCTGGGACTGTTTCTTTAGACATGACAAAACAGATTGTAGAAACAGTAATATTTACAAAATCAACCTTGTACCCCGGATTTTTGTTTTACTCTTTAGCCTTTGTTTGTTTTTGAGCCTACCTTTGAAGTATGTAATCAATTGAACGTATCACGCAACTACATTTCATCAAAAGGACAATAATAAATAATGCCAGATTGATCAAGCGTGATTGAAGATTTTCATTTTAAATCTACACTCACATTATTGGTGCGTTCAGGCTTCATCACCATCCACTTTTCATCTTGTACCATGATGCTGGCATTTCCATTAGACAACAGACACTTCCTTTCATCTTCTTTTGTTATAGCAATCATCGTACAAGGTGGTGTCGTTACACATGTATATATACATGTTTCTTTACTTGCCATCAGTTCCATAGCATTTTTCAGTTTATAACCATCGCGTATTTGTGAAAACGAAGCAGCATATTTGTTACATTTTGGTAAACGTAAAATGTTTTCGTCAGCACAAATAAAAATTAACATATTGATAAACAAATAGATTACAATAAAAAGTGACATTTCAATTGACTTTTACTATCGTAAAATTTTTTAGACTGAAGATGTTGAAATTAAACTTTTGTTTTTGCTTAAAACTAAGCAGTTACACCAACTGTGGTTACACAACTTAGAAATTCAATTTCTTTTGAACCATTTGAATAGGTCAATAAAGAATGTGTCGATACAAGTCAATTTGTGCTATTCACATCTCATATATCATATGGATCACGATACTAACTTAAAGGCTCAAAAAGGCTTTGCAAGTCTTGTAGAGTATATTTTTTCCCCAAAATTTTAAATTAACTTGTAAGTTTAACAATCAATATATTGGTGTGTGTATTTTTTTCAACAATTTGCTGATAAACAATAATTTTATAAAATTGAACTTAAAAATTGTTAAGTCAATTCGAGGGCCAGAGGCGTGGCGATTAGCTTACTTGCACGCTTGCCTTTTCTAATTTGAATGACTAAACTCTCCTCCACAAATTTTGACTGACCTCTGGCTACGCCTCTGGAGGGCTATAGGTTTATGTACTTGGATGACTATCTTATTCATCAGGATGAATTTAATAAATCAGAGGGAGTACTTAAAGACTTCCCTTATCCAACTTATCCGCACATTTTGCTTTTGCTTATCCAATTCACCATTTTGATCATGCCTTGACCGGACAGCTAACTTCGTATTACTATGCTTGCATGTTTGAAACAAAGTTGAGATGGATGTGGACAAACGAATAAATTATAGGTGTTGCAACTAATTTTCACACTAAGACCGGATGTTTTCCCATAGCTTAAAAAGCTACATTTATGATTATAATTTGTCATTTGGAAATTTGCAGACCAGAAGAAGTCATCACATTTGGAATTGAAAGAAAAGAACAATTAGTATCTTGCGGCAATGATGATGAGGCTATGCTTGTTTCCATTGGTGCTTGAGTACTGTCTGATCACATATTTCTGAGTGAACGTCGGTTTTTACAAATGTTTTTACTGGCGGGCGCTTCTAAATTTTCTTAATTGAGGATTCCTTTGTGTTTCTAACATGCGGAGAATGTAGAGAAAAGCGTTGATGTTGAGTGGATAATGGACCCACCGGAATAAGAGTTGAACATAAGTTTAGATTTTTCAAGTGCTTTATCTTTGCTTGTGTATGTTTGCAGGTCTAGGTCTTGATAGTTGTTGGATTTGCATGATAATGTTTCTATACCGGGAGTGGAATTATAAACAGACATCGCATATAAGCTATATACCTTAGGCTGACTTTTTTTTGAGTCGCCTTATTTTAGCGATTTTAGCGAATGAGCGTATTTTCACTAAATTAAAGCTGCGGAAAATTTAAATTTAGCAAAACTAAACTTTTTTTTTACCTTCTGGCAATTCTCCGTAATTAAGGGGTCATTCGCTAAAATTAGGTTGCGTTAAATCCGTGTTCATCCATTTTCGCAAAATTTTACTGACGCAAAAAAAGTCGGCCTAAGGTATTTGATTGTGCCACAATGAAAGGACATCCATTATATTTGTATAAAACATCCATATAAAGCTCAGATCGATTGATTGATTGATTGATTGATTGATTGATTGTGATAACAATCACCTCTTGTAATAGTATAGAAATATAAAAAATTGATATACCGTAAATGACCGATTAAACGGCCAGGACTCAATTATGCGCCCGTCCGATTAAGCGCCCAGCTCCAAAAATGAAACTAGGCGTTTTTTCAGCAAAAACATAAAATATTGAGAAAAACATGGTTTTTAGTTGAACATATATTTCAGCATTAGCCACATTCCTGACATCAACCAGCCTGTTACACGAAAAATATAATTACTGATGAGACTCAATAATTACTTCTGAGATGTAAAACTTTACTTGGATCAAATGAAACATCATTGCTTTGCACGTTTTTTTTTCGAATGTTCACATGAAGTTTCTAATGATTTTGTAGGGACATATTCAAGAACAACTCTACCAAGTTATATAAACGTCCCTACAGATACATAGCAAACATAGTTTCGTGTAAACAAAACATGATTTTCCGGAATGTGGCTAATAATGTAGGAAAGTCAGTAACACGGGAATGAATTATTTTCATCTCAAAGTGAGAGTATTTATCGCGCTTTGTTTGATGTGGTTCGAGTAGGACACAAGCAGTTTTTTTGTCAGCTGAAACAGACATAACGCGCTGGGAAATCCAAGCCAACTTCACCTTCAGACCCCATGCTTTTAGATGAAAAGATAAAGATGATGAAGAAGAGGAATTAGACTTGTTAGATTAGTATCAAAACGGAAAAAATATTCAGTGAAAAGAGAAACTGTATTAGTGATTTAATGATTTTTTTTAACCGCCCAGGACTCAATCAAATCCGTATAAGCGCCCACCATAAAAGTTCAAAAAAATTAATCATTTGTGGTAACCCATGACAACCCATTGTAAGTGAACTGAAAAAGGCTTATTCTTGATTCGAATTGATTCAAATATCATTTTTTTCTATCAATGTGACTGAACATGTTGTATCACCACACTTTGACAAAGAAGTAGCGATGGTGACAATGTGTGATTTTGCACCGAATATTATGATTTAAAAATGATTAATGTGGCTACTTTCGAATAAACAAAATTGTCGGACCAATGGACCATTTAGTTCTTCAACTATTTTTCTCCTTCACGCTCCAATAAGTTCAGTTACACGTGGACATCACGTGAACATCAATTTACAAGACCCTACTATATACAAGAACAATACTGTTTCGAATATGGGCTTAGACGTCGTGGTGACGTCATCGGTTCCCTAGAAAACATTATGAATGTAATCTGTGACGTGATAGTGAATTCGATCTTTGTTCGTGGAAGACAGAGCATCCTACCAAGGCCGGGTTGAATAATTCGACACGTTCAAACTGAAACTCCAGAGAACGTGTATCGCGATAGTACAAAGAGCATCAGGTTTAGCGCAGACAGTGTAACAATATTATATGACAAAACACGATGAAGACTAGAAAGTGTGACCAGGTGGATTACAAAGATTTTTTTGTTGAATAGGGTTTATTCTGCAATACGAAGCATTGCATATCGTACAAGAGAACGATTCATCGAAAATCATAAAAGATTGACAGGGTTGTAGAAACTTCCGGCATGTTCAGAGAAATATCATTCTTGTAACAAGATACTTTTCGTAGTAGCGTAATAAGTTTTATGTCCATTGACAATTCTAGTTACATATTATAAATATATATTAAAAATAATAGAATTAATTAAAACATTCACCAATCAAATTCCTTTATTAAATCTCTGAAAGTATCAGTTCGACTGAAATCCCCTTTCACGTTACTTAACTTGAAGAAAACTGGACAATCTAACGATAAACAGTCAGTCTTTGAGATTCGAGTACCAGTACAATGGTTGCAAAGCTAAATAACAGAAGAGGAATTAAATGTTGCTGCATCAAAACAAAGGCCACCTAAGGAAAATGCTCAACATAGATTCAACTTATTTTTCTGTTATAACCCTGTCTTTCTTGACCTGCAAAAGCTATCTAAATAAAGGCCAGTGAGGAAAATTGTCAAAATCGCTGCGACAAAGAGCATTTTCATTGAAATAGTGTATATATTTCTATAAAAATGTACTCCTTCGCACTGACTTTCAACAAAGAAATCGTGTATTCTGTATACAGGCCATCTGTATAAAAACAAGACTGGCTTTTTTTTCTCTACCAAGGAGATCAAACTAGGAAAATAACTACGTTGATAACTCGTGTTGAGTCACTCTTGCAAGTTCGGAAATATTGATTGCAAACTTTAATCCATGCAGAACTTATCAGCTCAAGATAAGTTGCATGGCGACAGGCAAAAAAAGCCACCCCCGACGGTTGGAAAACCGAATAACAGATAATTGTTACATAAAATAACCCATACCATCATCAGGTTAATGAATCTCTTCTCCACTTTTCGGATTCTTGACATGAGTAAGAACATAGTTTTTTGTGGATTGTTTCGGCAAGTGGAGCATATACGTTGCATCGTCAACTCTTCGCATATAGGGCAATGTGAACTTCGAAAATACTGTGCTATGCTACCCTGCAAACAAGTAACGAAATATAAGACAAGAAACAAATAGGAAAGACAATAAAACACATGATAGCGAGACCGTTTTTTGCTGGTACCTTTTTGCTATTCTTCGAAAGTTCACTGTCATGTATACGCGCGACTCTTGGCAAATCTGTGTACCTAGGGTTTACAAAAAATGTCAAAAACAACTGCCAATCCATGGGAAACTTCACATATAGGTAACCACAACCATAGCAACCGAGGTAACCATAACCATAGCAACCGTTGGTTAGGAGTTCCAACAGAACTACAAGACGAATCGCTGCACAATTATGATAGACCTTCACAAAAATTACGTCACATTGTGCCTGAATTTTAATGAAGCTTGTGTCGCTTACGAACAAATAGTATTATCTCGATTTTATAATTAACTTTATGAAATGTGTTAAGGGAAAAACGAAGGCAAAGAATGAGATTTGTGATAGATCGTGCATATTTCCTTACCACAAGTGTACGTTAACGGAAAGCAATGAGAAAATACGATCTAGCGCTGGACATATTTGCTTGGTGATGTAGTAAATGTCATTTAGCCGAAATGTGCTATTGCTGATAACTTCTAGCGGACTAAAAATAAGGAAAGAAAACATGAGACGTTTATTAGTTAACGTTCAATCAGATAACGTTACAGAATATGTGGTATCAGGCTAACCTTTTTACTAACTGAATGAGAGGTAATCCAGGGCTGCCATGAATGATGACGTAAGGAACTCGCTCACCGATACGAGGCTCAGACCGTCGATCCAACTTCAGCGTTCGCCTACAACAGGTAATTAATAAATTAATTGGAAGTGTCGAACGCGTTACTTCGGCAGTTCAAGTTCTTTTAATCCCTCTTCTCACAATAATAACAGGGAAGGGAGGGCGGGTTAGGGAGGGCGGGTTTCCTAGTACTTTCATCTACGATGATTTGAAGGGATTTGAAGATTTCGTTTGTTAGGCAAGTACTGTTTATCACAAGTGAAGAACTGTACTATGAACTTTATTAAGATTTAAATCGGGATACCTTAACGGGGAAGTTAACTCGAAACATCACAATAGATTTTGTTGTTCCCCTTTAGCGTTTCCAGAAACCTTCTCATCAGTGACACAAGTAAATGTGAAAATGTGTTTTTCGATGCGAATTTAATCGTACAAAAAGAAAACTTTTTTTCAATCAGAACATGCTCGATGATGACAACAGGTTCACTCAGAAACGTAAATAAACAACACGGTCACGTGATAATACTCATTATGCACAATATTGATGACTGAGTATGATTCTCTTCCAGCGATTCTTGTCTGGTTACGGCAAGTTACGGCAGGTTCGAAGAAATTACGTCGAAGAATTGTCGAAGGGTTGGTTATCAATTTTGTTTTATAACTTAACTCTGATAGCTAACGTATATCATGTTAGGGTTTTGGTCTAAAAATTAGTCACTTTACCAGGACCAAATTTTTCATCTGACTGACTTATAGATGACGTACATTAAAAACAAACATCAGTGAAGATGTATCGATGAAAAACAATGGTCGGAGAAATATATCTACTGCGTACAAAAAGTCGAGTAATGGTTGAAACAAACTGTGATGATTGGAGTAGATTTGGATATTAATCCAGACCTATTGCCGCAGATAGGTAACCAAAAAAAATACCTAGCTAATGCTAAAGCCGGTACACATGCTCCAGGTTTGTAATTTTGCATTCCACGATATTCTTTCCCAAATATGAAATCTTGCATGGTAACATTGCCCTCCATGATTTTAACGAATTGCTTTTGGACATAGGATTTAACCAAACTGATATCTTTAGTCTCGAACAAAATACGCAAAGACTTTTCAACAACCTGTAAAAAGTTAAAGACGTAACTTGAGTCTGCAACGTCCTATTTTGTTTATGAATGTCTACTCAGAATAGCCTCACAGCTAAACCTTTGTATCAAGGAGACTAAAATGGTATTGCAAGTCCACATTTTGGAATACTTGTTCCAGTAAGAAGTTAAAAAAAGACGTAAGTTGAGTCTGCAACGTCCTGATCAGAATAATTTTTTCATTTTTATTTCGTTTATGAATGTCTTATGCGGGATAGCCTTACAGTTAAAACTTTGTATCATGGAAGCGAAAAAGGTACCTTATCGGGGATAATTTCGTCGTGGAAAATTTACGTGAGGGAATTTTTTTCGTTGGGGAAAATTTCGTCATTTTGCAAAATTTTACTAATACTTTCTTATAAATTTCACTTTTTCAAAATTTTCGTCGGGGAAAATTTTCGTCACGAAGCAAAAATTTCGTCACTTTTCCCCGACGAAATTTTCCCCGATAAGGTATTACAAGTCCACATTTCGGAATATTTGTTCCAACAATACTGCTGCTTGAGGTAGTCAATTAAGTGGAATGGTTCACGGAATTACAGTGGCAGAAATGACTGCAGCAGGTCTTCAACCCAGACCTCCCACACAAAAGATGAGCACTCACTTACTAACAGTCATGATGCAAATATTATTGTAAAGAACAGCATGGGAACAATGGCCATGAGTGTTCTTGTTGTAATTCTATAATAAGCCTACATATCATCCTATAGGTAACAAAAATGATTCTTGTCTTTAAGGTATTTATTATCATCATCATCAGAACACATAACGAATGTTCCTTGACAACGCCCACCGCCCATCAAACAGTGACAAACAAATTGCTTAAACGTCTTGCTTCACCAGCGAATGCACTTATTCTATCACGTTATTTTGAAACCATACAAAACTCCCCACTCGACAAACATAAGGGAGAACTCGCCATTACCTTACTAACTGCTGGACAATTATCTCTTCTTACTGTCTCTATTCCTTTTGCATCAAACACAGGTTCCTTTTGATCCAAGCTTTCGTACATGTATCCAACATACCGTTTCTTCGTCATTAAAACACACGGCTGATAAACCTGCGGTTAAAACAAGTGTGGTGTAACTGAGGACATAGTCGAACCTCTGTATAAGCTGACATGCAGTTCATGAGAAAACATTTGTCGCCTGTAATAACTTTAGTTACAATAATCAGTTTGTCTCGCTTAGTTATCTTTTTAATTCATTATACAACTACCACAATACAACAAGAAAAAATTAGTAAAGTCTGAATAGAATACTCAAAAGGTTTCGCGAAGGAAACTTACGAGATATTCTCACTGTCAGTTAGGCCAATGCTTAACCAGATCTGACACAAAGTATAAAAAGACCAATAAAAGTTGCATGACAAGACAATTGAATAAAGAGAACGCCAAATTGGTATTTCTCAGATCAAGTAACAAAAAAACTCACTGATGCCTTATTCTCATTGAAAAAAATTTTGTTCCAACGAGATTACGTCATCAGGAAGGGTTTATTTCATGAGGCTTTGATAAGAAGAAAACGAAGAAATAAACAAGTATACACTGACTGATACTAAACCAACTTACTTTTTCAAATTTCAGTTTAATAGGTTTCGGGTTGAGGGCTGTTACTTCGTCAACAATCTCCTTGGCAACAGTGAATGCACGCTCTTTCGATGCACCTTTCAATAGCACAAATAAACTAAAAAAAATAAAACAAACAAACACCGGTAAAGTATACAGAAATATACAGATACTGAGTGATGTCATTCAAAAATTTCATGGTATTTGTTCTCCTACCTATCTGTATCACCATAAACGACACGGGCATTCCACTTGGATGTGCTATTCACTAATTCTATAGCTCGTTCTAACGTTTCTCGTCCCTTTCGAACAACACTGTCACCTATCTAGAATATATACATCTGTTTAGAATGTATATCTTAAAAAAAACCGCCATAAACACGATATGGTATAAGCGGAAAAGCAGGTAGAAAACTTAAGTTAAACTTTTTAAAGTTTCTTTGAGCGCGTTTGTTTGCTTAGGTTAGAGTGCGTGTCTATGACATTCCTCGTTGTTACGTTTTACGCTCGATCGCACAATTCTTCTTTGAATGGAAATCCGGCTTTCGTGCTTAAATTATATATTTTCGAGAAGAAATTCTCCGGGTATTTTCAATCGCATTTCTGTAGCATTAAAATCTTTATTAAAACGAATTAGCTACTATAGGGCAGTGCAGTCTGAAGCATAAAAAAAAGGAACACATACGACCAAATACGACTAAATTTCGAAGAAAACAAGAGCATTATGAGAAAAATATTTCTGTTGGAAATACACGAAATTTAAATGACCTTATTTGCGTTGATTTCTCAACAACATTTTCCAGCAAAAAACAATCGAATGTTTACCTCGATACAGGGCATGCGGCCGGAATAATTAGCAGATGTGTATCCATACGTAACATTAGCAATCAATTTCAACCCAAGCTGTCGTGAATCCAACATTCTATGCAGTGTCTAGAAAATATCACATCTCTCATAAAATTTGGGCCTGGAATATAATTTTAAAAGATGAATATATGTTCTGAGATCTGAGTTTTATTTAGGTAGTGATGTTACCGGGATTTAAGAAAACCATGGTAAAGACTTAGTGATCTTGTAGCACTTTTCTTAGTTTTTATACTGGTGTACGATTTGTAATGGTAGATCGATTTATTTTTCGAATTCCGAATTTGGAAGTTTTTGGGCTCTCACGTCATGGGCGTCCAAGCTACTTAGATTCTACTCATAAAAATGAGTTAATTCTTTATTAAAAACTGGCGGGACTTCATTTTGTATCCTTCAAAACCTATTTGAAGTAAATTTCCTTCGAACAGCTGACGGTTTAAGAAGACAGTAACTATTATATAATTCGTGTGTTCATTCATCATCACACACTTGAAACTGTTTGAAAGAAGTTTCAAGGCTGCTTACTTTGTCATCCTTGGCTTTCTTCATCGCTCCTTTCACCATGATTCTGGTGTTCAAAATTTCTTCCAACATTCTTAAAAAAGAAGAAGAAGAAGATTTTAAAGATTTCTGTTGAAAGCACAAAAAGGTACGGCAAAGGCATAAGATCAACAGTAACAGTAATACTGGATATAGTTTTCATCTAGAGATTTTACAGGCATATATGGTCTTCAATCTCATCACAAAGACCTTTTAAGTTTTCAAAACATTTTAGTATGACAGACGCTTTCTTACATAGTAACTATGCAACTATTTCTATGAGGTGCCGGACAAGACAAACATGAAGCGCCGCGGACGTATAGTAATCACGGTCTCGTAACTAGAGTTTTCAAATTGTTCGTTTCAAATACCTGGGCAAAATCCCTTTCCTAACATTGGACGTGACAAATCCAACATTATTCGGTGAGATGTGGATATTCTCTTGAGATGATAATTTCTAAATAAATAAATAAAGAAATCATAAACTAAATAGTACGCATGTTCGTAAGACAGAAGATAGAATCTGTATGACAAATTACTGAAATCCAGATAGCAAATGAAGTAACTTCTAGTACAAAATAGAATATGGGGCTAAAAAAACTATAAACTAAAAGGTGATACCTTATTGTCCCTATTGCTGGATAATATAACAATAGCAAAACCTCTTCATTTAAAATGGGCTCATCACAAACACATTCAGAAGACATCGTACATAGAAGCTAACAACAGCTTACCTTTAATTTTGAGAATGGCAACTTTAATGAAGTAGCGCCAAATCTGTACTCTTCATTCCTAAGAACAAACGACAGCAAATTCAGCATTGTCCTTGTTATCTTGGACTGGTGAGTAAAATATTTGTTTAGGAAGCGGTCCTGAAATGATCTAGTTAAACCGTTACAAATCGTTACACATCAAGATAATTGAGAAACCACTTACAGGCCAAAGGATTGAACTCGCCCCAGACAAGTGGAATAGCAATAGTTGTAGGCAATGATGATGGATGGATAGAGCGATTGGAAGTCTAACACGATCACTGGATCAACATAGAACTTGGATTCAGGTTCCATTACCAAAGGTATGCATTCAGGAGCTGCCATTCTATATCAAGGTGAGGTGACAATATGTTGAGATAAGTATTCATTTGTGCATAGATCATTAATGTTTACATGGAAAGTAGGAAAACTGATAGCGTACTTTGAAATCTGCTGGAAGTTTGGTGAAACTGGAATAAAACCTAACGGCTTTGCGACGCGTAGCATCATTGATTCAACACGAAACTAAAATAAAAATAAGAAACCGCATGGTTCAATTACCCTTTTTCTTACCCTTTCATCATGATTAAATTAGCACTGTGAAACTGTACTTTGTCATTTGTCTAAAGTTAAAAAACACCTTTCCTGAAGAATTCATGAAAAGTGACTGTCTTATTGAAAATCATTAACAAACACTGCTTTCTGTGCAAAAACCATTACGCAAATTGATCTGAAGACTCCCTTCAGTCATCCATTATGTCAATGAAACGACTTAATCATAGTTTACTACAAAGTTTAGCATATGAAGCTTAGTTCACTTAGCCTCAAATTGCTCTGAAATACGAGCATCTAGTTACAATCAGAAAATGCCCCTTCACATCACAGCATTTTGATACATCGCTGCCAACTTGCCTTGTCATCGATTCAAAGGACAAACACCCAAGGACATAAGAAGCCTTCAAAACATTTAATAAGAATTTGGAATTACAGTTTTGGAACAGCAAACAAAGACTTACCTGTGATCCACGGGATATAACCGAGTAGAACAAAATACCGAAAACTCGAGCAAGTTCACTGGTGCGATTAATAAAATCAATCTGATCCAACAGCGAAAAACTTCCTTTGCATCGTGTGAAGTAGTGTTGGTAAACTCTCCATCGTGTAGTGCAACAATTCCACCAGTCAGAAAGGCTTTCAAAAGAAAAGGATGGAAATCTCTGGTGGAGAACGTGGTATGCAACATTTTCAAACGTATATCTTCTCAAGGTTACCTAACAATAAATAGGAGCTATTAAAAGCTGTTTTTCATTTTGAAAATTTCATTCATTTGAAAATTTCATTTGGTTTTCATCAATGGGGTCCAAAAAAAAAAAATTCCCCTAAATAGAAAAGCACAAACAGATGTAAGTATACCTCACTTCTCATGACTCGCCAAACATTTAAGATAATTCGGCCAGTAATACTCATGGGGAGTGATTCATCATACACACTGGTAACGTTCAGGGACTTTCTTGAACCAGAAGTAAAGGGATTTTGTTGGCCTTCAAGAATCCTTGATAAACCATGACACATATTGATGTCCAACGTTGCAGCACGCTCAATAAGATAGCCCCATGATAGCATCTGCACTTCATAACCCAACAAGATGTCAGGATCAAGATTTTGGATAAACGTGGCAAATTCCAACAGCATTTCCACTTCACTCTCATAGCGATTCACTTCATAACAGCCAAATCCAATTTTCAGGTTCTGTTGACGATTGCTGCTATGAAGATTGCTATCTTTAGATTCGTGTAAAAAGACACCAATTCGTTGAAGATTGTCCATATTGTCCTGCTGTGATGCATCTGCATGGATGAAGTAAAAGATGCAGGCAATAGGATCCATTGATGGATCAGGTTTCATCTGTCTTCTTGTTGTAATGTGAAGCTCCACACTAACCAATGTCAGGTGTTGATTCTGAAAAGTTGACAATAGAAAGCATAAGTGTGGCTCAAAAAAAGTCACTGATCGGAATTAAGATATGCAACATTGTGTTCTGCTAACACTAAATTGATAACTAAAAAATATATATATGTTATAAGCCCTCTCTACACAAAAACGTTTTGAATTGTATTATGAAATTAGGTAACATGGGTGGAGGTAGATGGATGGCAATCTTTCTAGAAAAAAACATACCACATGCAAGGCTTTTGCATCCTGAAGATTTTGTTGAGTGACATCAAATCCAAATGTATTATTTGGTGTGACACCTTCAATATCTGACGCATTAAATCTTTCCTTAGGTGATTGAAACTTAAGCTATAAAAGGAAATTTCAAAACATGTTAAAGTACTATCATAACGTGAAGACATAATACCATACAGTTAGTACCAAAATAGGTCTAGACCCATGAAAGTGTACCGAAACATCTCATACCTCGACTTTGGCTGTTGCCCTATTATGGAGTTTCGGAAGATTGACAACATCATCTAGTTTCACGTAAGCGCTATTAGACTTTTTTCTTTCATCTGAAATGCCAGGCGTACTATAATGTGTAGCGTTAGATGCAGTATTTCGTTGTTGAGATGAGATGGGAGAAAACAAATGTAGGCTTTTCTGCTTTTTTTCTTTTTCACAACATGCAACTCGTTCAGTTTGGTTTTCTGCATTCTTGATTTTTGATGCATTTTGATTTTCTGGTACTTCAACAGACTTTAAACTGTACCGGATATCTTCAGGACAGGGTGGAAGTTTACTGGGTGTGATAACAATATCATTATTTCCAATAATCATATTTTGAAGTTCTGGCAGCAGCTCAGAAGATACGTCATCAGAATCTACATGGTGAAACTTCAATATTAGATACGGTTTAAATTTAAATGGTTTCGGTACCCATATCCACCTTGCAACAACAATCCTTGCTTCATTTCAACAACACTACACCAAACTCGTTATAATGTAGAGAAGTACATTGATTGTAAACACCCTTTTGAAACACTCATTCTCAGTTGTCAAATTTGTTGAAAAATCTCTGCAAAGAAGTGCATTTATAGAAATATACACACTATTACAATAAAAATGTTCTTTGTTGCAGTAACTATTTGACAATTTTGCCCACTGGGTTTACAGCTTTTTACATAAGAAGGCAATTAATTAAATTGAACTTAAAAACTACTACTGATGCCAATGATCGTAAATAAGAAATTGTGATTGTGGACACTTGAAACTTGGAAACATGAAACATGAAAATGTGGAAATCATCAAAATTTTTCTGAATAAACATTCAATGGAATTACGATAATAAAAAAAGTTAGGAACCTACTTGCACAAAACCCATGCAGCTTTTGGAGTTGCCTTCTCTGGAAAAACTGTAGAGCACCACATGGTTTCCAATTTCCTTTCTTTGCTGTATCCTATCACACAGAAAATAATCATCCCAACTGAATGGTATTGATTAAAAGAATCAACAATTATTATGATCTTCTTAAATAATGTTACAATCATAAGTACCTTTAGTAAACTGCTGGCGCCATGAAACTCCGAACTATGGTGATAAAGTACCATTATTTTGAATACGGTATATAATTTACTATTTAATTTTGAGACTTTAACGAGACGAGTTTATTTTAGGTGCTCATTACATCAAAAAGACATCAAAATAATTGTGACTTAATCAAGTGTCTTGTGCTTTTTTACTTAATGAACTGCTTAATTTAGATCATAATACAAAACAACAGATGAGTTAAGGACATTCAGTTGTTTCAACAACTCAAAACAAACATGGTTGATTTATTTAAATGCCCCTCTAAATACCATCTTTCAAATGAACGTCCCTATTGGAAATAAGGAGAAAAGCAGCTCATTAAATATTTTATATTAAAGTGAGTGCTTATTAGAGGGAGGAAAAATATACAAAAACATTCTAAAATATCATTCACTTACATTGTGCTTGGGTTATCTTCAATCTTACTAAAGAAAGCACCCTGGTATTTTACTTCGTGAAACCCGTAGTGCACCAAAGAGTCCATGATTTGTTTTCGAGTTGGTGGTAGTGCCAATGGAGTCAGCAAAGCAGTGGTGTTTTTAATTCTACCAGACAAGGGTTTTGCTGCATGTTTTATTTCAAACACATTTTCTAATCTTTTGCCAGACAAACCACATGGTGACTTTCTTAGCAATTCTTTCTTGTTTGATACGTCCATTCCTGTACCACTTTCCTCTTCAATTTTGGAATCTGTACAAACCCAGTGTTTATCTACTTGGTCATTAATAACATTTCTTACTTCTTCATTTTCACTTCCTGTTGACAGCAGAGAAAGAGATCTTTGCGAATCATCTCTTAAATAATCACTACATTCTGGAATATTTTCTGTCGGATTATCTTCAGCAGAATTGGAAAGACTCTTTGGTAAGCTTGACTCATTTTCGAATAAAGGAGGACTGATCAAGTCTATGGAAGCATCCGATTGCATGCTCACATCCAACATGAGTGGCAAACTTGTATCACATGGCTTCAATTCAGCCTGAAAATGAGGTTTTGGTTGATATTGGGACGGAGATTTTACTGCATTAGAATCGTCACTGGTGGGACTGTCAGGACTAGATTCAGTAGAATTTACTTTTGAAACAATAAAATTCTTTTCATTATAATTGATTCGTTTAAAGTCATTATTTTTTTGTGACATATTGAATTCTTCAACAACAGAATTTTGACATTCTGAGGCATCATCTGTTTCATGGAAAAACTCCTCTTTGCATTTTCGCTCCTTTTGACTGGTATCAACAATGATATCAAACTCTGTATGACAAAGTGTTTCAGAATCCAGATCAGCTAATGGTGCATCTGCTGGACTTTGACTTATACTGTTGGACTCAATAGATTTGTTGCAATTAACTTTTATCAGATCTGGTGTGTTGATACTTTCCTCTTCAACACTGGCATTAATCTCACTTGTTGATGAAGAACTTGTGTTTGGCCTCGGACTGTTGATATTTTTCTTCATTCCTACTGGCTCATTTTCATTCAAACACAAATTTTCTGTAATGTTGTGTCTGTGTAAATTTGATTCATCAGCTACAGAAGAACTGCTTTTCTTTGGCAACTTGTGTTTACTATGAGTTGAACTTGTGTGATCCAATGAAACATCACAATGTGGAAGAATTACAGTATTTCCAAGTTTTTCTTTGTCACTTTGAAAAGAGAACAGTGGACTACCAACCAATTCGTTTGGACTTTCTAACACTACAGTACAGGTTTCGTTTTCAGAAGCTTCTGATGGTGAATGAAAAAGCATCTTATCATTCTGGAAAGTGGTAGCATCATTTTTAGGTGAACCAAAAGAAAGTGCTGATAAAGAGTCATAATACATTGGTTCATATGGCTCCCTATTGAACAGGGTTGAATGATCATTTATTTTTATTTTTGGAGTTTCAGTAAGTATTTTACCAACTTTTTGATGGTTCGCAATTGGGAAGTCTTTTTCCATTATGTCTGTGATTACAACTTGGACATTCTTTATATTATATTTTCTTTTTATTAAGTTTCTATTTTGTCCTACTTTGAATGTCCTTTTGTACTTGTCATTGACATTGCTTACCTCACTAAAGAAACCTTTTGGTAGTGACTTAGTCCGTATTGGGTACTTCTTTTGAACGGGTGGCTCTTCCCTTAACAGTGGTTGGGTTTGAACAGATTGATCAGATTTCATTTCCAAACTCAATTTTCTCCGTTTTCTTTGAGGTGATTTCAATTTATGAACATCCTTGTCAAAATTCGAGATTGTTTGATTAAATGCAAGAGGTTCGTTGTTAGTAAAAGATTTTAAATCATGTTCCAAACCTCTGGATGACTTGCTAAAAGAACCACAGTGATTTTCAATTTCCAATTTTCCAGATTCACTTTGGGATGAAACACTTTTTTCACCATTATTCTTTAACCTATTGATAAAATCTTGGTTCGGAGTTGACCGTACCTTTCTCTGACGATATGTTTTACTGACTCTTCTTTTAGATGACAGTTTAAAATCTTCAGTGGAAGACTCTGAACCAGTCCAATCAGAATTACCATCCAACTGTGGAATATGATCAAATTGCCCATCAAGTTGGGGTATATGCCCAATAAATGTTTCTGACCATGAATTATCTTGAAATACACCATTATCACTAAAAAAGGGATTAAAATAGGAACATGTGAGATGACTATGAATTAACAAAAAATTAACAGATCATGATAATGCACTTACTCAGGACTTCTAAAACAAGGATCAGGTATTTCAATCTCGTCAAAATTGTTAACAGTTTGCGACATAATCAGTGTCTCCACATCTTCGTCATCTTCAGTATTGTTTTCTTGGTCATCATCAAGACCTAGATTAACAACCAATTTCAAGGCAACCAATCCAGAACTTTTATAAAAAACATGCTAAGCGTGGGCATAGAATGGAAGTGACAACAAAACAAACCATTGTTTATAAAGGTTGTTTCAACAAGAGGTGTGTTGTCTTCACCCTCAGCCATGTCTACCAAAATGTCGATCAAATTTTCATCACCACTGTTCACTATGAGGTTATGGCGAAAATTCATATAGAAATACTCATAAACAAGAATTTATTTGGAATATTGAGAGATCCATCATTAGAGCAAAAGTTACTTCACAATTGCTTCCTTGAGTTCAATTTCAAATACCAAAAATCACCCAATCAAATCATCCAAAACTCAAAATGGTGTAAAAATACTTAGTCCTTCGAATTAAACAAAAAAAAAGCAAAAAAAATGCAAAAATAGAAATACACAAACATGATGGAAAAATAATACACTTAACCTACAAGACTGACTTGATTGGTTTGTGCTGAAAGAGCTTTCCAAGGATTCTGGAAAATGAAAAATAATATAATTCCACCGTACATATCTTGTATAACTCAACATCAATAACAAAAACAAGATGACCCGATACTAAGAGACAATACAACCAATACAAACAACAGGTGAAATACACAAAACACACACTTTGAGTGTTTGAGTGATATCAGAAATGCATCTAAACTAAGCCTGAACACAAACTTAAAGTAGCTGTCAACAAAGACAATGTGAATAAACATGAATAAATTTATCCTGTAACATAACTTATAGCATCAGCATCAGTCAGTCAAGAAGGACAGCTACAAAAAACTTAATACTGTATCAGACTTTCAACAGGACAGATACAATAGAAAATTAACCTGTGTTAAACTGTCAACTAGGACAGATTCTTATGACTGTACAACTAAAATAACGTCAACAGGCAAAGACAGCAACTGAACTAAATGCATCTCCCTTATGCTTAAAGTGGTACAAAGATATGAAAATGACTGGATATAGATTATAAGACCAAACAAAACAAAACATTCATACCTTGTATAAGACTGAGTGATTCTTCACCATCCAACTGTGATTCACTGAAAATTAATGGCACAAACATTCACAATCTAAGGGTCACTTCCAATGAATTTCAGATTGGTATATAAAATTTAATACTGTCATCAATGCATGACCCCTCAAAAATAAATACCAAAACTTTGGAAAACAGCCGAAATTGAGTGTAAAACAAAACAAATAAAATTGCATGGCAACCTAGTGCCAATGTTTGAATTAGAAAGTTTCACACCTAACGATAGATGAACTTTAATATTGTTTAACCAAAATATCAGAGAAAATTACAAAATTAGAGTGAGAAAAGAGCTTAAGGTTTCAACTAACAAGAACGATGTTATGATGTTACAACCTTGTCGTTAACATTTTGATACAATTAAACATAGAACTTGTAGGATGAAAATGTGAAAAATTTCAACATTGGTTTAAATTACATGGCATATTGAAAGAATCCACTTTTAGACCCTAGTTAATTAACAATGGCTGATTAAAGTGCAAAGTTAGTAGGCTACATTTTGTAATCAGATGTCAACACTTGATTGACGCAGCAACAACTCCATGGTCATGTTATAACACCTTAATATCTTAACCATTGTAAACATCAATATTATTCAATGTTATTATTATTCCAAGCAGCAGTGGCATAACGGTAACGTGTTCAACTGGCACACCAGAGATACCAAGTTCGAATCCCCCTCTGGAAAAACACAAATTCTACTGGCCACATCCCTGGAGGTACTGCTTCCAGCCCATTCCCCCGTGAAGTCTTCAGATGTTTCAGGGTTAATATGGCTGGGTGAGGGCTAAGTTAGAAATTAGTGCCAAAAGTTGAAACGATTGTCAGCTGGAGTGTGTAGCTCTCTGCCTAGTGGCTTCGGCCTTGTAGGGAGTAATCGATTTAAAAAAAAAAATGGATTTAATGATAAAGTTCTTTCTGCTGGAAAGGATTGGGATTCCAATTTTGATATCAGATTGTTTAAACATTCTCAAATCAAGATTAACTCTACAGTCAGAATCTTGAAAGCATGAGAGCCTAATTTTACATTTGATGCTTTTGTAGCACCGACAGTAAAAATTCTCAATGACTGACATTATCATGAGGATTTATATGAATGATCTTCCCAATTCATCATGATAAATCACCACAAATGTCATTGGTTGACATTGAATCTACTTATGTAAGGTTGGGAATCTTGTATTGCACAAAAAACAAAAGGCAATAACAGGTAATAAAAGAGCTTTTAATAGTGCATTCAGTTCCTGAACGTGCCTAAAAATAGGTTTAAAATAAATTTCGAACCCATGCATAAATTGGAAAGCATGTTGGTGCAAACTTTGAAGTGGAAAATCTTTCAGGCTTATTATTTGATGGATTAAAATCAATACATTTCCTTCAAATTCAACATTAGGCCAGTATTTTTTTACAAAAAATTAGTACAGTTACTAATGACTCATGTGGATCTTTGTAAACTTTCTTTCAAAATTTCTTTCAGACAAAAAAGCAAATATTTTGGGCACGTAAACTATGACCTCATTGTCCTTCCTAATTTCATTTGTTCAAAGAATACCAACACATACAAGAAGAATATGAGCTTAAAAAAATTACTTTCTACTCTTTCTATCGAAAAGCATTTGCATTAGCTGTTGCAACTTCAGTCTTTCATTTGATGTTATTTCATACCTGCTGCGTTCTATAAAACATCAAGGTAGTACTCTGAGGCTAACATCTTTTTCATGCCACCTTTTTACAAAAACCAAGCTTGGTTTTAATGTGATGTAAATTTTTTACCTTGAGATTCTGGCATTTCGATGATAGAGGATTCAGCTTTCTCTCTCCTTCGCATTTTTTCATCTTCCCATATTGCATTTAAACCTGGATTTGCACCCAAGTTTCCTACAAAAACATTGAAATTAGTTTATACTAGCTTATACTGTCTAGTGATATAATATCTCCATATCAATTATAATCATCATAAATCTTAATCTTGTGGCAGGTAAACATAATTCATACGGCTAATCTTTTTTAGAAGATTCAGGAGAATTTAGGAGAAATTTTGCAATTTTTTTCGAAGGAATTTCATTAAGAGGCATGCTTCAATTAAGATTTTGAAAAGGTTTGGCATTTAATATGCATAGCATCATATTAATGAAAAGTAGTGATAAAAGGAGGCATCATCACACCGAATGCATTATATCTAGCAATTCAGTGATCCCTATGGTGAAAGCCACTTGAACTCTACACAAGCCATGATACAGTCCATCACCATAACAACAACAAACATTTAAAGTTAAGGCCACCATTATGTTTAAAATCCTTTATGTCATAATCTCCAATAGCAAATAAAGGGAAAGTTGAAGTATTCACTTTTGCATTTTGAGAACTTGCTTGAGAACTTTGGTTGTATACAAGCAAGGTGGCCTTCATGTAAATAGCCACTTTATATCTTCATTACCCATCCCCTGAAACAGAATCATAAAACTCCCCTCACTGGCAAGACAGTGACGCTAGGGTTGGTTCAAAATAAAATACTTAAAGATAAATAAAAAATAAATTTATCATTATGAAACATGTTGAGTAATGTATCACTGTTGTCAATCAAAACTTTTGATTTGCTGTTTCTGTTCTTGCATTACTAACTCTAAAAATCAAATACTATTTTTGGAAATCATTTCAATCAATTATTTGTGAAATTTACCTTTTATAGAGTGTTTGTTCAAGATATCTGTTCCTAATGCATCCACTTCAAGTGCACAAGCACTTTGCTTAATCAGGTTATGAAGTGTGAGATCGCTAAGAAAAAAGGAAACACAATTCTAATAAGGAAAAAAAATAATTGGTGATTTGAAACAAAGAAAGTGCCTTACGACAGGACAGTAACATCATTAAAAATATCGTAGTTTGTTTGAGAATATTTTGGTGATCCAAGCGGTGACCTACAGGGACTTGTTGTCATCAAATCATTGGCATTACCTAAAAAATAGTTGAAATCTTTATTGAAAAACTACAATGATAGAAAGCTGTTCTACTGTTATAGGAAATGGTAGAAACAATTCTAGGTCATTTTAAAAAATGTTGATTGATATGATTGTAGTGTCGGTAATAAAGCATTGCATTGTGTATTAATAAAATGAGATTAAAATACCAAAAAACACAAAAAACTAGAAAATCGTGAGGAATAACTGAAAGATTTTGGTGTCTCCATGTAACATTAACTACGTGGTGACAAAAAAAATTGGGCAAATTTTTGGGGGATGATTGGGAGCCATGACATCAATAAAATCTTAAATTGCCAATATCTCTGTAATGGTTGCTTGCAAAAAGTTGATGATATTTTATCAGCATTTCCAGCTCTATCAGGTGTTACTACATTCAAATAGTTTTCAATTTGAGCAACACTGCCACGTCATCACTTCAACCAAAAATGTTTTGAACTGCTAGCCTATGCATTGTAAACATTCTTGATGTGAGACTAATCAATAGGCAAATAATTTCTTCATATTTTGTAATAATGAGAGAAACTATACAAAAAGAATTAAAAGAATTAAAGATTTAAAAACATCCATACTTAACCTTTTGGCAAAGGTTCACGAAACTTTACTTTTGCTAAATGTATTAAGTTCATCCCATGTAAGTTGTAATCTATGAAAAACTGAAAAGAAAAGAACATAATTATTATAAACTTGAAATACATGTTAGTGCCTTTTTCCTCTGCAGGTGTAGAAATCATTGGTAAAATAGATTACAAATGTTTAGGCACCACCTGATGACATTAAGCATTCTCCAACTAGCATAATTTCTTTTTTAGCACATCTAGTAATACATTTGTATTATATAGAAAATATTTTGATATTATACAAGTGTCTTTTAATACTCTTTGCTTCATCTTTGAAAATAAGTATCCGTATCTACTAATAATTGCTCACACTATTTTTCAAAAAAAATGAAGTACCCTGAGTGGTTAAAATTTAGTAAATCTAGCAATGAGTAATAAAGACAATGACATGGTTTTCAGAACTAATTCAAGTCATCGCATATTTTGTGAATTAATTTTCTGAGATATTGTCGTCTTTTATTTTATTTTAACAACCAGGGTTCATAAAAAAGGACACAACAAAAACATTCACAAGCTAAAACATGCCTGCAGTAAATAAGGTATATGTGTTTCGTATGGTTGGAAAAACTGGTTCATAACGGCTCCATTCAGAAGTAATTCAGAAGCTCTATGAAAAATAAAAGATTGTTATCAATTTAGAGAAACACCTTAAAGAAGAGATCATAACCCAAATAATAATCGTATATACTTGCTAATCAGCCTTGGATTATAAAGTTGAATCTTGAGAAATTCTATTTCACGGGCATAATACCCATAAAATGGCCTATAAGAAAGCAATCGATAGAATGTTACAATACATGTCATCCTTGCTAAAATCACCACCAAAGTCTCGGTGCTGAAATAATGTATAGATTTAGCGTTGAGTATAACAGACATTAGTAATATTAACAAAATTAGTATAATATACAATATTCACATTTTACGTTCTGACATGACACCTGAATTATTTAATTCTATAAACACTTACTTAGTTTCCTGTGGCATATAAAATAGAATTAAGAAGAAGGAGAAAATTTTAATAATTACAGCTTTGTAACAAATTCCACCATATGTACGTATTGTTGTTGCTGTGATGCTGATTTTCCCAACGATGAATTAATAGCAAATTCCAAACTCTGAATGAAATTCTTACTAAACTTGATTTTATCATCCACATTGGGTACAGGAACATAAAAGTATGGCATGACACCATGAACATGAAGACATGTTTTCTGTCCTCTTGGCGTTGAGCCAAATATTCGAATTACAGGAACCTTTGATACTTTGTTTTGATTTAATCCAGAGTAGCAACTGTCAAAATTGGGCAGAGGGCCATCCAAGTAATAATCTGCATCCACAATTCGCACAGAGACACTTGCCATTTATAACTTTCTTACTGACATCCTTAACGTTGATTGTATCATTACTATGCAAACTAACAATAAAAAAAACAATGGGCATATACAAGATATAATTTCAAACAGAAAAAATTTCAATCTAGAAGCTGCTGAATATTATATCTGTTAGCCTACTAACACAAATATATACGAAAAGTTCCAGAGTTCCAGAGGGAGCATAACACGATTTTCAATTATTAGGCAATGTTCACCTATAAGAATTGCTAAGAAACAAATGCTATTCATTGAATGGCTGATATTGAATATGGTGGGGCAATCGAACCTTAATTTCTTGCCAACCCAATTAGTGTTTGATTATGTTCAATAATTCATTTGGTTTTCATTTGGGTATCCTTGGTTACCTTCAATAATACGTACAGAGGTTCTGCAGCCATTTAATTTCTTGATGCTATTGATTATTACGAGGACAATTTCAATGAATATTAGATTTTGATTTCCTTCTTCTCCTTCTTCCAGCAATTCTTACTCTGGAGACTGTTAAAGAAAGATTTCTACACTTACATATAGTTGTTGCTTATCATAGGAAAAGTAGCACTTATACTATTGAATTTTCTCAAATGGCTGTATTTTGATAATAATAATAATGGCCCTGAAATAATAATAGGAGAAATACAGTATAATAGAGAACATTTAATTATCTGTGAAGATGTCTGTACAAGTTTATAGGAAAACTGTTACTTAACAAAAACCCAAGAAACACAAAAAAAATTATATATGTCTGAATAAGAGTTTATCATGTCATGACCAAGCGAGTTTATTTTGGCTATATGTATCGCAATGATGATGATGATGGTTATGGAAATAAAACCAAAATACCAATAACCAGCTTAATATCCTTGATTGAAGTTTTAACACAAATATGGTATTTATTTGATGGAAACTTCTTCAAGAAAACTGACGGTGTCACGATGGTTGGACCAACATCCTCTGTGGTGGCAGAAAAATATATGCAGGCTAATGAGACAACAGCTTTAACGACTGCAGATCACTCACCTAGAAAAAGTTTGTAGATGTTTTCTTAGCAATTAAAAGAACGCATCTAAATGAATTTCAAGACCACATTAATGCTCTACACCCTATAATGCAATAGAGCAATCAACATGGTTAGCAGAGAAAATAACCGAAAATGACCGAAAGTAAGAAATCTCTCATATCAACAATGCATTGATTGCAAATGGGTACTCTATAGACAACAGATTAAAAAAGTTGAAAATAAAATCAACAATAGAGACGGTAGAGTTAATGATGCCGAGGATGAGTAGCAACAGTGTCAATGCCTTTATAGACAGGTAATACTTCATTGAGTTCTTAAAAGAACATAAAATGAAGTGGAAACTGGCCTTTAGTTGAAATTTTCGGAAAGTTTAACCTCCGCAGGTCTTACGGCCACTGCCGTTGAGTGGGCGAATTAAATCATGTGACAGCCAATCCTCCCAGAACCTGAAAACATCAAAATGAAGTCCATAAAGATACCTAAGATGTTACCAAGCAATTTGATTAAGAGTGCATCTTCATTTTGTGAAAGTGAAATGTCTCTTAAAACAGAATTATTTAGCTTTTGCCAGATCTGTTTCAATAAAAATTCACCGAGTGAAAATACATCTTTACGAAAATAAACATAAAACTTTTCCCCGAGGATTTACTAAAATAGCAATTCTATCAAATTTGTGACAATTTTTGAAAAGTGATCTTTTAATTTTTCGGTCATAACTTTTTAACCAATGAACCAAATTTAAAGTTTGATACGTCAAAATTTAAGTGAAAGCATCCTCTTTACAATGGAAAAAAAATTAAATATAAAATCAATTTTTTTTCAACCTTGGTAATTAATCAAAGACTTAAAGTTTTTTGTGTGACACCCGGTACTTACATGTGTTACCTGCAAATGCATATTTAAAAAAGTATATAATATATACACTTGAAGAACATTGACGTCATTAAAATAAATCAAAACAAAAGAACGCAATTTGTTCATAAAAAATCAAAATAAAATCACGGAATTCTGAAGTAAAAGATAAAAAGTTTTTTAATTATAACTGGTTTTAATAACAAACGTTCCAAAAATGGGGCATACGAATGTGAAAAATTATAAACAAACTGCTAGAAACTTCTTCAAATGAAACTTGTTTACGGTTGTAACGGTAATCCAACGATATCAAAATCCATTGGACGATCACTAATGATTAATGTCAACATTTCTAAGGTTGAAAATGTTTTTTGTAAAAAAAAACATTTATATAAACGTTTTAATGTAAAAACGTCTAAACATTTTGTTTGAAAACGTTTACAACGTTGCACACATTCAACAAAGTAAAAAACGTTATAAACGTTTAAACGTTATATATAAAACGTTTTATCATTTGTTATCAAATTCCCCTGGACAGTCACAATTAGTGATAGCTGATTGATTGATCTTTATGTATTTCGATCCTATAATTACACGTAAGCCAAAAATAATTTCAATTTTTGCCCGTCAATGAAGGCTGTAACAGTCCAAAACGTAGCCAAAATAGACTCACTTTCATGACATGATAAACTCTGATGTATATATATTCAATTATAAATGACTGAACAGATAAAGCGGAAAATATTTTTTAAAAATTTTAAAAATTATGTCACTTCTGGGTGTCGGGATGGGATATTCATCAGTACACAATTAAGTCAACAGAAAATCTTGTGAACTGAATTTAAATCTATTATTTAATTTTTAGAGCAGCCAGCAACAAACAGTAAAAAAGAGAGGCTTCTTCTTCACCCAGTTCTGCTATCGTTTGTTGCTTTTGGACCACGGGTAGACACACAGGTTTTATTTCATAAATGTTGAATATGCAAGTTATAGCTGAAGCTTTTTTGTGAAACAGAGAAGAGAGTTTCTCGGGTTTTTGTGTTCTATCCTCCAGTTTTGATGTTTTGGTTCTTGTAATGCACCATTGTTGGGTTTCAGAGTACCATGATTGAGATAAAACCCCGTAAAAAAGCAGACCCTTGAACCCTTGATTACTCACTTTAATTTTTAACGGCGCGGGGCAATACTTCGCCTTAACAAAGCAAATAAATAAGTAAATCGATACCAAACTAGTGAATAAGTAAAAGTATACATAAAAAACTGAATTCTTCAAGTGAAGGTGATTTTCGATAAGGAATAAAAGAATAGTGCATTTTTGTGCATGGATTTATTTTCGAGAACAGCGACGTTTTTTCCCCGGACTCAGAAATACTAAATTTGGCGTGAATTTTGTATCGTTCCATTTGATGGCACTTCCAAAAATTTTATCCACCCTGTGCGACTATTGTTGCTGTTATTATGCGAGACATAGTCAAAAGAAATTTTTGTGCGAGAGAAGAAAAAGTGCATCAATAAACTAAACATCTGACCCCCTGACCTGAACCCACGTCCAACCGGGTCTTTCCAAAGGAAGATAACCGAGTTAGCGAGAGTTACCCATAGCGATAAATCATAAATAAAAGATGGCGAGCAAATACGAGCAGAAAGGGTCACTTTCCCTGCGTTCTGATCATATGGACTATGGTCGAGCCACATTAGTATCTAATTGGTAAGATATTTTGCTACCCTAGCAGTTTCACTCGTCTGTATTCATTATAGATAACAATTACTTGTCCTGGATAATCCATCAAATCGACCATCAAATTTTGATGGCACAGATCAGCAGCCAGTCACAGAAAGTTCTCAAAATTTTCCCCAAATTTAGGATCAACGTGAAACATATTCATCACTAATCATATATTCCTAGTGCAAAAATCGGCAGTAGGAATTATCATTATTTTCTCCACCTGGTACTCCTTCCCACTCAAATTCTTGTCTTGTTAATGTTTACCATGCTATTTTTGTGCTTCCCACCTTCGATCGATATGCTAGTCAAATCTGGGGACTATGTGATAATTCTACTACTCACAGAATTCTTACGCTTCAAAACATTGCAATGAGATTAATCACTTTCAGTGGGCCTAGGGATTCTGTGACACCTTTATATCATGCTCAACTTGGTATCTTGAAGTTTTTTGATGAGGTTAAAATCATGAACAACTTGTATGTTCATAAATATTTGAATGCCAATCTTCCATCCGATGTTAAAACACTCAGTTTGAAAAACTAATCATCCATACAAAATCAGGGGTCATACTACTGGACTATTTAATCGACTCAATGCCAATACTATAACTTCGGTCTTAGGGATTCCTGGCGTCCAAAATGATATTTACAAATATGATAGAGCTCAAAAAGTTGTTTAACAAGTCTCTTTTCAGTATATATTTCATAATTATTTATAGTTTCTGAGATTTGTTTGTTTTTAAAATCTTATATTTAATTTATGCAATGCATATTTATGATGTAAAGTAATAACACTTTTCATTGCAATAACTTTAGATATGATTAGTATTACATCTTTGTAAGTTACTATGAAGTAAAGGCTTCCACTCTGAGTTGATTTATAGAAGAATGAAGTCATAATATTTACTAACACACTAACAAAATACTATTATGCGTTGCATATATTTTTAAATTGAAATATCTGCCCAAGGAAATAAAATTTCCAAAAACTGTAAAAAGAATTCTTAAACAACTTTGTGACTTCTATCATCCCTTGAAATATTTTGGACACAGGAATCCCTTTATTTTTATTACCAGACTCTCCTCCAATCAATGGAATGAGTTACAAAAATGCTTTCCTAATATGAATCTTTCTGAACTCAAATTATCAAGACTAAAATCATTGTCTTTAAACTTTTACCTAAGCAAATATTTAGAGCTATAGGTTGCACACTAGTATTTAATCTATGCTATTCTAACTTATTCTATTTATACTATTTATTCTATTGTAATAACTTTAATTTACTATTGTTTTCTTTTTCTTTCCTTAATATATTTTCATTTTCTTTAGGGTTGCCCTTGTAATTCTATTTGAGGCTTTGTCCTTAACCTTGTAGAGAAAATATAATTATTGTCTATTGTCTATTGTCTATTAAATCCGATTTTTGCCAGACTGAAGATTCTGATGATTTTTGACTTTAATAAGTTAGTTTTAGCTACTGCTTGTAATGTTAATCTATTGGTATGTATATGTAAATACACCCTTATTTCATTCCTCACAATGTATATTGAATGGAACATTGGAAATTAATTAATTGCTAAACTAAATAAACCCCAACTATTAATATATTGATGTGTTTACCTTTTACCGTTTGCTGCCAATGAATAATGGCAGTTACTTTAATGAAAAACATTTGCAGGAGTCATACCTAAAAATCCTTGTATATTATCACAAAGTATATTAATCAGTTTCTCATAATGGCGCTTAAGGCATTCCTAAATGTGTACAAAAACAGAATGTAGCACAATTGTGGTAGACCACTCTGAATTACATGTGGTAAAGTATACCAAAGTGTTTGGTATGTATACACTAACATGCTTTGTGCAATTTAGAAGAAGAAAATTTTTTGGCCTCCTTGATGGTCTATTCAATATACATCCAATATCATCTATAAACAGTGAAATAATGCATGCTAAAAGTTGTTCATGGGCAGCAAAAAATCAGATAGTATTATGAATATTCATCATCACATATAATATATATTAGCTCTGTGCTATGATTTTCAAGAAAATTAAAAGAAGTTCTTTGTATGTAATTGCTATTATTTTCATCTAACATTCAAACTTATGATATACAAGAAAATTGACTATCTTTGATATTTTGAATAATTTAGTTTATCTACTAAGTATCCTGGGTAAAAATTTTAAATAATTTTCAAATGATGTGTCAAATCTCTCCTTGTGTCAAAAAATGGTGAGGAAAAATGAAACACAGAATGGTGAGTGGAACATCTGTCCATCTTTGTATAACTTAAGAAACTGATCAAAAAATTGTATGGGATCATTTTCGTATGACCAATGGCTACCAAGATATTGTCCATCAAAAATTTCAACAATGTCGCAGTGCCATCCCCAAAAGTTTTTAAACCCATTTTTTTTAGTCACTCCATTGCCAATATCAGGAATCCTAAAAAACATTGTTGTCCTTATTGGTTGTCAAGCTATTTATCCCTAACATATGTGTAGTTTTGGTATGCAATACATTAGTTTCACATTAACATGCATGAAATCATTTATAATAGATTTTTGTGTGACCAATGTGGCAAATCCACATTCATAATCACCATTCTCCAATTTTGACCCAGAACCAAAAATAATGTTTTAATTTAACCTTTCAAAATTAGGTAAGCCCATTGATATGCACGTTTTGCAAAATTTATATTTCAAAAAAGCATTTTTGTGATTTAAAACACATATTTTTCAAACACATATTTTTCAAACTCAGCAATGAATGCAAAAGCGATTAAAATATCAGATATTGAGACGGAATTATTGGATAAACTTTAAGATTGGTTAATTGGCTAGTCTTTACATTTAACTGACAGTTATATATTTTGTATATAAAATACTTTAGGCACAAAGCACGTGAAGCAGAACCAAAAGATCATGATATCCATAGTCAAATGAGATATGATTCGAAGAACAGAAATTTACATCAATCCACATATGACAGAATACTGAATGTAACTGATGGAGTAAGTCTAATATTTTTGTGAAATACTTGATTGATCATCATGATACACTATATTGTATCCATGTGTTCACACTAAACTGAAAATGTTGTGTATGCTTCTTCATTAGACTCTACCTATTTCTACTTCTCATGATCACATGAATCAAATCAATTTAAGAAAAGATTTTGAAGAAAAGACTTCCCGCCATCCAATGATTGACCAAACAAGTTTTCGACATATCGATAAACATCGGTATGTAAATTTACATTGTTCTTTTAATTATCATTTAAGGACATTTAGGTATAAAAGATAGTTTAACCTTTTAGGGAAACTGGTGCACCTGAAAGAGGTTTTGGAAGTATCTTACCAAGACATCCAGCAACTCATAATAAAAGGTAATATTAGTTTTTGTCATGATGTCAAAAAGTAAAGATAGTGTCACGCAAGTCCTAGCATCTCTGTTCATCCTGTAGAAAGGCCTGTTCTGCATTCCGCTAAAAACAAATCTGACACTTTTACTGATGAATTTATATACCAAGAAATACCAAAATAAGTATACACTTGGTAATTCTTAGTTTAATAGCAATTCTTCACTGATCGAGTATATTAGCCTTATATATTTTCTTAATAGCATGTCTTAAAAAACACTATCACTTGTAAATCTAGAATCTGTTCCATTATTCACTTATTATTCAGGTATCTCGATACAACTTATTTAATTGACTATAAAGATACCTATCCTTATGAGATAAAAACCCCATCTGAAACATCGGAGGTCGATGAAAGCTTTGCGTACAGGAAATGTCACTCACAGTTCACAGATGTGGCAGATTATAGACGGCACGGTAGAAACACGTGGCATGACGAGTCTGGTGTGTATGCGAACAGTGAAACTAAGAAAGACGTTTTTCAGCCTACTAACCCTATTCCAGAAAGATTATTATAGTATTTCAGCAAATATATTCATATTCTCATGCTTTTTTATATGATGTTTGGCAAAAAAATAATAAGAAGGTTAATTGCATTCTTTGAGAAATATGATAGCCATAAAAAATTCCCTATTCTTGAAGTGTTTCGAAAGATTCTATTGTGATAAATTTCCCTAGTGTACTTTCAACCACGTGATACAAAATAAATGCTTAAACAAAGTTTCTCTGCTGACAAGATAACAGAATAAAAATCGATAAATATACTGACAAGGCAATTTTTGAATCACTATCAAAACATGCCTATTTTATAAAGCTAGATACAATTCAGCTTCACAGTATTCCTGTATATCGTATATTGATCGTAGCGAAACGATCCCATATACTTTTTTTAATCAGTTTTTCAAGCTCTACAACATGGGTACACTTTCCAGTCGTAGTTGTGTGGTTTAATTTTCCGTCACGGAGCTCGCACACGGGAAAGGCATATTTCACACATCTTTTTCGAAGTTAAACTTGGTAAAATATTTTTAGCCGGGTTACTAGTTCCTGTATAATCCAGAAATTGATCATCCAAATTATGCTGCTACTACAGTATCGTAAACAAGATTCCCTTATGTTCTTTTGACCCACCCATTTACATGCTCTTATGACTGCTATTGTGAGCGAATACTCTTTTTTTGCTTGCTTTGCAAAATGCTTGTTCTTATGTAATTTGATCATGATCTTTACAACTTTCAGGCATGGTGTTATTGTTAAAATCGAAAAACTGGAATTAATGTAAAAACAATGTCGTCTTTTTCCCTTTCTCCTTGAATGCGCCTCAAACTAAACTAATCATCTTGATCAATAAATTTCACCACAGACGCTTTTTATTTGTCTTTTCTTATACCAATTGGTTATTTTATTTAATTTTTATTTGTATCGTGTTTTGATAATTGGAAATATGAGTTTTTATAGATTTCATCAAAGATACTAGATCGTAGTTTTTCAGATCAAAATGTCTTCGACATAAGGGAAAAGAATTCTAACATAATGTCTAAAGTTTCTGGAATGAACCATGCAATGATCTGAAACATATTTACCTTTTTTTTGGTTCATTTTATGAGCATTACCTAAAATTTAGATGTCCTGAAATAGCATGATTTCTTAAATGACAATTTACAATACATCTTGACAATAGAAAGTTCTTGAGTGGCGATAAGAAAAAGTTGTACTTAACAGACCCATACAATATAGTCTAAACATCATGCGAAATCGACAATGAGAATTGGTTCTTAATTTTCAAACCTATATCAACAGTGTACAAGTTGTTTTTAACGTTCATGCAAAATGTTACTGAAAATGTCCATATCTAGTTTGTAAATTACATAAAACAAGTCCCATGGTCAAAATGTATATTATTAACAGTATTCTTCAAGTTTTATTAATGAACCACCAAAAGCTTATTTACAAGATGTTGGCGTTTGGACTTAAAATGTTCTAAAAAAAAGGGGGATAACTAGATTTTCAGATCATTTTCATGATTCATCCCAAAAACTTCAAGCACAGTAGCTGTGTTGGACAAAATACGTAAGAACGTGTCCCTTAGCTGGAGCCTTATTGACTACATGGATGTTATATCTATGTATGTTTTTTATAAGTGAAAATCAGAATCAGGCTGGCATAGGCTTATGAAAAACTAAAATAAACTAACGTTACGCTTACCGTATTTCCTCTAATAAACGCCGCGACGTTTATTAAAAATTCCAACTTTTAGATGCGGCGTTTAATAGAGGGCGGCGTTTATTACAAAATGAAAAATGAGATAAAAGCAGACTTTAAACAACAATGTTTTCTTTTCCTTAAAAACTTTACGTTTGATTTAAACATGTTTTAAACAAAAGATACATTCACGTTGCACAAAAAGTTCGAAATCATAAACTATATGTAAGTGTTGATACAATGGCGTATCAAACGGAAAAGAACTAGGCGGTGCTTCAGTAAAATATCTAAATATCTACTTCACTAGCAAAAGCATTCACATCAAAAGGATTCACCAAAGCTGAGCAATGTGCTTAGCATCAGTGGCGGATCTAGAGGTATGTCGAAATTTGTGTAGGAGAGCATTAACATAATTTGTGAATTCAATTTATATTACCAATGGGATTATTTGAACGCTTTTCTTTTATGGTTAGATTGCTAACACTCTCCTACACAAATTTCGGCATACCTCTAGATCCGCCACTGAGCATGCACACACGTTTTTTTTAAAAGAAGCAGTTCAATTTGGCGAGACTGGCTGTTCTTATTTTTTTAAATGATTTTTCAGCCTGAATTGTTAATTTTTTGTTCAGCGTTAAGAACACAGTTTCAATTTGTCCACCTCTATTTATTTTTTGTTTTTTGGAACGCATCAAAGGAGAAATCTGTTAAGCATTTTTGCTATACACAAGGCTTATTCTGGTTCACATCTTGCCAACTCGAATTGGTGCGTAATGCAGCACGTATGGAAGAGATAGAAATGTTTAAAATGGCAGTAGTCATTTTTGTTAGAATTTGAGCGAGATTTGCCAGAAAACTTCCTTCTTGAATTCTTCTCATTTTACTACAAAGTCCATCCTCGTTTGGGTCTGTTTTTAATTAAATATCGGACGGAAAAATCGATAACTCTGATGGCAATAGAAAATTACTGATGCTTCGTGCGTGAATGAGTCGGTTACGGGTCCATTTTGTTTGACTAAAGGTAAAGGCAATACCTATTACAGGGGGAAAAATTTTGGAGTTTTATTCTAATGTCGGACGGAATCGATAAAATTTACCATTTCAAATTTTTAGATTCCATACTTGATCCCGCTCTGATCCCGTAAAATGGACAAAAAAATTTTGTTGCTTCCGTACGACAAAAAAGTCAAGAAAATCTATTAAACTGTTTTAAATATAAAAGCATGTCTCATGAAACCACTGTTTGCATGCAGAGCATTCTATCCATTCAGTGCCATCTTCACAATAATCAATGTTACAATCTGCACTCTTTGTGGCCAAAACCTTGCTGTATCATTGGGTATAGAATGGCTCTTCATCTGCAGCGGTTCTGAAAATTTTGATTGAGCACTCCCGCGTTTGGTTTACACGTCGTTCCAATTTGTGAATTTTTAATGTGTCCTTAGTGGATTAGTAGAGTAACCCTCAGGTCCTTTAGGTCCTTCGATCTGTGGTAGATGATGACGGGATGAATTCAATTACGGTTGTGTTTGCAGAAATCTGTTCTGTATTTTATTCAGTATTTTCTTTGTTCTATTTCGTAATTGCTCCTTTATTTCATTAATTAATTACATCTAATTATGGAAATTAGGGAATTAATTTCTTTAACTGCCATCATTTAATTTTTATGACCTTTTCAATATATAAGTCAGTCTTTTCTGAGTGCACGTCAAAATGCCTTCAGTTAATCATGGCAGTATCCAGTGGGAAACATCATCAAAAGTCACTGCGAAGAAGTGCATTTTTATTGTAATAGTGTGTAGATTTCTATGGAAATGCACTCCTTCGTAGTGGTTCATAAACAAATTTACCCACTGGGTAACAACCCACCTCAATCAGTTCCATTCATCCTTTTCTTAATGACGATCATATCCTCCTGCACCAGGTGGTCACCACAAATCCACACTGCCATGGCGAATCCTGCTTCCACATGTTTAGCACACAACATTTCCACCACCGCATCTTTGCTACTGATTGTTACTTCAGTCCTCCCTTAATTTTTCTCAGCGAAATAATTTTCTACAACTTCTCAGAACTACAGAGTCCAATTACAAATTTTAGCCTAAATTTTCATTTTACACACAATAACCTGAAACTAACTAAATGGACGGAGAACTCTCTAAAATTATAGTTCCATTATTGAAGTATTCTTTGACAACAAATATATACACATAGTAAAAAAAAAACTAGATAAATATACATTAAATAAAAACAAACTTAAAACGTGTCCAAATAGTAATTGTTCTGTAAAAAAATATAAACAAATTGTTTGCTGTGAACAAGTTAAAAAGTTTCATAAATATCCGAAACCCGATACTCCCACTTAATCCCTACATCTGATTTTTCCCATGGCAGATCCAAGTTTAGGCCAAATTTATGGAGAAGATGTGATTTATTAAGAAAAGCATGGTGTTGATTTCACCAAGAAAACATAACGTCTTAAAATCGTCTAACGAAAGACTTCTTGAAAGCGTGCTAAAGATGTCATTTAAAAGTTAAATAAAAATTTCATGATAATAGTACTCCTCCAGTTGTATTGCATATCCTTTGGTCTACCACTTACACTCCAGTATATGAGCTTCTCAACGAAATGCAGTTTCCGCTTTGGTAGGTACAGAAGAGCATTCGATGTGCAGTAGACACTCCTTGATATTTGCAAAACATCAAACCACACCTTCTCATAAGTTACAGGTGATTTACACATGCAGAAACACTAGTGTTATAATAAGCCTCTTTAAACGAAGAATTGGCGAGTTATCGATTACACACTGCAGGTATGTTGACTACAAAAAATGTATTTCTAAGAATTCGTTGAATTTTGTGTTTTGACCATCTTTTCAAGTTCAAGTATACGAGCTTTTAAAGCTTCATTTTCTTTCTCCTTTTTCTCTTTTTCTTTGGCTTCCATCTCCAGTTCATGCAACTTTTTTTCGTATATTTTCATCATTTTCAGTTGATGCTCCGACGTATCTGTTAAATCTATACAGGAAAATGAAGATCGTAAATTTCAATATGTAGTACTATAATTAGAAAATCGTAGAATAATAATAATAATTTTAATATTTAGGAAATCTACAAATTCTTAAATATCTTTGTATAATGAATTGCAAAGTAACAGTATTCTTGGTTAGTCACTGAGAAGTTCTGTAAGGTATAAAAGACTGTTTACGTAAAAGTTGTACTGAACTCAAAGCGGTTGAGATTCCAAAATTCATAAAATGGTGATTGGCTTAGTTCTGTTACTGAAATTTCAAACCGGTTGAAGTTCGAACCTGTCTTTCGCATAGGTTTGAAACCCAATACCGAGAGTTAAAAAATTTAGGATGCGCAATTTTTGAAAACTGGCTGGAATGACTGACATCTGTTGGAAAACGTCCCAGTAAAACATCTCAACTGTTATTTTTTGTCGATACATTAGCGAGCTAACGTTTAATCCCGTTACCATAGCATTATTTAATTTCATTTTATTTAAGCAGTATATAACAATCAGTTCCGTTTTATTTTTCAATTATTCGACTTTGTATCTAATCACAATTTTTTGAATTAAGACTAGTAGACTAGTTGAAGTTAGTTAGAAATCTCCTCACTTGACTTTTTGCATCTTGGCGCCTGCAACTTCCCCACCAATATACAACCCCTAAACACAATACCAGCTAGATAACTTACCATCTTGCAAAGTATAATCGTTCACACTGGAACACCTTCTATGTATATTCTTTGGTAAGCTCACAGATATATCACGATCTAAGTCCACTGCCGAAGCTCGCTTATTTTGCTTCTTCAATGGAGTGCTGTGCATCTCTTCAGATGACCCATTGCTATTGAAGTCTAAACCGCGAGTTAACTTCTCTGTAAGTTTATTAAGTTCAATTTTGATATGTTGTGAAAATTCTTCCACGTTTTTCTTAGAGCCACGTTCGAGCGTGCTTTCAATTACTTCCAGTTCACATCTCAATTGATTATGAAAACCTTCCTCTCGTTTCTTTTGCTCGATGAATCTCTCATCGGTAGCCTGTAATGCTTTTTCAAACTTTCTTCTCATTTTCCTCATCTGCTTTTCAAGCGATATTTTTGACTGGTTCAGTTGATACTGTAGTTCGGCTTGTCTCTGGATCATCATTTCCTTTTCAGCATCACTTTTGTCCTTTTGCTTACCATGTTTAACTCCTTTTTTTACTTTTGACTGAAATACGACAAACAAGGAAACTTTAGATGCGTTGAACAACAATTCAATGTCATAAAGAAACAATGCAATTTAGTACATCGAAAGTAGAGTAGTAGAAAAAACGTTTTTATATAACTTTCGATTCTTACATTCCTTCAGGCATCAACTGTAAATTGTTTAAAATGAAAAATTTGAGCAGACGAGCAAATGCTGATTCAAATATAAGCAATGAGAGCTAATCATGATTAATTTACCTTAAAGAAACATCCTTTGTATTGCACCGATTCGTCAGACAACGAGCCTTTATCAACATAGTCAGTATATTGTTCTCGTATTCTTCTATCAATAGAACGATTGGTTGCTTTATGCTTGGAGTGACGTTTTGGAGTGGCTTGTGGAGACATGAAGCGTGGATCGTACCTGAAGAAGGATTAAGGTCTCAAATTAATATATTATCAGGGTACAGGCCACCTTACTGCGCGACAAGGTTTTCAATATGCATTTTTTTCAACATTTTAATTTTTATACCATAACTCTTCATATTCGTGCGTCTGCATTTTGTCTTTCCTGCCATGCTAAAATTACGAAAAGATTTGGATAGATCATTAAGGAAACATTTGGCACGAAAGCATAAGCAGTTAAAATCATTTTCAATTGATGAACAACAAAGTTTCAGTTCGTCGGAAAACATGTACAGTTGCTTCAAAGAAGCTGAGCAATTATAATTCTTTATAAAGTAACAGAAGTCTTAAACGTCCCCGATGAAACAACTTAAACCTATAAATTAGATTTTTAAAGAAAGCCTAGAAAAAACAAGCTGGAGTAAACATAACTGAAAAGGAACGCTACCGTAAAAAAATTATAGCCTACATTCTAAATGCTAACCTAAAAGAAGTTCCTCTTAGAGATGTTATAAACGAAAATCTTCTGGGCAAACTCATTAGTAAGAAACTTCAAGCAATGACCACAAGACGTTTATTGGTGTACAATAGGAGTGAAAACTAACCTTATTCTTTTTGGACTCTTTTCGATGACTATCATACTGCTGTAGCTCTTCAAATAATCGATTTTTTTCACCACTTTTTCTTTGCTTTCGACGCATTGACGAAGACGTAAAAGTGTGAATACGATCCCCTTTCACGTCCTAAAATATACAATTCAAGATTGAAACATTTTACCCATCCGTAGTAATCTCTAACGGATAATCTCTAACTAACGGAGCTGTCAAACGTAAAACTTGATAAAAAAAAACAATACAAAAATCATTGGTATAGAGGAAGTAAAGCATTGTAACAATTTCCTACAAGGAGAATGAATAAAGGCGATTCACTTCTTTCTTCTTTTACTTCTTTCTGGTCTTCCATGTTTCTATAACTACTGTTACTAAACTTTGAAGAAAAAAAAATGCAGCAGTCACATTCACGCCATTGTCACGTTTGAATGTCTTCTCTTGCAACTGTTTTTAAAACTATTAACTGTATTTAAGATGGCGATTTAGCTTTTCCGCTATCTCATTAAAATTATTTCTAAACATCAAATCATCTAACAATAGCTCGCTAACGAGATAAAAGTACATTCATAAGGTTGCCTAATATAGCTATGCATTGAATTCTTATTGAAGAATTGAGAAATTAGGTAGGAAGTCACAAAAATGAGAGTTTCCTCTCATTAAACATAAAACATGTATCTCTTTTCAGGTGGAAAAAGGTTGTAAGGTGAAAAAAACTCAAATTAACAGCATAGTTAAGAGTAAAGTGTTGTCTCGTAATCCATAATTGTGACTGTACGGCGATTATGGGATGGTACAGAAATAATATTTGGACTTTTTAAACAGATATTGCAAGCGATAAACCAAAACAGCGTCTGTTTCCGAATAATCCGTTTAATTCGTTTTTGTTTTTTCAATTTTTCTTTCATCTTCATAATCATATATTTCTTTTTCATTTCTTTTTCAATCTGTGTGAAAACATGCCAGTATTTTAAATTAATTTAAATTTCGTGCGGAAATTCGTAAATGTAAGAAATGTTGAAACAACGACGATATTTAAGAAATACTGGGCGGACGAGTTGAGGCAGAGAAATTGAATGAAATATTTAGTCAACCCGGACAGTTACTCTTAATGTGTTTTTAGATCAAACTAGCAACATATAGTTATCAAAACACTCATTTCATCTAAAAGTGTTGCCATATCATTACCGATGCAGAACGAACTGATGATTCGATGAAAACTATTAATCCAAGCAACTTTTGAGCTGGTTTGCATATTGTTATCTGAATGTAGTTTTGATGCTGTGAGGAACAAGATCTTATTAAGTGGAGTTCATCATGGGGATTTCGATTTACTTGAAGAGATGCTTTTAAACAACCATTCGCAATGCATTGTGACAGCTGCTTAGAATTGTGGGAACAGTTCATTTTTGAATTATTAATATCATTGAAAAATTAAACCTGTCAAAAAGCATATAACTTTCCAAACACTGTCTGATTTATTTTAAACATTCGCCAAAAATGGATATGATTGTTGTTTTGATGAAAAATATTTAATTTCGTTCTGTTTTGACATTGTAGTAATGTTGGTTTTACAACGAAAAAAAAATTCACTTTCCATTTTTCTCTTGAACAAGAACTGACGAAGTAAACACATTAACGACAAGTTTCTTTGAAGATGTGTTTTCGAATATAAAAATCATTATTCATAATATAAGAGTTTGTTTAGCCTTTCTCGTTCGGCTTCAACTTCCCTCACATGAAAATTAACGATACAGGGTAGAAATTGACTCTTTCGTATCACACAGGTAACTTCTAATCTGAAAATTGATTTGACAACTTTTCACACGGTTGCTAATAAGATGTTATGTCCACAGGCAGATAAGTCAATAATATTGTTTGACAAAAATTTCGATACAGTTTGAGAAATTTTGAAAATCAAAAAAAAATAATATTAATAATAATAACGATAATAAATAAAAAAATAAATGAAATGAAATGAAATAAAATAAAAAAAATCTCGATCTCAAAATCGCTTTGCGTCAGTTGACCAAATTTCCCCGTGTCCCGATAATTATTGTTGAAATTAACAGTCCATTAGGAATAAAAATGCAAAACCTACCATTGGCAAAGAAATCCCTGAATCAGTTGTTGGAACCCATAAGCTGATCATGCTCGAGGACGTAGCTGTTGGGATTTCCTCTGAAGGGTGTTGAACACAAACAGGACTCCCGTCATCAGCCCGGTTACTTTTGTTTTTTCTACTTTTCGTTAATTCTGCTGCATCAAGTGGAGGTGGACTGGGGCTAACTTGACTGCCAGTTGGACTGGTTGCGCTCTCGACACTCTTTGTTCTTCGTTTTGACTTCTTCTGCAAAAATAAGAAGTTCGTTTACAATGTAGAAATATAAAGTACCTGCTGACCCTGTTAAAACTGAATACCTTCCTCCAATATGTGGTATACACAGATGTCGAGATGGTATTTGGTACTGACCTTTTTATATGGATCAGGAATCATTTGAACAATATCTCGAAAGCCATGTCGAATTGCAATATCCTTCGCAGTATCGCCAATCTAAAAAACAGAAGAGAATACACAACAGAACGTGCAAAAAAACAAAACAAAACTTTACAACGATATATTCTTTTCATGGAAATCAAAAGCTTCTTGTAACGGTAAAAAGCATCGATGTCTTGTTTTAATGCTTCTTTTACATCGATATGACAGTAAGTCTTTTTCCAGACGTAGAAGTGAAGAGAAGGTGTTATAGTAAAAAGATATTTTAGTCGTCGCTATTGTTTTTTATTGGATATATGTTTTTAAAATGACACTGGCTGACAACTTTTGCTGCCATGTTCAAACTTCAACAGTACAACATGTGACGGAGAGCGGGACTGAACACCAGAGCAACATTATCGACTATTTTATTTGGATTTTTTTTTCCAAATGTTTGAAGAACAACTCAAAAAGAACAAGCCAAAAATGAAACTTTACAAAATTGACACTTTTGTCAATCCACATGGAAATCTCATAGGCCTATTGAATAAGCATAAACTTGATAATACTTTGCCCAGTGGAAAAATTAGGGAAAATTTTGCCATTGACCCTTTTTCAGATATTTCACAGAAAAAGACTTTCACAACTGTGAGTCTTGTTTAATGATTTATTTAGCCGACTGGTGAATGCGTTTTAGAAAAAACTTTTAAAGGGGATGAAACAAGCTGTGAAATGGCTGTAAAATTTTTATGCCCATTAAATAAATTCATTGAAATACGGAAATATTTTGGTTCTAGTTTCTAAAAACATTCACCAAAGAGTGAAAAAAAGTGTCTTTTCACAGGAATGAACTTCACTTTCTGATTTATTGACTTATTATCTTTACAGTTGTTGTGCCTGTAAACAACTCAAGCCTTCTTCTGTTTCGCCATAATACTAAAAGATAAGCCAAAGTAATAGACACCCAGTGGGCAAAATTGTCAACAAGTTACTGCGATGAAGTGCATTTTCATTGAAATGGTGTGTATGTTTGTATGCCTTTTTATAGAAATGTACTCCTTCATAGTGATTTTTCAACAGATTTTCCTGGTGCGTATGGGTATAGAAGCTTACATTGTTTGGACTAAGTTCAACAAGTTGATCAGTAGCCAGAATACATTCCACGTATTGTGTATTACCCATGTCAGCACACAGATGCAGGGCTGTATTTCCATCCTAGAATATAAATGTTTAAACAATTATTTTCAACAGTGAGCTTTTAGTACTATTTCCTGAATGGTATTTGTAACAGTATTGAAGTGTATATGAAGTAGATAGCTTGGGGTATACATACATGATTTTGTACATTTACATCTGCACCATTTTTCAGAAGACACTTCAACGCTTTTAGTGATTTAGTTTGAACAGCCAAATGTACAGGTGTATTTCCACGCTTCAAAAACAAATAAATAGATAAATAAATAAAAGAAATAATAATGGTCTTTCAAATGTGAGCATCAGTTTTAATTCTCGCAACTTTCAACATTCAATATGAAATTTCATTTTTCCTTTAAAGTTCAAGTTAGAAGGAGTGTCTACAGTAGCTTTATATGACCTTCATTAAATAAATTACAATTATTATCCATTGCCGAATCATAGAGGAAAGATAATATGAGAAAGTACATACAGCATCTTGCATGGACTTGGCGACACCAGTTTTCATAAGGATAGTCATTGCTTTTGTATGGTGGTTGATGGTGGCAACATGAAGTGGAGTTAAGCCATCCTGAACACAACAGTTACAAAACAAATTACGTCTGGATGTTTTAGATGCTTTTATTAGGGAATTGTACCACAACATTAACTGGTATAGATTTTATATAACATGATAGTAGTACAAGGAATGCAAACAGTGTCTAGTGGCCTTATAGTTTACTATCCTCCGCTCTCAAAACTAAATAATATTAATAGCTTCACGATTAAGGTAAGTTTGGAAAAACTTGCATGAAGAAGTCATTATTTTATACAGTCAATTGTTACCACGTTCAACACTTGCTTCTCAAAATCTAAATCACACTCTCTGGTCTGACCTATTAAGAGACTTGCACAAAAAATAAATCATACAGTTACCAGAAACTAATCCCTCCCTTCCATTTGCTTTAATGGAGAAACTGGTTTATAGAAAATAAGAAGCTGATACCAGCAAAAACAGCTATACTCATCAAAACACAATGACATACATTATTTCGTAAGTTCAAGTCAGCTTTTATATGTATTAACAATTCTGTCACTTCAACATGATCATTCAAACATGCCACATGGCAAGGTGTGTTTCCCTCCTAAAGTAAACCGATTAAAAAAACAAGTGTCAATGTCTTCACAATGTTTACACAAATTCAATATTTTCAATTTAGCATACTATACTTTGTTTGAATTGATCTAAAGATGTATCACCTCATCTTGTACATCATATTCAGTATTGTTGTCTAGTAATATCGAGACAATGTCATGATGTCCTTCTTCAGCAGCTAAATGTAGTGGTGTACGATTACACTGAAATCACAAGAAATTTCAAACAGAGAGATAAAACAGGATAAACTGTGAAAACAAGTCAAAACAGAAACAATTTTAAGTGATAAATCAGTTGGAACTATCAAGGCTTAACTATCCTTTCCTTTAACTCTGAGATCCTGATATTTTCTGTTAAACAGAAATAGCTTCAATCAAATGTTGAGTTACGTTTTCAGTTATTTGAGATGCAGGTATAGAAAAATACCAAAAAAAAAACAGAAATAGAAGAGTTCAGAGCTTACCTTATCTCTTGCATTGATTGCACACCCATTTTCGATCAAAAGGTTGGTTACTTGGATATGTCCCTTGCATGCTGCATAGTGTAAGCAGTTTTTACCATCCTGTGATAGAAAACAAGTCACAAATAAAATGGAACAGGTTTAAAAAAACACATTCACTGTTTGTGAATCAACACAAACCTTTTCGTTTTGGACATAATCAAACTATGTTGATTATGTTACAATACAATGTCACAAAAAAAGAAATAATTTGTCTCCCATTCAATGTTTTTTGTGCTGATTTCATTTTTTATTTTATCTTAATTGTATCAAATTTTACTTTGAAATTCATTCGTCTAAATTTTCATACTTGCAAATTAACCTTTTTCATAAAAATCTTTTCACCATTTTCATGCATGGTTAATATTAAAACTAGTATCCTGTGTAAAAATTTGTTATGGGTTCTAATTTTGAAAACAATGTTTCCCCGTAAGTTCTAATTTCGAAAATGTCCCTGTCATTCCCATATATATCATATAGAATTACGGAATAGTGAATGGATATATACCCTAGATCTGGAAAAACTGATGTCAATGCAGAATTTCACATCAATACAGATCTTGAATCTGGTATCAATGTGGAAAAAACCCTCTTGCCTCGAGGTGGCTTTATGTGCTTAATATAAGAAATTCAACGTAAAATTTAATTAAAACAATCCCAATTTAATAAAAACAATCCCACTCGAAAATAAATGGGAAGCACAATTGCCAATTATTATAATAAGATTCAATTGATATAAGCAAAAAACTGGTTGAAAATGGCTAGTCAGAATAAAGCAAGAAAATCCACAAATACACACTTACTTGATCTTGAACTCGTACGCTTGCACCTTGCTGCAGCAAAAGAATAACATCAACTTCTTTTCCCCAGCCACATGCAATTAACAAATCACGATGTTTTTTGAGTGCATCATCGGAATACTCATCAGCCATTTACTGATTCCAGCTGAGTGTAAATATTATATCAGAGAAGCTCTCGTTTGATTGTTTTTAATTCATTTTTGCTACTAATGAATATAAAAATTAGGGTGTAGAAGCTACATTAAAGCAATGGGAGACTCAAAAACATTACCACAATGTTTTGTTGCTGTCAAATGCTATAACACGTCCAACCTTTTCTCTTTTCTCTCCTTTCCTTTCTTGTTTTCGGACATGTGGTTATCTGTTTGTGCTTAAATATTCCTGGAACATTCTTAAAATACACCTATATTCCTTGACTTTCTTACAATTATTTCTTTGAAAACATACAAAACAATATTAAATAGCTGTTATAATTAACCAATAAGGTTTTATCCAGGTCAATTTTAAGTTGTAACGCCTTCACATTATTTCAGACTAATGCAATATCACAATTTACAATATCAATTATGACTCTAGTATGTTATTGGGAAGGGCTTACATCATTATTTCCAAAAATGTATACTTTACAAGACAATAACACAAAGTATCTTTAATGAATGACATTTCTTTCGAAACAGCTTCATAACAAACATGGCACCTTACTTACAAGTTTTTCACTGCATACTTTTTCAAGGATGAATAAAACTTTGTGGTTGAAGACTAGAGCAAAACCTATTTGAATCACTAATTCAAAAACGCAAGCTTTCTTTTTTTTCCCATTTGAATCTTCTTAAAATACATTTACATAGTATGTCTTTTAATAGATTTCCTTTTTTCAGTAAAATTATTTCATTAACTTCAGAAGAAGTAAAAATATTCCAGCCTGAATGTATACAAATTTCTGTCTGTTGCAATCTTTAACATACCTATATTAAGAGCCATGCATACTTTCTTCTAAGCTTAACATTTTAGTTTAACTTCTATGATTCTTTTCAACCAGCTTTCGTCACTGAATTCGTTGACATACTCTCTTGTCCAACCATTTTTCCCAAATCCAATATTATAAATTTAATACTGTTTTCAAGGACCTCTATGGTAATGCTCAACTAACAAAATTAATGTGCTTTCAGTAATGATTTTTATGCTATTTGACAGTTGTAGACACATGACATCAATAATTAAGCATGCTGCTTTACTCATAAATTACACATTTATGTCAACACATAAAAAATGGTCTAAAGAAATCACCAAATACAGAATTACTGAATTTTTATCCACAGAAGATCTTTGTTTTAATCACAATCACAATTTACATGCATAAGAAAGTTAAGTTAAGTAAAGTTAAATAGTACGTGAATGTATATTCTTGAAATGTTTGATAATAACTGTGGCTTTTTTACTATATTGATAACGAAGCAATGTGATTAAGTATAGATTATCAATTAGTTTTTCAGGTGATTACCAAGATGGAAAATAGATTATGATAAACCTTTTCTGGAAAATATTGTTAAAATGTTTGCAATGCAATGTTTTAATACCTGAAGTAAGCATCAATTTTCTTGTCACAGACTTGTCAACAAACCGACTCTTGTGTTAAGTGTTTAACGAATCCAAATCAAAGAATCAAAAGCAAAATTCACACAATACAACTACATGAACCCTACTTTATTTCATACATATAATTTTTATGGACCTAAAAATAAATACAGAAAAGTTTTTTAAAAAAGCTTGAGTGTCTGATCGTGCAATCAAAGTGACAACGTTATGATCAAGTCAATCACTTGTGCAAAGTCATCTTATAAAAATTTAAGAAAAATCCTCCACAAGAAAATTTATACTATGCTAATAACAGCTTGTTCATTTAAGTATCTTATAGATGTTTACAAACTCCAAATCACTGTATATACTTAAGCCATCAATTGTTAATGTTGTAAAATCCACTTTTCACAAACACTTTGCAAACACATTTTCTTGATGCATAAGTTAAAGATTTCTTGAGTAAAAAATATTCTAGAATTCATTTAAAACTACTTTCTCATGTAATCAACTATAACGAGTCTCGAGATATCACATTAAGAAAAGAATCATCAATTAAATGACATCATATTCACAAACAGATTGCAACCACTTTCACACAAAAGATCTTCTAAACACAATGATCACTCCATTTTCTTTAGCCAGGATATACAAAAAATTCTTTCCTCAGTAAAATCACTTCCATTAATGCAAAATAAGTTTTAAAATACTTAATTATTTCAACTCTAGGATTTTATTTAAAATAAAAGTCACTAGGCAACATAAAAGATTAACATATTTCCACTTTAAATGCTGATTATTTTCAGTTTTTGTAAAACCTGACAAATCCATTCAAATAAAATGTAAAAGGAAAATACAGGGATTAATCATTGGGGTTATGCTATTGCAAAATGGAATAAAAAACAAATTTATTGCATATTAATAAAATAACAAAAAGTGGAGTAATCAGGAAAAACTTTATAAGAATATTATAAAAAAGATATATCAAATAACAAAACACAAGTTAATTTCAGTAAAACAATGAAATAAAATTAAACCCAATCTATCCTGCAAGTTTTGCCTTTTGTTGTCAAATGCATTCTTTGGAAAAGCTCTTCCTGTTTTATAATAAGCAAAGGACAAATAGACATAATTGGCTTTTTGTATACATTGGTTATAATCAGCAATTCTTATCTAGGGCTGGAATGAACGCTTTTCTAGTTAGATTACTTAGATAAAGCATTGGCAAAATAAAAGCTTAT